>JAZAYU010000117.1:1195107-1795107 GCA_038501625.1 Corbicula japonica | reverse complement strand
CTTGACCTGAATACTTGCTTGTTATCTGTATCCTTGACATGACTTGTTGAGAATCCTCTACATTGAATCTATATCCTAGACCCTTGACTGTCATCTGTATTTGTGACCTTGAACTGTATCCTGGACAAACATCTGTATCCTTAACCTTAGTCTGTATCCTTGAACTTAATCTGTTGTCTTGTCCTTGACCTTTATCCTTGGCCAATATATAAAATAATCACATCAGAAAACAACAATGATTAGTTTTGAATTATACTAAACTGTTTTCCTTTTGAAGAAAGATTTGTTGTGCCATCTTGGGCTTCACAGCCTGTCTGTCTGTCTGTCTGGCTGGCTGGCTGGCTGGCTGGCTTTCTGTCCAAGGTTTTCATAGTAATGTCATACATAACCTTGACATACATCTTTTTTCAAAACTGAATTCCTAGAAATTAAGTCTTTCATAGATCACAGTGCAAGCCACAATCCTAAACAAACAACAAAAATATTTTGTTCAAACAATTTTTTTCCTCAAGGTAATCTTATTATTTCTATATATCAAAAGTCTAAATGAGACTTTGTTTTTTCCTTCTACCTACAAGGTTTTGTATTCTGTTTCCATATTTACAGTAAATGTTATCTGTTAATGCAGATGCTTTATGCATGACTGTATAAGCTTTCAACAGTTTTTCCATCTATTTCTTTTTGTAATATCATTTTACTTTAGCAATGTCCTGTCATTAACGATTTGCAGCATCAGAAGTAGTTGCTTTTAAACCCTTTACTCCCTATGTACGCCGTTAATACATTGGCAATCTGTGCAGATTCATATCAACTGGCATTATCCATGCCATCTGATCTGGATCTGCACTGTTCACTTTAGATTCATTTGGTTATTTCTGTCCAAGATGTGACAAATGTAGTTCCAGATCAGATGTCACAGATGTGCTGGATGATCTGGATCTACCCTGGTAGCAAGTGTGATAAAACCCGTACATATGGAGTAGAGGGCTTAATGAATTTGCAAAACTCTCAAATCCGCAGCTCTTCTTTCAACAAATGTCTATTCCTGCTTTGCAATGTAACAAAAACCTCAATAACTTTTGGTGAATACTACAATCTCTTTCAATTTCCAAGGACGATTTCCAACAGTTTTCGTAGCGATGCCATTTCTCAATAATGATTTCCTTCCCCGACAAAGACAGTCTAAATATATTCCACTTTCAATTCTCAAAAACGATTTCATTGTTCAGAAAAGTACTCAGTATGAAGACAAATCCCTCAATTTCATGTCTTTTTCATGACAACAATCAAATAAATTACCGTTCTTTTCTTGAGGATTGATGAATAGAGCTTTCACATTTGCTTGGCTCAGATGTGTCAATTGACTGCACTAACGGCAGGCCAAAGTTAGTTGTTGATCCAGATCATGGTTAAACATGTTCAAAATGCTAATACCCCCTAAAAAAGTTAATGTTTTGTGTAACAGGTCTCCCAAATGAAATGGAATTTCAAAATTTAATGTTTTGTGTGACAGGTCTCCCAAGATGAAATGGAATGTCAAAATTTAATGTTTTGTGTAACAGGTCTCCCAAGATGAAATGCAATGTCAAAATTTAATGTTTTGTGTAACAGGTCTCCCAAGATGAAATGGAATGTCAAAATATGGCGATTTTCAGAAATTTGGGGATTTTTTTCAGCAAGGTGGTGGTGAAGAAACTTTTTCTGCAAGTTAAAAATGTATCAACTTTATCTTCCGATTTTACTAAATTAAACTGCCTGTTATTCTTACTGCTGGACTGAAATGGAGCAGGATGACCTGCAGGATGGCACAGAAAAACAGGTCTTGTAAAGATAATTGGGAACTTTGCTTTGGAAACACCTAACATGTAGCAAATAAAATATTTAAACCACTAAAAATTACAAAAACAACAAAAGAAACATGCAAATTGTACATGAAGGGTTTTAATTTACTTGCACTTTGATCCAGCACAAGGTCTTGCTTAACCCTTTCCTCCATATATATGCCTTTATGGCATGAGCGAACAGTGTAGATCCAGATCAGCCGGCCCATCTGTGCTATCTGATCAGGATCAGCACTGTTTGCATTTTGATTAATATGGTTATTTCTAAAAGTGAACAGTGCAGATCCTGATCAGATGGCAAACGGTTAATTTTGGGAAAGTTGCAAAGATGTCATGCATTCTGCAACTGTACATTTCTGGAAGTTAATGAAATACAATGTTGCTTTTTTTCTTTGAGGGACAACATAACCCCTTAAAAAACTGATAATCCTACTTTAATTTTTGGGCGCCTGATTTTGTAATGTAATATAAATGTTTTGTGTGACCATTATTATTGATCCCAAACTGTCAAATCATCTTAAGTGTTAATTTCGCAGACTAATCCTCTGGAATTCATCTAGACCCCAGTCTTTTTTTTCTAATAAGATATGATATTGTGCACACCGCATAAGGTGCACATTGTACTGCAATGTGCTATTTTTAACAACAAGTGCTGAACCAAAAGTAAACAAGGCATAATTATACAATCACCCTTATAACTAGGTAAATTAAGTTCCAAACATCTGTTTTTTCTTTAAAATCCATTTGTTCTTTTAAAAATAAAAGTTATAAATTTGCGCAACAAGCATCCATAGTGTTCCAATATGGTAATCTGCAGACACTTAGCATTCATATATTTGACCATTCAATTCTACAAAAGTGAGTTCCTGTCATCAATTCCTAATGATTCCTCCAAGTTGGTCATAAATGCTCAAAAATTTTGTTTATAACAAAATGGATGCGTAGTGCAGATATTTTTTTCCAAAAATGTTTGTCTTGGAGAGATATGTCTTTCTGTTTTTGACGTCTTATGGTTGCAAACTTTCACTGTAAGTAATACATCACTGTCCATTTCATGACTTTGCGACTTGAATTCTTGTTGAGCTGCCAGTATTTAAGTTATCCATTCGGATATTCTGATATTAAGGCATTAGTACTGCCGACACAAGTGATTATTTTCCAGTAGGTTTGAAATGTCAGTGTCCACTCAGCTGTTGTGTGGAATTTCATAAAGGCTCTGTAATAGAGGACAGAATGACAGCATTCCAGTGGGCACAATTTGCAGCTATCTTCCGTTTCCCTGGCAAACACGTAGATCATCTACAGCAATACAGACCAGTAGGTACGAGCTTGCGAAAATAAATATCAACCACAAGTTCGGATCTACGGGTTAGTACGACCGCAGCAATAGGGTATGTTTTTATTATGATCCAAACTGGTGACTTGTGGTATGTACTCAGTTCCCATTGTTACAAAACTTTCTGCTGTTATTTCACTTTGCCCACGAGATGACAAATAATGTATCTTGCAGTTTCTTTATAAATAAATTGAAAAAAAAAATCACAACACAAATATAATATATAAATCACCACAAAAAGCACAATATATAATGTTCTAATTCTATTTATATCAGAAATAAACTACTCACTCTGGATAACCATGCTGCCTTTTCACTTGCTGTCACAGCTGGCTCTTCAAGTTGTCAACAGGCAGTTTTGAATCTGAAAATACATAGGATAATTCTCTTAAATACAAGCATGTAATCAATATATGATCTTGACTGGCCTGATATAATTAAGTAACAGGAAGTCATGTCACCCTGAAGTGACGTTTTCTTGCATCTTTCAAAATTTACAATTATTAAAATGTGTGATAAGAAATACTTTTGCTTCCTGCCACAAGTGTAACAGAGGACACTCCAAAAGTTAAAAGAAAATGTCAGACATTTGGTCAGACAAGATGTGAACATCTGTGTGACCGAAAAAGGAATAAGCAAGTATAAGTTCAAATTTTTGGCTGTCTGATAACATAAGAAATCTCATAGGCGCGGCCCAAATTTTTTAGGGCAGGTGCTTCAGTCTGGCAACTTTCGGGACGTCTGGACACAATATCACCTTAGTTTAAAAAAAACATGCAAGTACCACTGAATTAAGAAGGAGTTATACTGTTTTCGCACCATGGTGACAACAAGTAGAACATTGTGCCGATTATGACATCAAACCTTCCTCCATATATACACATTTTTACACATGTGCGAACCAGTGTAGATCTAGATCAGCCGGCACATCCGTGCCGTCTGATCAGGATCTGCACTGGTCGCATTTTGGTCAGAAATTACCTAATGAATCAAAAAGCAAACAGTGCAGATCCTGATCAAACGGCACATATGTGCCGGCTGATCTGTATCTTCACTGTTCGCCCATGCAATAAAGGTGTGTCTATGGCGGAAAGGGTGAAGTAACAAAGATGAATCACTGTCTTTTTATTAAAATAACTGTGGAACTGGGCTTTGAAGAAAGATGCTAGTTTAAACATCTGAACTCAATTTTATTATAATTCAAACTTTTTAAAAATAATTTATAAGAAATAAATACAATTTTAACAGTAATTAAATTTTAAAGCAAATTTTTTCTTGTGAAAGCATTCTACCATAAAAATGATTTATTTGCCTCAAAATTTTCCTCATAAAAAATAAACAGTTCATATGGAAATATTATATCAAATTTCTGTACACGTAAATGATGGAAATTACTAAAGCTTTATCTTTTCTGCCATTCTGACTAGTTGTTAATTTTAATATCCAATCATCTCCTTTAAAGTAAAGACACCAAACTCATTTTTTTCATCACTTTTTTAAATCAGTTTAATGTGTTTCATGTATTTTTGTAATCAAAGGTGATGGAAAACTGTTGGAAACATGTCATAATATAATTATCAGCTTCACAAATATAGTCCCCACCTTCTGGTGGCAGCTAGTAAGCTCTTCAAGGAATACAAATCAAAATACTGAGGTTTATATTAAATAACTTTTGTGTGTATTTTGTCAATATTAAGTTAATCAAAACAGGTTTTATATTATCATGTCTAGCCTAACCACATTACTGTATTTTACATAAAGCAACATGCTACATTATTGAAGAATACAACAGATGTTTGGATTCTTAACCTGTAACTCCATATATAAGCATTTTATCACATGTCAGAAATATGTGTAGATCCAGATCAGCTGGCACATTCTGTGCTATCGGATCAGGATCTGCACCGTTCGCTTTTTTATTTATCTAGTTATTTCTGATTGAAAAAACGAACAGTGTAGATCCTGATCAGACATCACGGATGTGCCGGCTGATCTGGACCTACATTGTTTGTGCAAATGATAAATGCCTACATACAGAAGATAGGATTAAATGTAAAAATAAAGAGAATGCATAATCCAAACTTATCATTTTCTAGAAAAGTCATCCCTTAGAACGGCCATTACCGCTAATCTGCATCATAATGAAAGCTGCCTGCCTTTCTTTCAAAATACGCCTGTCAATCACACATTTATTTAGTTGTCGGACAGAAATTTTTTTTAACTGAAAATATCACTTAAACAGCCAACAAAGGAGACCCAGATCATTCTGCACTGGCTGATCTGGATCTACACTGGTTGCAAGCCCGTCATATAACGTGTTAGAAGTCCCAAGGTCAGGTTTATTTAGTTGTCTCTAGGAAATTATTTTAACTGAATTTATTATTTGAATAGCCAATAATCAATGTTAACCCTGATCAGTCGACACTGGCTGATCTGGATCTACACCGGTTGCAAGCCCGTCATATAACATGTATTAGAAGGCCCAAGGTCAGGTTTATTTAGTTGTCTCACAGAAATTATTTTAACTGAATTTATTATTTGAATAGCCAATAATCAATGTTAACCCTGATCAGTCGACACTGGCTGATCTGGATCTACACCGGTTGCAAGCCCGTCAAATAACATGTAATAGAAGGCCCAAGGTCAGGTTTATTTAGATGTCTCACAAATATTTTAACTGAATTAATTTGAATAGCCAATAATCAATGTAAACCCTGATCAGTCTGCACTGGCTGATCTGGATCTACACTGTTGCAAACCTGACACATAACATGTGTTAAAAGTCCAAAGGTCAGGTTTAAGTTCTCTCACAGAATTTATTTTAACTGAATTTATTACTGGTATACGAATAGCCATTATCAATATAAACTCTGATTATTCTGCACTGGCTAATCTGGATCTACACTGGTCGCAAATCTGACAAATACCATCTGTTAAAAGTCCAAAGGTCAGGTTTTATTAGTTGTCTCACAGAAATTATTATATTACATCATTTGAATATCCAATAATCAATATAAACTCTGATCAGTCTGCACTGGCTGATCTGGATCTACACTGGTCACAAATCTGACAAATTTGACTACATGTTGTTTGTCTGAAGGACAGGTCAGTGCCGTCCATTTCTTTTCGTACAAATCAGACAATAACTCGCCTAGCGCTGAACAAATATCAATTTATGTGGTCACGTTATCCACAGTACAGGTCATCACAGTCTCCAGCCAGACATTCTGACATTTTTTGTGTTACCATGGCAACCAATAATTTTGTTCTTTATCACCAGAAAAGCTGATGAGAATGAGAGAAGATCATATGGTGAGTTTCTATTGGTAATTTTCTGTCTGTCTAGACGGTTGATGGATGTAAATCCCAAACCAGAAGTAAAGCCCTTAAGATCGTCACTGTGGTAAGCCCGCCCTGGATTACCAAGCATTTATTTTCATTGTTTTTAAAAGGAAGGAGCAAGTTCACAAGGTCTTATACTGGCCTTAAATTAGTAAGCTGTGGTAAGCTTTCACTGGGTCATATCTCTTCATATAGCAAGCATTTATTTTCATTGTTTTTAAAAGGAATGAAGCAAGTTCACAAGGCTTTATACTGGCCTTAGGATTGTAAACATTAAGTTTTGTTACATATCTGGAAGTTTAATATAGTTGAACCTGCCTTATATGCCACCTGCATACTGCAACAACTTGTCTTAGCCCGACAGTTTGAATAGTCTTAAAGTGGCATTTTGTTCTACTTTTTACCTGTCTTAAACAGCAACCTGTGTTAAGCAGCCACATTTTGTCACTCCCTTAAGCCACTGCTTAATACAGGTTTGACTGCAGTACTCTGTGCATGATTAAAAACATGACAATTTCAGTCAAATTTAGTTTCCAACTTATCACCAACGAAAGGGCCACTACCCATACAAATGCAACCTGGTGATCCCGTTTTTTGTCAGTTATATGAGCTTAATAATACAATTTCACTAGAATGTTTAAAGAATTTGACCAGGTTATGCTTCATGACATTGCCACATTGACTGCCAGCTTTTATAAATACATGAAGAGCAACACAAATTCATAAAATAAATAGAATAAATATGGCAAAATCTGCAAAATAAGAAAGCATTTCTGTATGTCTGTACATTTTTGAAACAAATCATAACACTTTTCTGCAAACTTTTTGAACACCCCTTTAAAACATAATTCATTTTTATACAAGTCAGTCAATTAGAATGTCAAAGTGACAAAAATATTAAATATAATAACAAGACCACAATGAAGTTCTGTGGTAAGCTTCTTACATTAATGCTAACAGTAACACACAAAAAATGATGAAAAAATGTAATTATGTGTTTTGATCAGTCTCAATGCAAGTTTTCAATTAAGCCTCAGACAAGAGTTAATTTTCTCTCTCCGGAAAACAATCAGTCTAACATCTGGGGCCGTAGCTTGAAAATTGACTAGACAATTCGCCCATTTATGAAAATCAAGACAACTTTTCTTTTATGAAGGCTAGACATTTCTCATTTTTCAACAAAACCAATCAACACCAAACAAGTAAAAAGTACAAAAAAGAAGTATTTAATAAGGTGAATCATAGGCTGATACATCTGCTGTCTAATTGTAAGTTTAATAAAACTAAAATGCTAAAATAACATAATGCCATACGCGTGATGCAACAGAGGCGCGACATTGTGTGACATATTTAATGTTACTATATTCGTGGAGAACTCATAATTACCTATTATTTTCTGTAATTATATGTGATTTCATTTCATATTTTGATTACAAAATGTTAATTTCATCATAAAATGCGTAACAAACAATATCGTCGGCTCAACTTTATGAAATCATTTAAAGAATTGCGTAGATCTTAATTAGACAACACAAATATGCCGGCTGATCTGGATCTACCTGGTTGCCCACGAGAAAAAACCATGTATATTTAGTAAAGAGCTAAGCCCAATCAGCTAGCACATCCATGGTCTGATTTTTTTATTCAATCTGTAAATTTCCGGAAACCCCCTTATGGATATTGAGTGCATGGCTAAAACTGAAAGGAAAGGCAACTCAATTACATTTATTTCGTGGGTTTACCCTTTACTCCATTGACCATTGATAAAACTTGTATCCAATGTGTGACCAGACCTGCAGTCTGTTCAGGGCCTATATACCTTTCCTTCATATACGCATTTTTACGCAAATGTGACCAGTGTAGATCCAGAACAGCCGGCACATCTGTGCCGTGTGATTAGGATCTTTCACTGGTCGCATTTTGGTCAGAAATAACCTAACAAATCAAACAGCACGGATGTCAGACAGCACAGATGTGCCGGCTGATCTGGATCTACAATGTTTGCCCGCGCTATAAACGTGTGTCTATGGAGGAAAGGGTATTCAATTCTGTGTCGGAAATAATCTAATAAATCTAAAAGATAAATAACACACTAAAGCACAGATGCACAATCATGTACACCAAACCCAGTTTACGACAGCAACATCTTGATCAAGGTAGAAGTCCTCTGTGGGATTTGACAAAAAACTCGCAGACAAGTTTTTTAAAAGTGAAAAAGACAAATTCATAAGAAACGAACTTGATTATAAATGTGACGAAACTTTCCGCTGTGATGAATCGAGACATCTTCCATCAATTCCCAATCTTCTAATATACCACTTTAAATGTCATCTTAATAGCTTTTCAGGCCATTAATCATTTGGATTTTATTTTATCACTAGTGGTGTAAGATATTTCAAAGTCTAGACTGTAAGCTTAGCCATCTATAAAATTATATTTCCTAATTAAGGGGGGAAACCCCAGAAGAAAACAATCTTTGCCAGACACATAGATCTACAGTACTCAGCCCACTCAGCGGAACCTTGAACACGGAGGAATTCCATTACATCATTCACTCCATATTTGAAGTAGACAATATTTGTTTGTTTCGGTGAAATATCCTTTTTTATTTCACTTGTGAACGTGAATTCTATCGCATCGTTCACTTAATATATGAAATGGACAGTATTTGTTCGATTCAGTGAAATATCCTTTTTATTTCACTTGTGAACATGAATTCTATCACGTCATTCACTCAAAATATGAAATACCCAGTACAGTATTTGTCTGCTTCAGAGAAATGTTCATTTTAATTCCCTTGTAAACACCAAAAAACATGTATCTTCATGAGTGGCACAAGTGAACTCCAGAAATAGCCACTCAGTCTCATAAAAATATCCTCCTTTGGAGTTCACAAGTGAAATAAAATTGATATTTCACTAAAACAAACAAACTTTCTCTTTATTTAATTTTTTATTGTTAAACAAATATGAACAAATAGAATGGGAGGTAATAAGTAACGAAAGTTATTTTGCAAAAACATTGAAAATACAAATTTACTTTAACACAGAAAACTAAATAATTCACTGGAAACCATAAAATAAAATGTCATTAAAGCCCCAGCCCTAAACTTAAGTAAGAATATACTATTGAAAAATCGTATTTGTCCTAGACTCCAATATATAAACTCTCTAACAGAACCCAAAAGGTCCGATCGAATTCTTTCTTATAGACGCGATTTTCAATGATATTGTTAAATTATCGTTAACAAACTTTTAAGAAGCTAAACATAATGGATCTATATTTAGCACCGACAAAGAGACCATTTCATGCGCGATCTCGAATTCAGTGACGTTTTGGAAATCCTACTTTCGCTTCTAGTCAGGCGGACCAAATTTATTTTGGTGAATTAAAATTTTATTAGCCCGAACTAATGCTGCAAATTTGTGCCAATAGTTCCAAATACATGTAATATTTCATACAACAGCGGATAAAATTGAAGTAATGCCGCTTTAAATATACTGTAAAAATCATTTTAAATGCCCCTCCCCTAATAACCAGCCCCTATGTTATTAATCATGAGCTCACAAGCAAACTGATTAAGGTGTAAACTTTGCTATTCAGTTAAACCTTTCCTCCTTCATATAAACACCTTTATTGCATGGGCCAACAGTGCAGATCCGTGCCATCTGATCCGGATCTGCACTGTTCGCATTATGATTGGTTAGGTTATTTCTGACCAAAATGCGACCAGTGCCGATCTGGTCTACACTGGTCGCACATGCGTAAAAAGGTGTATCTATGGAGGAAAGGGTTAATGAACTTATTTAACAAATTTTATGTAAAACAAATCTGATACTGACAACATTTATTCAGTATTTTAAGGGTTAACATCAACACTCCAAACCAATCACATGCTTTGTGAATAAAATAACCCTCACCTCCATATATATGCATTTTTATGCATGTGTGACCAGTGTAGATCTAGATCAGCCGGCACATCTGTCGCATTTTGGTCAGAAATAACCAATCAAAAAAGCAAACAGTTTAGATCCAGATCAGACGGCACAGATGTGCAGGCTAATCTGGATCTAAACTGTTTGCCCATGCAATAAAGGTGTATCTATGGAGGCAAGGGATAAGATAAAAAAAACAGAAACCTATTTTTATGTTAAACCTTAGTTCACGGTGGTCCCTGTTTTGTATATTGTTTGAATATAAAGTATAATATTATGAAAGCACTGAAATTAAATGAATAATTATTGAATTTTAAATATGATAATGTTTATTATGCTTGGCAGATGGCCAGTAATCTGATACAAGTGGCATAGTGATCAGTTTCTTCCTATTTAAATTAACATTACCCTTTACTCTATATTTATGACCTTTATGGCACAAGCAAAAAGTGTAGATCCAGATCAGTCAGCATATCCATGCCTTCTGACCTGAGTGACATTTTTAGCTCAATTGCCCTCTGATTCGGATCTACAATGTTCAACAGTTTGTAAGAAACAACATATCAAAACAGTGAACAGTGTAGAACCTGATCAACAATACAGATCCGGATCTACAATGTTCACCCAATGTGATGAAGGCATAAGTAAAAACTGCTTGCATACGCTGCAAATTTGCGGGGTGGAGATCTTCTTCATCAAGTTAACCCTTTCCTCCATATAAACACATTTTTACGCATGTGCAACCAGTGTAGATCCAGATCAGCCGGCACATCCATGTTGTCTGATCATGATCTGCACTGGTTGCATTTTGATCAGAAATAACCTAATGAATCAAAAAGCAAAAAGTTCAGATCCAGATCTTATAGCACACATGTTCTTTTTTGCCCATGCTGTAAAGGAATATAAAAGGAGGAAAGGATAACATAAAACAGTTAATTTTTAAAATGAAATTTGAGGAAATAAGCCAGTCTGGGTTTCATATTATCCGTCTGCGGCTCAGGTAATACGATTCATACCGCCAATATTTTCTCTTCAACCCTGTCAAGAAACCAAATAACTATACATTATAGGTTTTTAATATTAAAAATAAACCTAATATATGTATAACAACTTGTTACTATAATTCTTACTGAAAATACGGACAAATGATCCTATACTCTATATATAAGCCTTTATACACATGTGCGACCCGTGTAGATCCAGATCAGTTGGCATGTGCATGCCATCTGAACAGGATGTGCACTGTTCACTTTTTGGTCAGAAATAACCTAATAAATCATAAAGTGAACAGTACAGATCATGATAAGATGTCACAGATGCGCCGGCTCATCAGGACCTGCACTGTTCTCTCATGCCATAAAGCGTATTTATGGAGAAAAAGGAAAATTAAGAATAGGAGAAAAAACAACTCTCTATCAATGTACAATGCTTTCAGACATTGATTGGCATTAAGCGCTGTCACAAATCGTCTAGCAAGAACAGAATGACTGGATCAATGGACAGCGGCTGCTTTTTCCCCCCCAATCAACATAATGGCCGTCTCAAGACTTCTTTATGATGAATATGAGCAATTTATTGTTTATTCTGTTCAAACAACACTCCTGGCATACTGAATATTTGTAATGATCTAATCTAGCCAGTGGTTTTAAAAATAAATAAATTTGGTACCGTTTTTTACATTTATATGAAAAGCATGAATTATTACTTGAAAAAATATTTTAAGGCATATTTCTTGAGTTTTTTTTCAATATTTTTTTTTTTCAAAACAAGGACATTGGAAATTCTAATTTTACGCACACACGTTAAAATGCGCCAACATGGGGTAAAGGGTTAAAAGACATGCAGATAACAAATACCTACAAGCAAAATCCTAAACATTCATCTTTAACCCTTTCCTCCTTAGACACACATTGATTGTGTGGGCGAAGAGTGTAGATCCGGATCCACATCTGTGCCGTCTGATCAGGATCTGCACTGTTCGCTTTATGATTGGTTAGGTTATTTCTGACTAAAATGCTACCAGTGCAGATCTTGATCAGACATAAAAACAAGAGCTGTCAGAGGAGACAGCATGCTCGACTATTCGAATCATTTGAAACAAATGCAATTTGAAGATTAAAACAATAACAACTATGGCCATATATTGGTGTGAAATCAGGAAAAATATTAACAAGTGAATGGTAAGGGAGAAATTCATTTCAAATAACAGAAATAATTCCTTAATGTACCATAAATATTAAACTGAATAGGGGAATAACTATGAAATATTTCTGAATTTGTTAGAAAACATGTTAGTAATTTTTTATGAGAGACATTTACTTTTAGTCAAATATCAATCACTTCAGTAATGTTAAAGAAAAGAACTGAAATGAAAATATAATGGAAGTTTGAAGTTGATACCTTAAGTATTTTGTGCAAAGTTATCGATGAGGTGCACTTAAGTGAAAATATAAGTGAAACTAGAAATGTGTCCATAGGACACAGATGCCCCTGCTATGCATCATTTTCAGACACTCAAGTGAAATGATGGGAATAATAGCATTTCAACGACAGTGATGTTGGAGGAATTATAAGAATATGCATAAACTTGAAGATAAGTAAATTATTTGTATTTGTGGCACTGTTGTCTTCACATTACGGAAATGTCTGCGAAGAAGTTGGTGGTAATGCAATGCAATGTCATAGCGAACATTTGTGCCAAGTTATTTTGAAATTCCTTCATTCATAAAAGAGTTATAGCCTGAACAAGTAAATTCAATTTAAGTAACTGTGACCTTGACCTTGGACTTACAGGCATGGGTAATGTACGCAACACACCGCCTTGTCATGGTGAACATTTGTGCCAAGTTATTTTGAAAACCCTCCATTTATAAAAAAGTTACAGCCTGGACAAGAAAATGCTATTTTTAGTAACAGTGACCTTGACCTTGGATCTACAGGCATGGGTATTGTGCAGACACACCGCCTTGTCATGGTGAACATTTGTGGCAAGTTATTTTGAAATCCCTCCATTCATAACAAAGTAACAGCCTGGACAAGAAAATTCTATTTTTAGTAACAGTGACCTTGACCTTCGACTTACAGGCATGGGCTTGTACTTGACACACCATCTTGATATGGTGAACAATTATACCAAGTTATTTAAAAATCCAATAAGAAATAACTAAGTTAGAGCGGACAAGATTTTGCAAGAAAATTCTATTTTTAGTAACAGTGACCTTGACCTTGGACCTACAGGCATGGGTATTGAACGCGACACACCGCATTGTCATGGTGAACATTTGTGCCAAGTTATTTTGAAATCCCTCCATTCAAAACGAAGTTAAGGGCCAAGTGTATATTTTGCTTAACACTAAATGTAAGTGAAAATGGGGCATAATTTGAAAAATATTGGAAGCAGGGTTATGGGTCTTGTTGGTTATGATGTAGATTTTGGTGGTGAAAATATATTTCAAGTTTCAAGGCAATATCTCAAGTAGTTTTAAAGTTATGGGCAAAATGCATATTTTGCTTAACACAAAATATAAGAAAAAAGGGGCATAACTTGAAATATATTGACAGCAGAGTTATGGGTCTTGTTGGTAATGATGTAGAATTTGATGGAGAATATATATTCCAAATTTCAAGTTGATATCTCAAGTAGTTTATAAGTTATGGACCAAAGTGCATATTTTCCTTAACGCAAAATTTAAGTGAAAAAGGGGCATAACTTGAAAAATATTTGTAGCAGAGTTATGGGTCTTGTTGGTAATGATGTAGAATTTGATGGTGAATATATATTCCAAGTTTCAAGTTGATATCATAAGTAGTTTTCAAGTTATGGACCAAAGTGCATATTTTGTTTAACGGACGCCGACGCCGACGCCGACACCAGGGCGAGTAGGATAGCTCCCCTATTCTTCGAATAGTCGAGCTAATGAGTATTTATGGAGGAAAGGGTTAATGAATGAACCAGCAGAGAAAAACGATGTTTTGCGACAATCATAATTACTATTATAGATAAATGTGATCCAAGCAAACAGTATCAGATCACTTTTACCACAACATTAATTATGGTAGCATATGATCAGTTATTTAGAGCATCATTTGTAGGGTTTTGTAAAGAATATGAATATCTTACATCTTCCAGGATATTAAAATGACTATCTTCCAAGAGTTAATAAAAGTTTTGATATTTTACTGTCAGTGATTTTTAAATAAGGAAAATTTCGCTTATATAACTTGCTGGTATTTTTTCATATACATAGGAGGTTAGGTAAGAGAAACGAAAGAGAATTTCAGACAGAAATTAAAATAAAAAAAGAATTGTGAAAAAAAAGACCAGTGTGTTGGAAAAAAATGACCAGTGTGTGTATGTGTGTGCGCGTGTAGGACGGTTCAAATTATACACTTGGCTAACTGAAACAGTTTTACACGAACTTATGTACCACTTTGACCTTTTCATAAGTGCTCAGTGCAGCCACCTTAATGGCTTTATTGTCCAGACTGTTCAAAACAGCGTTATTGATATCCCATAAAGGACCATTTCTTGTCTACCACTAGAGATGTCCATTATTCAATTTCTTTTTGTGTCTAGACTATAATAACCATCTCAAACTCTCCGCGGATATGTCATATTAACTTTTTTTTGTGTTCTGAAGCTAGCCTCAGTGAATTTAGCCATTTCATTACAAAACAGACATTTTTTTTTACCCGACTTTAGTTTCTGGCATTTTTGCCCTTAACTCTATCCATTATTTGTATTTCTTGAAATATTGTTATATGTATTTATATGTATTTATTTAACATGTACAATCTTTTAACTTGTATTAACCCTTTCCTCCATAAATATGTTTTTTATGCATCCGTGCCGTCTGATCAGGATCTATAATTGTCGCATTTTAGTCATGAATCAAAAAGTGAACAGTTTAGATCCTGATCAGACAGCACGGATGTGCCAGCTGATCTGGATCTAAACTGTTTGCCCACGCAATAAAGGTGTTTGTTTGGAGGAAAGGTTAAGATCCAAAGTAATAATGGAAGACAACTGCTTTTTCCATTACAGACATAATTATTGAGTTGTCTCCCTTTAATAAATAAAACTGTCATCATACATAACTATGATCAAATATCATTTACGGATAATATTACTAGTTACAGCTACAGAATATTATTCATTGTCTATAAATGGTTGATCTAGTATCTTTTATAAAGATAATTTTTCCATAAAGTATTACACACTGTCATAAAAAACAAATTGTCTGGTAGGTACAAAGGACTAAATTATCTCTAAAGTATCAAGTGACACTTATTTCCATGCAATAGTAATGGATTATGTCTACGCTAGGTAAAACACAGCTTTATTTGACAACAGCTGGGATAAACAATGATGGAAAATCTTTCTTTGTAAATGTTTAATTGCAATTGCACAAATCTTCCACAGACAGTGGCCAACATGGAAACCTCTCAAACCAAAATTTGCAATGAAATAAGCACAACACCAACATCATGATCCTTGGAAATCCCTGAGCAATAAAAATGTGGGCTCACCACCAACCCCTAATGGTGATATAACTGGTTAATTTTAAAAATATGAAGGGTCAGTTTTTGCTCTTCTATATTCAACAGGTATATAGGTCTTTACGCTTAATTTGTCAAGTGGTTCTCTTGACCAACCAATCACATGCTGGAGATTTGAGACAACCTAGCAGGTGATTAACCAATCAGAAAATGGAGGTCTAAGACAACCTAGCCACTGATTGGTCAACTGCTTTTCTGAGCCAACCAATCACATGCTAGAGATCCTGAGACTCAGATTAACAATCTCGAGTACGACTAACATTATTATTCTGTCTCGAAAAAAAAATAATTTAAGAACGAATGAATGAGCCAAATGTAGCAACAAACACAACAAATCCATTACAGAAATTTAGTGCATATAGGGGGAATCCCATAAGCTACCATCAAAGACAAACTGACACTACCTTATGGTTTTAATTACTACATTTGTCTGTGACCTAATTATTTGGATTTATTTCGCAAGTATTAATATGAACTCCAGATCTCTCATTTCAGCAATAATCGCCTCTCTTGTCATATACCTAATGAGGTATTCCATTACCGTATTTGAATGAATTATGTTTCGTGACCGATTATTGGGTTTTAACCATTCTATTTCCACCAAGTAACCCGTCTGGGTATAGTCTGAAGTGTCGGGGCCGATCAATACTATTGGAGATTACAGTCTAGATTTATGTTTTAACAATATACCCAGATCGGATCGAAGTGATCAAAGCATTCACTACATGTATATAGTCTGGCTGTCTATATGCCTGAGTAACAGCAGCTTAATCAACAGGTTGCATTAATGGTTTATTGTGTTGCTTTTGTCATTTATAATATGAGATACAATTTGTCTACACTAAACCTTAGAATTTAATTAAGTATGCATACCTTAGCTTATATTCTATATAAATGATACAAGACTTGCGCTGAACTGCAAGAGGTGAATTAAACTTTGACAGATTACTTTGCATAATTTTATGTGGTCCTCTCGTGAAGAAAATTGGACCAGAAATTTCCCATGTCCACAATGACCTGGCCGAAGAATATAAAGCTTAGGGCACCTATCTGATAAACTAACTTGTGATTGGTAAGTTCAGAGACTAAACTCTCCAACAGACCAATCAACTGCTTGATATTAAAGGCTGGTCCTACAGTAACATAACAACAATTCATTAAAATATTTTTTCCACAGACCAGCTCCAATCTGGGGTTGGGGGAGTTATTATAAAACATGTTCCATGCTCAACTGAATACTGTGCACAAACTCAACATGTCTAGAGCATTAACAGCCTTCATAAATAAGAAAAAACTTTCTGTCTGTTCTACTGTTGTTATCAAAATTAAATCTATCATACTTTCAGTTTCAAATGTTTAAACGAAATGAAGTAATCAAATTTTCATGCTCAAATTGAGTTGAGCGTGAAGAAAATTTTATAATCACAGGGCCTGGTCTGGTCTGTAACCAGAAACACTATTTTATTTTTTCGGTCTTTATCCGAACAAAAATGTATAATATGAACAATTTTACCTCATTACTATGTCTGTAAACTTTGCTTTAGGCAAAATAAGACTGGAAAAGCAAATTACTTTATAAAGATAAATGAATTCGTGATTAAATAACCACTGGGGAAATCAAAAATAGAAATATTCAGTGATGATGCTAAGATGGAAGATCTAAGATAATGCTTGATTCTGACTTTCACAGACCTTTTCACAACCACATAGGTAATCATTATTCAGTTTCAAGCCCAGGCACTCTTTTATCCACGGCAAAGAAAACAAGCAAGCTGGGTCTACGTCAGTCTTTTGTCATGTTTGGTCGTTAGATCATCTTTTCAAAGTGATAGTTGAAACTTTTAGTACGCAACATATGTATGGGTTTATAACATTTGCAACAAGTGTAGGTCCCGATTAGCTGGCACATCTGTGCTGTCTGATCTTGATCTACATTTCTGAATCTAAAGCCATCTGGATTAACACTGCTTGCCAAAAAAAAAAAACCGCCATACCACACAAAGTTACAGGTTAATGAAAATAGAAGTCTACGTTTGGAGCAATCAACATGGCAGCCGTTCCACTAAAATATCAGAGCCCTGTGGTCAATATTAGAATTTTCTAACCCTGCCTCGAGACTATTGCATGTAAGGTATGTCCAAGGATTTTGTGAAATCACCTTTTCTTCAACCCTTTCCTGTACAGACACACCTTAATTGCTAGTGCGAACAGTTTAGATCCAGATCAGCCGGCACATCCGCTTTTTGATTCATTAGGTTATTTCTGACCAAAATGCAACCAGTGCAGATCCTGATCAGACGGCACGGATGTGCCGGCTGATCTGGATCTACACTGGTCGCACATGCATAAAAATGCGTATCTATACAGGAAAGGGTTAACCCATTTCTCCCTAAATATACATTTTATGCATGTGCGACCAGTGTAGATCCTGATCAGCCGGCACAGGATCTGCACTGGTCGCATTTTGGTCAGAAATAATCTTACGAATAAAAAAGCGAACAGTTCAGATCCTGATCAGACGGCACAAGCGTGCTGGCTGATCTGGATCTAAACTGTTCCCCCATGCATTAGTGGTGTATGTATGGAGGAAAGGGTAAAAGTTTCATGAACTACACAAAACTACTGTGTTATGGTCTGAGGGATTGTCAAGTACTGCCCCTTGAATATTTTTTTTCATTTCTATATCAAACTTACTGCTTATCTTGCAAGGAGTGCTGTCTAAACGAGGATACAGGTCTGCAAGTACTCTGCCATCAGTAACATTATGCGATCTGGATCTGAAATGAAAAAATATTAACCATTTCCTTCATGGGATACGAGTTCTACCTATGTGCAACCTGATCATCTGTGCATGTTGATCAGAATCAACATTAGAGTAATTTGACTGTTTCTGATCAGGAAGGGAACAATGTAGATCTAGATCTAGCCCACTCATCTGTGCAATCTGATCAGGATAAACATTAGAGTAATTTGACTGTTTCTGATCAGGAAGGGAACAATGTAGATCTAGATCTAGCCCACTCATCTGTGCAATCTGATCAGGATAAACATTAGAGTAATTTGACTGTTTCTGATCAGGAAGGGAACAATGTAGATCTAGATCTAGCCCACTCATCTGTGCAATCTGATCAGGATAAACATTAGAGTAATTTGACTGTTTCTGATCAGGAAGGGAACAATGTAGATCTAGATCTAGCCCACTCATCTGTGCAATCTGATCAGGATAAACATTAGAGTAATTTGACTGTTTCTGATCAGGAAGGGAACAATGTAGATCTAGATCTAGCCCACTCATCTGTGCAATCTGATCAGGATAAACATTAGAGTAATTTGACTGTTTCTGATCAGGAAGGGAACAATGTAGATCTAGATCTAGCCCACTCATCTGTGCAATCTGATCAGGATAAACATTAGAGTAATTTGACTGTTTCTGATCAGGAAGGGAACAATGTAGATCTAGATCTAGCCCACTCATCTGTGCAATCTGATCAGGATAAACATTAGAGTAATTTGACTGTTTCTGATCAGGAAGGGAACAATGTAGATCTAGATCTAGCCCACTCATCTGTGCAATCTGATCAGGATAAACATTAGAGTAATTTGACTGTTTCTGATCAGGAAGGGAACAATGTAGATCTAGATCTAGCCCACTCATCTGTGCAATCTGATCAGGATAAACATTAGAGTAATTTGACTGTTTCTGATCAGGAAGGGAACAATGTAGATCTAGATCTAGCCCACTCATCTGTGCAATCTGATCAGGATCAACATTAAAATTATTAAGACACTTTCAGACCAGAAAGTCTCAGAACAGTGCAAATCCAAATCAGACTGTATGAATACACAGGCTGATCTGGATCTAACTGGTTGCAAATGTTTCATAATCATTGCCCAAGGTTATAAAACTGAGCATGGAAACCAGTCTCAAATCTCAAGCATCTGATTGGCTGAAATGGCGACTGGTCGCCATTTCAGCCAATCAGATGTTTGAGATTTGAGACTGGTTTCCAATCTCAGCTTTATAACCTTCAGCCCTGTTCACAAAAATCTAAATCAAAGATTCAGTCAATTTCGTAGACAGACAAGCTCATTATCTTGTTGTATTTTATTATGTTTAATACCACTTTTCAACAGTACTGCCTTTGATTAACAGCAATCTTGAATATAAATTGATAATTATTTGTTAGATCACACATAATAATGACTTAATTATTTCTTTTATTACCTTTCCAACAAATAGGTTGGAAAATAAATCAAATTTATAGTCTTGTAAAGAGTGCACTCCCCTTAATGGGCTGTGATCGAAAACAGTAATTGCAATTCCTGGCTTAGGTGAGGATGCCTTTATCCCTTTTTTTTATGTAATATATACAAGTTTTATCACATTAGCAACAAGTGTAGATCCAGATCAACTGGCATATCAGTGCTTCTGATTCTGATCTACACTGGTCACTTCTGGGTCAGAAATAACCTAATGAATCGAAAATGAACATTGTATATCCTTATCAGACATAACAAATATGCTGACTGATCTAGATCAACACTTTTCTCCAATGAATAACAGCCATATCCCATAGAGTAAAGAGTTAACATTTTCCTCCATATATATGCATTTTTACTCATGTGCCACCAGTGTAGATCCAGATCAGCCGACACATTCATGCTGTCTGATCAGGATCTGCACTGGTCGCATTTTGGTCAGAAATAACAATAAAAGTGAACAGTTAAGATCCTGATCAGACGGCACCGATGTGCCGGCTGATCTGGATAAAAACTGTTAGCCCACGCAATAAAGGTGTGTCTATGGAGGAAAGGGTTAACCCTTTCCTGTACAGATACACCTTTATTGCTAGAGGGAACAGTTTAGATCCAGATCAGCCGGCACCTCGGTAGACATTACTTCTCTTGGGTTAACATTTCGTACTGTTTCCCCCAATGGGATGTGATATTTATATAATATATGCATGGTAACTAATATGGCAATCTAATAAATATATATGGATATCAATTTTAGATACAGTAAGTGCAAGTCTAAGGGCAGTGACACAGTTTCATGGCGTACAGACAGTCTGACCCAAATACCATGCCATTAGCTGACCTGCAATGTCCTTATCTAAAGTGTTCGAAATGATGACAAATTGACAAAACTTAATCAGCATTGACAAAACTTGGGCCAACCAAAGGCAATTACTATCATTAATTGTGTTTCACTTTATTATTATCACTACCCGCTGGATTTCTGTTAGCAGTCCAAGACATTTTTATTGATTTAGTAACGAGCCAGGAAGGCAAACATTACACCTTTGATCCTGGGCTCAAAGAAATTTTGTACAAAGTGAAAAACATGGCCCAATGTTTTTGAAATTTAAAATTACACCCCCATTTTGTGTTGAGAGGAAACTGAAGCATGTATTTTTTCATCACAAACAAAAGGGTCATAACTCAACTAGTAAAAATTGTTGTAGAACCTTATTGCTTTATCCTACGAATTCTAGAAACCATAAATGAAGTAAAAATTTCACTGATTTGGCTACACCAAACATTTCTATTTTAAGTAGGGCCTTATCGCGTAGAAAAAGCATACAATCATCAGGAAGTAAACAAGGAAAAGACAATCACTTGTTCAAGGGTGACCCCTGTATCAGCCTCGATACAACCATTGGCCAACTAACGCAGACGATTTCAAGTACCAATAAAGATAGTGTCAAAGTTTTATATCAGTAAAAACTGATCTTATAATGTCAATCTGAATAACTGCATGCTAGACAGTTTGTATTCATTCAGGGCTTTTTTCTTTCTTTTTTATTTTCAGTAAGGGCTTTTTTCCTTCTTTTTTTTCTTCAGTGAGGGCGGTTTACAGTCGCCTTCCCTTCAAAAAACATTTCTTTTAAATCATGCAGTTTTCCCCCCAAAAAGTAACATTACATCACGATGCAGGACTGAAGCAACTCCTTTACTTCAAACTAGTCTTGCATGCAACCCGTGTATTCAGATTTATCTATTCCACTTTATAAAGAAGAAATCATGGTATCTTCCACAAAATTATATGACATGGGTCCCCTTCCGTGGCAGTGAAGAAAAGCCTGTCATTGTGCACAACAAAAGAAGCATAAATCGAGAGTCATACACATAAAAATAAAGGGTTTTGTACCCATTTCCTATGATTTTTAATTAATCCATACAATAACTGATTTTAGGATGTACCCCAATTAACCCTTTCCTCCATGGATACACCTTTATTGCCTGGTCAAACAGTTTAGATCCTGATCAGCCAGCATGTATGTGCTGTCTGATCAGTATCAAAACTGTTTGCTTTTTGATTTGTTAGGTTATTTCTGACCAAAATGTGAGCAATGCAGATCCAGATCAGCCGGCATGTATGTGCCGGCTGATCTGGATCTACAATCCATGCCGGCTGATCTGCATCTACACTGGTCGCACACTCGTAAAAATGCTTATATATGGAGGAAACAACACAATAAGGTACAAAATTAATGGTAGTGATAAACCAAGATTAAATGTTATTTCTTAATTTATATATACCAATTCATCCATCATCCAGCACAAGGGCAGATGACAAAGACTTCTTCCCAACGGAGTTCAGCCAGTCTAGACGATTCCTGAAAAATAAAGGAATTGCTTATTAATAATTGAATTAAGGTGGCATTAGAAGCCGAACAAACTTAATGTCACGTTCTTTTACAGTCTTTAACTGCCACGCAGGATGTTCTTTAATATGTTTGTCTGATACTCTTTTTAATTTAAGTTTAACTGCTTTTAAGAAATGTTTGAACATTCAATGGAGATTTAAACTACCAAGTCAGCACAGTCAATAGGGATTTGAACTATAAAACTGCAACTGTCAATAGTGCTTTAAAGTATCAAGTCAGTATAGTCAGTAGGGATTTGAACTATTAAACCGAAACTGTCAATTGTGCTTTAAACTACCAAGTCAGTATAGTCAATAGGGATTTGAACTATTCAACCGAAACTGTCATTTGCACTTTAAAGTATCAACTCAGTACAGTCAGTAAAGCTTTGAACTTCTAAGCTGAAACTTGTCAATATTTAGAGCTTTAAAGTATCAAGTCAGTATAGTCAGCCGGGCTTTGAATTTCCAAGCTAAAACTGTCAATAGTAGAACACTGTTGAAAATACCCCTACAGGAAACAGGTGTGAACCTTAAAAACTTTGAACAGGCTTGTGCAAAGGGGCAGGTGTTTTGATGTTCTATTATAATGTGTACCATACAGTTGCCTCTCTTACAACAAAAGCCTATTACATTCAAACCCTGATCAAAGAACCCCTCTTATAAAAGACCCCTTTGCCCTAAAGACCACCTGTTTATAATAAGGTGCACTTCAACCAGTAATAAGGACAACCTGACAATGAAGAACATTTATGCCCTATATGGGTGATCCCCATGCATTATTGTTAAGGACCTGCCTTAACCCTTTCCTTGATATATACGCATTTTTTCGCATGTGTGACCAGTGTAGATCTGGCCGGCACATACGTGCTGTATGATCAGGATCTGCACTGGTCGCATTTTGGTCAGAAATATCCTAATGAATCAAAAAGCGAACAGTTTCGATCCCGATCAGACGGCACGGATGTGCCGACTGATCGGGATCAAAACTGTTCGCCCAAGCAATAAAAGTTTATCTATACAGGAAAGGGTTAACCCTATCCTCCATAGATACACGTTTATTGCATGAGCGAACAGTGTAGATCAAGATTCAGAGTCCACGCAATCAATGTGTGTCTATGGTGGAAAGGGTTAACATGTTAAAAGTAAAATGTTGTCCTTCATTCATATTTCATTGAAATTCCTTAAACCACATTTACACCGACCCTGAACAAATCTACTAAATGTGAAAAACGGCTGTTCTGGAGATATATTTCTCCTAACCAAACCAGTGCCCAAGGTTATAAAACTGAGCATGTAAACCAGTCTCAAATCTCAAGCGACAGTCACCATTTCAGATCCTTGAGATTTGAGACTGGTTATCATGTTCAGTTTTATAACCTTAAGTGCAGAATACAATTGTATAAACTGGTCTGTTGGTCTGTTATGAAAAAAAAAACAAAAAAACTTTTTTTGCCAGCTGAAATTTTCTTTAAATTTTCAAGAAATGAAAATTTTTCAACATAACAGCATTTTAATTAGTAAAATTAACTGCAAACTTTAAAGGATTATGTTCTAAACGTCAATGTCAAACCATGTATCGCTTTTGAAGAAAGCCAAAAAAAAATTAATGATGTCTTATTCATTAGCAACATTTTGAACATGTTTTTTTTTCTGAAGCAAGCAATACGTCACTTGATCATCAGGTGGAAACGAGCAATCAATGATAACCTCACAGAAAATTCCATAAAATAGGTCACACTGAACATTATTCACCATAACACTGATCAATGGACACACTCTAAGCCCATTCTCAGGGAAAAAATATTCAAACAGTGAAAACTGACAATTTCCATATCGGATAGCTTGTTTTCTCAACTTCTTTGCCGATACTGCTGCTTTAAGAGAAAAATATCATTTTATACTTTGACTGTCACCAGATCCTAAATCATTCTGTTTTAACAGATAAGGTGCAACGTTTTACATTAAGTTGTCATTTTAGACCGAAAACAAACTTCCGAACCAACAAAATCAGCCGCCCCCTACCAAGAAAACGTTTGAGTCATGCGATGAAATCAATATCCGTCGTCTGCATGTCACAATGCCATTACTATAAGAGAAAGCCGTCACAATTAAATACATACATCTTATATAGTTCTCCTCGTCTAAAAGTTTCCCTTTACACAAAATATTCCTTCAAATTCCGACAGTAACAAAATTAATGCAAATCATGGTAATAACGACCTTCTAGAGAACTTTTAATCCTTTTGTGTACCAGCTTAATAACTTGTTGATCACAAAGTTTAGCTTTTTACTACATGTACACTTTTAATGTACATGAATATCATGTATATTTTTATACATGTACACAAATTTTGTATGTGCATTACACTTATTAACAAATTCCTTACAAATATCAATTTATTCATTAAATATACTCAAATACTTTCACAAAAACTTATTAATTTATCCTAAAGTACTTAAATCCTTCAGTAAATTTGACACAGTAATTACATTCAATGTAGAACTTTGTCTTGTTTTTTCCGGGTTTTTTGTCAAACATTCAAATACTGATTGTATGAAGTACAACATCCAATATATTCAATGACAAAACACACAGAAAAAGCCTATAAAACGTGCTAAGCACAGTGGATTCATACGAACACGGTGACCTACATGTATAGACTATAGACAGACGGTTCACTCATGTATATAACCCAGACCATGTTCAAGTGTGTATTTATAAAACATATTTATATCACCTGGCAAGCTGAGTTTATACAGTACAATATATTTCCAGTTTTACATGTCAGACATAATTTAACCTTCATGTGTCAGACAGCAAACTTAAACTTTCATAGATAAGACTACTTGAAAATATATAATGTGTGATTTGTAGCAGGCGGTAGAGATTTATTCAGATAAATTGCCTGGCCTGCCCATGGATAATTAATAGCTAACAAATGCTGGGTCAGACAAGGTAAAGTTCTGGCCCGTTGACCACACAGGTCAAGTACTGGCCCATTGACCACACACTCCAAGGATATGACCTGACCAACCTTTTACCTTAAATGACCCAAATGCTGTGATATTTGAGATAGGTGGTTATTATGTATAATTATGTGGGATGAAATTTTATTGCCTATCATGGGATGAAAGCAAAACAGCTGTTACAACCTTCTTTATTCATTTGGAGTTCAAACTGTTTTGCACACAACTTATGATAAATTATCGAAGTATTTGTTGTAGACAAAATAGGCATTTCATAGCTGGGTCTACACTGGGTGCAAATAGAGAGATAAAAGCAATATGATTTTAACCATTTCCTCCAAATATATATGCATTTATCTTGTCCAAACAGTTTAGATCCAGTTCAGCTATCTGATCAGGATCTACTCTGTCCGCTTTTTGCTCAGAAATAGCCTGATAAATTAGAAAGGGAACAGTGTAGATCCTGATCAGATGGCATGGATGTGCCGGCTGATCTGGATCTTGACTGTTTGCACATGGATTAAAACAAGTATATAATGGAGGAAAGTGATAGTAAATAAAGAAGCAGAAGAAACCTTTTTGCTCTCACTCCCACGAAATGTGAAAAATGCT
The DNA here is from genome assembly GCA_038501625.1 of Corbicula japonica. NCBI lineage: Eukaryota > Metazoa > Mollusca > Bivalvia > Venerida > Cyrenidae > Corbicula > Corbicula japonica. Next base: position 1,768,863 of record JAZAYU010000117.1, on the reverse strand, counting down.
AAATTTATGCTGTATCTAACACTTGCATTCAAGTTTACAGTTACTTTTTGCTGGTATGACCTACCAAAACATGGAATTTTAAAAATTCCAGTCTGGACCACATAGGATACGCAAGTCTTGTATCAAATTAATACAGAACTCTCAGCCCTTAGTGGCATACCCAGAAGTGATTCAGTGGGATGGCTTGAACCCCCCTCCCCCCCTCCCTCCACCTTTCAACAGCAATATTCAATTTTCACTGGAAATTTTGGCCATAAAGTTGGAAATATTCATGCAACTACCAGAAGACTGACTGAAACAAACCTTTCCAGAAAACTTGCATCCAACCCTAGCTTCGCTTTTTGATTTGTTAGGATATTTCTGACCGAATTGCGAACAGTTTAGATCCTGATCAGTAGGCAGGGATGTGCCAGCTGATCTGAATCTACACTGTACCCACATGTGTAAAAATGATTATTTATGGAGGAAAGGGTTAAATTGTATTTTGAATGCAATGCTAATTATTAAATATTTACAACTTACCTAACATGTCAATGCCAACCAAGTTCCACTAATCTATCTAGAGTCTTTCGTCTGAAACAAAAAAAAAACACAACAGTTATAGTATCAATCTATCATACCTTACAACTACTTTACACATTATAGTAAGTTATTGATATTATGACAGTCACATGACAAAGTTAAATTTAAATAAGTTTATGAGCAAAACAATTCACAAAATTGATATTTCCATGTTTCCTTGACGAGTATTGATCACTGGAAAAAAATTTAATTCCCCCATATCAGCAAAAAGGTCATTCTCTGTAATATACAAAGAGAGTATCACAGACTGTCTACTTATTAGTCGTACACATTTCTAACATTCTAACATTTAAGAAAATTGACAGCAAAATCAAATTTGGAAGTAAAATACAGCGTCTTTTGATTGGAACGACAGTTCTAATAGTCGTCACATGACCAAAAAGTGGTCAGCGTCTTGTGAAGTGCTGCAGTGCAACAGGTGTTTACGGTGGTTGTTTGCTGTGTCAATATCTCATTGAAATCGAAATTTGTAGTTTATCTATATCTTATTTTAAACAACACAACCATGTGTTGCTTGTTTCTATCAAACCTGTCATCGTCTAGCTTCACTTATAAATTTTAATGAAATAAAATATAAAAGTCCTTAAATCGTGCATAAAACTTTCAAAAACAATGAGTTTTGTATAAAATATTTAAAACCAGTGCAACAAAATTCAGTTAAAATCAACAAGTGCTAAAGACTTATTTTTTCTTAACACTCCTAAAAAGTTTGGCTTCATTTTTATTCACTTTTACTACAATTTAAACACTTCTGTTTTCGGGTTTCAAGTATGAAATCAATTTTTCCCATCAGAGGCTGTAGTTTCAATTTTAATGACATATTCCACAAAGCACTTAAATTTCTATTTCAAATTCATGACTTTCTATTCTTAATCTAGTAAATATAAAACCACCCAGTGAAAAAAAAACCAGTTGTCAAATTAATTTGAGATTGGCTTACTTTTCATGTATTTATTCACGAGATAAAAAAGTAGGGTCACAGATTCCCCACTTACAAAACTAATGTGATATAACTTGTAATTCATGTAGAATTATTTTAAACTTTATTTGAACAATAAAAAATAGCACTTATTTTCATTCCACTTTTAAAATATTTTTGTAGCCTTATTAAGGATAGTTTAATATAAAATCTCTGCTAACATGTCTTTTCAAATGTGAAAACAGGACCCCTATTTTATTCACAGGTGATTGCAGGACCCCTATTTTCATGTGATTGCAGGACCCCTACTCACAGGTGATTGCAGGACCCCTATTCACAGGTGATTGCAGGACCCCTCTTCACATGTGATTATAGAACCTCTCTTCACATGTTATTACAGATCCATCTTCATGTGTTTGTAATAATAACCCACTTCATGTGTAATTTCAGGACCCCTTTTCAAGTGTGATAATAAGATAAGATTCATTTTTTGTGGTTTATCTATATGTAAACAAATAACCATTTTATTACAAAATACAAACTAATTTTTAACAAAAGTTTAACCAGTCTAGCTTTATAAAACATGATATTGTGATATTGCATTTATCGGTTGTCAACTAAAAAAACTCCAGCAGTCATGCTGAAAGTGTTTTAATTTATTATTTATTTTCATGATTCAAATTAATTTCCCTGTAATTCACAAAGCCTCATGCTTGTCTGACATTGGAAAGTTTCATACAAAGGTGCATAGTGTATCTGTGATTTGTGAATGAAAGAAACTAAATTATCTATTCATTCAGCTCAGATGACAACAATATTAACCCTTTCCTCCATATACTCACCTTTTTGGCATGGGCAAACAGTGTAGATCCAGATCAGCAGGCACATCTGTGCTGTCTGATCAGGATCAAAACTGTTCATTTTTTGATTTGTTAGGTTATTTCTTACCAAAATGCGACCAGTGCAGATCCTGATCAGATGCCAGGGATGTACTGGCTGATCTTGATCTACACTGGTCACACATCTGCAAAAATGCAATAATTATTTGGAGAAAAGGGTTAAAGCTCCTTTTTTTCAACAATTTTATCACTGCATCTACATAACCCAGATGAGAAAAATGAAGTAAACTCTTAATAGTATCTTTAAGCATTAATTAACCCTTCATAAACACAGGATTTGTCACATGTACAAACTGTGTAGATCTAGATCAGCTATCACATCTGTTGCCATATGATCAGGATCTACACTGTTCACTTCTTGGTGAAAAATAACATAATCTAACAGCGAACACTGAAGATCCTCATTATACGGCAGAGATGAGCCAGCTGATCTAGATCTACACTGTTTGCACACACAATAAAGGTGTATCTATGGAATACAGGGTTGAAAGGTAGTCAACAAATTTATGCATTTCGAATATCAATCAGCTTCGTTGATTGAACGACAACATTTAACACAAATATTTGAACTCACATTTTTTTATGTCGAGTCTTAAATATCAAGACGTTTCAAACCAATCTATTCTGGTGATCGACTTCTCTTCTCATTCTCAAATTGGCCTGTCATTTGAATTTGTCTCGTTTAAATTTTCTCAAATGTGGTTAAGGGTGTGACTATGATGCAACACAAGACGGAGTAAAACAATTGATTTAATTTAGGCCTGCCAACAGTGAGGACAAAGAACAAAGAAATGTCGCAATCATCGAAGCTTCTTCAGTTCAAAGGTATGAAAAGTTAGCGTGGGAAAAGCTCCTCCGCTTTTTGCAATTTAAATAAAATTGAAAAGAAGCTCTGCCAGCTATCCCCAAGCAACAAATAAATGGGGAGGTGTCAATAACGGTGGGTTTTACTTTCCAGTTTTTAATGAATACTTCGCTAGGTCAACTTGACATGTTTTTCTAACTTGTTTACATAATAAATATTTCATATATAGTTGTGTGTGTGTGTGTCGAAGGATCAAAGGCGCTCTTCAGTCACAGAAATGCACATTTTGCATGTGCTGGGTGTTCTGGTAAAAAAACAGTGGTGAAGATCTTTTAACAGGAACCCTGCATATTCCAGCATGAAATAAACTAATAACTATCCCTACCATTAACCCTTTCCTCCATAGATATCCCTACCATTAACCCTTTCCTCCATAGATATCCCTACCATTAACCCTTTCCACCATAGATATACCTACCATTAACCCTTTCCTCCATAGATATCCCTACCATTAACCCTTTCCTCCATAGATATCCCTACCATTAACCCTTTCCTCCATAGATATCCCTACCATTAACCCTTTCCTCCATAGATATACCTACCATTAACCCTTTCCTCCATAGATATACCTACCATTAACCCTTTCCTCCATAGATATACCTTTATTGCATAGGCGAATAGTTTAGATCCAAATCAGCTAGCACATCCATGAAAATGTCATTTGCATTATATGCATGAAAAGTGGGCTGCAAATTTAACCCTTTCCTCCATATATACGCATTTTTAGGCATGTGCGACCAGTGTAGATCCAGATCAGCCGGCTCATCCATGCTGTCTGATCAGAGATCTGCACTGGTCGCATTTTTGTAAGATATAACCTAATGAATTAAAAAGTGAACAGTGCAGATCCTGATCAGATGCCATGGATGTGCCAGCTGATCTAGACTAACACTGTTCGCCCACGCAATAAAGGTGAACCTATAGAGGAAAGGGTTAAATGATACTACTGTATATGTTTTGATGAAGAGCACTTTGTGGTTATGGTTGTAATATTCTCTTGATATTTCAATTCAATTTCTAATGAAATATTGAATCTGTACTAACAGACCAGCGGGACAGTCACATACTTCAGTGAATATTGAGAGATTTAGAAACCGCAGACAGCATCAGATGTTTAATACTTTGCGGAATTTAAATTATATCTGGTCAGACAGACATTTTATGGGCAAAAAATCAGTGACATATTAACATATCTGACTTATAAACACATAAGTGCATAAGACTCACTCAGTTTTCATATGCAATACAAGGTGTATATGTGGAGTTAAGGCATTGCTAGCAGTAAACAATAAAAATTATAGTGAAAACATTAAACAATTTCACCCAGTTGTAACCTGGAAAAAAACAGAAATAGAAGTTCCCCCCAAAAAACATCAACAATTAAAAATGTCAAATTGTCATCAAAGATCTATTTACCAACAAACAAGGCTCAATTAATTTACAAATGTAATTTGTTATCTGTGGTTGATTTTTGTGTAGTTGTGAGCAAAGAATGATATATATGATGGTAACCCTTTCCTCCATGGACACACCTTTATTGCATGTGCGACCAATGTAGATCCAGATCAGCCGGCACATCCACATCTGATCAGGATCTGCACTGTTCACTTTTTGATTTGTTAGGTTATTTCTGACCAAAATGTGACCAGTGCAGATCCTGAACAGATGGCATGGATGTGCCGGCTGATCTGAATCTACACTGAATGCACATGCATAAAAATGGGTACTTATGGAGAAAAGGGTTTTGCAGCTACTTTTTGTTACTACCTAGAGTGGTTGCTTGAAACAGGTTTGACTGTACTGTTCAAAGAAATTACTGCCCTATAATTACAAGAGCCGTCAGAGACGGGTTATGCTCCCCAACGCCGCTTTGTCACAAATACTTTTTTGTTAGAACAGGAAGAATTTGTAAGAAAGATATTGTATTTGAAAGTTTCCTTTACGATTCAAACAGAAAGCATTTTACAATATTGTACAAAAATAAGACAAAAAAAAATGAGAAATTTCAAAGGGCACTAACTCAAAAATGAATAAAGCAAGAGTTATGGTTCTTGTGCATTGCACTGCTCCGCATTGAGATCATTCTACTTATGAAGTTTCAAGTTCAGAAACTTTTATACTTTGTGAGATATGCACCAGATAAAACTAAGTAAGAGAAATTTCAAAGGGAAATAAATAAAAAATCAATAAAGCAAGATTTATGGTTCTTGTGCACTGCACTGCTCCTCATTGAGATCTATCTACTTATGAAGTTTCAACTTCCTAACTCTTATACTTTGTGAGATATGCCCCGGACAAAAAGTAAGTATGGTAAATTTCAAAGGGCATTAACTCTATAATGAATAAAGCAAGAGTTATGGTTCTTGTGTGCTGCACTGCTCCTCAACGAATTCATTCTACTTATGAAGTTTCAAGTTCATAACTCTTATACTTTGTGTGATATGCCCTGGACAAAAAATAAGTAAGAGAAATTTCAAAGGGCAATAAATCAAAAATCAATAAAAGCAAGAGTTATGGTTCTTATGCACTGCACTGCTCATCATTGAGATCTATCTACTTATGAAGTTTCAACTTCATAACTCTTATACTTTGTGAGATATGCCCCGGACAAAAAGGAAGTATGAAAAATTTCAAAGGGCAATAACTCAAAAATGAATAAAGCAAGAGTTATGGTTCTTGTGCACTGCACTGCTCCTCCCTGAGATCTATCTAGTTATGAAGGTTCAACTTCATAACTCTTATATTTTGTGAGATATGTCCCAGACAAAAAGTAAGTATGAGAAATTTGAAAGGGCAATAACTCAAAATTGAATAAAGCAAGATTTATGGTTCTTATGCACTGCACTGCTCCTCATTGAGATCTATCTACTTATGAAGTTTCAACTTCATAACTCTTATACTTTGTGAAATATGCCCCGGACAAAAAGTAAGTATGAGAAATTTGAAAGGGCAATAACTCAAAAATGAATAAAGCAAGAGTTATGGTTCTTGTGCACTGCACTGCTCCTCATTGAGATCTATCTACTTATGAAGTTTCAACTTCATAACTCTTATACTTTGTGAGATATGCCCCGGACAAAAAGTAAGTATGAGAAATTTCAAAGGGCAATAACTCAAAAATGAATAAAGCAAGAGTTATGGTTCTTGTGCACTGCACTGCTCCTCATTGAGATCTATCTACTTATGAAGTTTCAACTTCATAACTCTTAGACTTTGGGAGATATGCCCCGGACAAAAAGTAAGTATGAGAAATTTCAAAGGGCAATAACTCAAAAATGAATAAAGCAAGAGTTATAGTTCTTGTGCACTGCACTGCTCCTCAACGAGATCTAACTACCTATGAAGTTTAGTCTTGATACCTCTCATAGTTTTTGTGTAATTGTCCGGACAATATTATGACGGACGGACGGACGAACGAACGAACGAACGGACGAACGAACGGACGAACGGGACGGACGGACGGACAAAGCGACAACTATATGCTCCCCCGAATTTCGGGGGGAGCATAAAAATGGAATAATGAGTAAAACTTTTGGCACTAAAGTTGTTACAGTAAAAACCCCTCATTATGGACACTCAATATTACAGGCACCCCAGTATTATGGGCGATTTTTTTAAAGAACAAACATTCTTCTCGATTTAAACCCACACTTTAGGACAACCCGCTATTAAGGACACTTTCTCTCAGTCCCTTAGGTGTCTGTTAATGAGGGGTTTCACTGTACTTAATTTGGAAAGAATTTTACCCATTATTCTGACATTACTAAAAAGTGTTTTCATTTAACAATTTGACTAAATTATGTTTTTGCAAAATACATGATCAGAAATGTTGTCTCCTCAACTTTTTGACAATATTTCAAGAATTGAAGTCTGCTGTTCTAAGACAACTTTTCCCGTAATGGCCCCAAATTTTGTTTTATGATTCGGACCCCTAATTTCAAGAATTACTGGGTAAAAAAAAATACACAATCTAGAAATGAGAAAGCATTGCAGAACATTAACCCTTTCCTGGACATATACGCATTTTTACGCATGTGCGACCAGTGTAGATCCACTGTACCGTCTGATCAGGATCTGCACTGGTCGCATTTTGGTCAGAAATAACCTAATGAATCAAAAAGCGAACAGTTTAGATCCTGATCAGACAGCACAAATGTGCTGGCTGATCTGGATCTAAACTGTTCGCCCTAGCAATAAAGGTGTATCTATACAGGAATGGGTTAAATTTGGATATTCTAACATGGAACAGCTTTTAGTGCGATCAATGTGAATTGACAATTACACAATGTGAACAGTTTGAATTGTATCTAGAAATTCCACTGCCCCTTCATCAAACAATGTCACTCATGGAATTGTATTGAGCAATTTGAATGGTCCTTGAGCAAACAGTAGCAGTAATGTTTAATGTGTCTAGGAACTATTACTGTAACTGTCTCGATTTTCAGTATGAGGCCCCAAGATTATAAAACTGAGAATGGAAACCAGATCAAATCTCAAATCTCAAGGATCTTATTGGCTGAAATGGAGACTTGTTGTCATTTTAGCCAATCAGATGCTTGGGATTTGAGATTGTTTTTAAACATGAGTTTTAAAATATTCTGTTGAGGCTACATCCGAATGTAGATCACTAGACATGACCTTCAAGAAGACGCCACAAGACTACGGCTGTTTCCCCAATCCCTAATTCCTAACACAAACCACAAACCACCCTACATGGGTGGTATTCGGGTTCCATCTGTCAAAACTGTGTTTTAAGTGAACAGTATTATATTTTCCCAGACATATTACAATAATATTATACTGTTTTAGTGTAAAAAAAAAAAATTGTAGGTTTTTTAAATTTAAATTCAGCAACCCACCCACCCCCTCCCCGGTGCCATTGCCTTTACCCTTTCTTCCATAGACACACCATTATGGCGTTGGTGAACAGTGTAGATCCAGATCAGCCGCCACATCTTTGCCGTCTGATCAGGATCTGCACTGTTTGCCATTTGATTTGTTAGGTTATTTCTGACCAAATGCAACCAGTGCAGATCCTGATCAGACAGCACGGATGTGCTGGCTTATCTGGATCTTCACTGGTTGCATATGAGTAAAAATGCGTTTATATGGAGGGAAGGGTTAAAACAAACCGCAATCTTAAACAATCTATAAAACATCCAGAGTAAAGTGGAATCTTTTTCTTAAAATATTCATGTTTTTTCTATGTATATGGGTATTTTAACCCAAAACTGTTCTTACGGATAGTCTAGACTAGTTGGTGTGGTTAGTCTATGATCAATATGTATTATTACAACCAATTTAGAAATGGTAATATTATAGACAGTATATTATTGATGTATATAATTATCTATATATGGTAATAGACATGGATAAAAGGCAGACAAAATATATCAAAATGTTCTCATTTTACTTCATTTCGTATAAATTGTACAATGTTTTAACCCTACACTCCATATATACCACATTTGTCCAATGTGGGAACATCTGTGACATTGTGATCTGGATCTACACTGTTTGCTCCTTGGTCAGATATAACCTGATGGATCTGTGAAAATCCTAATCAGATGGCATTATGTGCTGGTTGATCTGGATCTATACAAAACTCACATTGAATTTTCAATATAAGCCCTTTCCACTGTTAAATGCATAATGCGAGGAAACAGCATGAATGTGCAGGTTGATTTAGATCTACACAAAACCCATATGGAATTATCAATATATTAACCTTATCCATGGATTATAAAAGATTAATTCTCTACCAACATCAATGTTTTCATATCATGCAGATATAATCAACTCTAATCTTGAAACCAGTCTGCAAGGGCAGACTGTTTTTTCTAACCCTTTTACTTCATAATTACGCATTTAATGCATGTGCAACCAGTGAAGATCCAGATCAGATGGCACATTTATGTTGTCTGATTAGGTTATGCACTGTTAACTTTTTGATTTATTAGGTTATTTCTGACCAAAAAGTATGGATGTGCTGGCTGATCTGGATCTACACTGTTTGCCCATGGATAACACCGGAATCCAATGGAGAGAAGAGTTAAATGCTTCTTTTAGGTCAGAGGACAGTAAATAGAAAAGCCTGTTGCGGATTGGACAATTTTGTCTAGGGATGATTGGGGCTTACTTTATTTTCAACGATTCACTGGCCAAAACTATAGAGAATAAAAATAAATTTTGTTTTCAAAAATGTAAAATGACTAATTTTATACTTTAAAATAAAAATGATTTTTTAAAACACTGTTTGAAAAGGGATTTTTGGCGCTTTAATGAAGTTGGTACTTTCCTTCTTTTGGGTTGAAGATTTGTTTACATTCTGTGATTGGTTACTTTCGGTTTAAAATGTCCAGGGAATGAGTTGGTGAAGAACCTGATTTCTGGCCATTTTTGATTTGCCCAAGAGTGCCACTTTGCAAATCTGTTGTAGTTTTGGAAATAGTCGTGTAAACTAAATCACAGGAGGACCAAATCTTATAATGTAAGTCTATGGGAAACTATTAAGTGGTCTCTGACCGTAAAAAGAACATTAAAATACTGACCTACAGAGGATATGGGCATGACGTCCTTCCAGCGTTCATTTGCCAATTCTAGCTTCATTACCTGCAAGTAAGGGAAAATAATAAAATGTGAATTAAATTTAATTATAATATTATAGCAGTATTAAATATGAAATTAACTAGACTGTTTCCTCGGGACACTGATGCCCCCACTGCTACAACAACATTTGTAACAAAGGGCCACAACTCTGGTAAAAATGGTCACAAAAAAACACAACATTTTTTCTTTACAATCATTCTACGCATCCTGCTTGATCATCTGCACAAGTTTGAAAAATATCCATCCGATAATTAATGAGTAGTTGATGCCACAAGATCTGATAAGGATCAGCACTGTTTGCTATTTGAGTTATTAGGTTATTTCTGACAAAATGAGACCAGTGCATTTTAATTCATTAGGTTATTTCTGACCAAAATGCGACCAGTGCAGATCCTGATCAGATGGCACAGATGTGCCGGCTGATCTGGATCTACAGTTGTCGCACATGCGTAAAAATGCATTTATATCAAGGAAAGGGATAAATCTAGATTTTCACAGGTTGCACTTGCAATACAAGCAATAAAATAAGAAAAATTCACATTCTACAATTATTTAAATGACTGTGTTGCATGAAAATTTCGTTTTGTTTAACCCTTTACTCCATAATTATAAATTTATTGTACGTGCAAAAAGAAAAAACAGTGACGATCTAGATCAGCCGGCACATCCATGCATTCTGATCAGGATCAAATTATTCACTGTTAGATTCATTAGGTTATTTCTGACCAAAAAGCAACCATTGAGATCCAGATCAGATGGCCCTGATGTGTCAGTTGATCTGGGTTTGTAATGGTCATACATGTGTTAAATCATGTAAAATATGAAGTAAAGACTTAATAAGAAAATCTCAGTCTCCAGCAGTGACCGAGACATGGGACATCAAATCAGAGACCGTATATTATGTGCTAGACAGTATACTTTTCAATTACAGCTTTTCCGACTAGTTTTTCACTTGTTAATGGCATAAGAAAAGTAAAGATGCAATCTTATAAGCCGCTTATGACTGTCTAGACGTTATTCGGAGACCCCAGGGGGAATCGTAATGCTGCTTCATCCGCTCAGAAGTTTTCTTGCAACAACATTAAATATAGTCTATGTATCTTTCACGTCAATTATTGATGATGCAGACGGTAGGAATTAAATAAAACTTGTTTTATATTATTGTAGCACACATTTTTTTACAAGACATATTGTGTCATTAACACTAACTTCTGTCATAATCAAAGATTTGCGGAGATGAAATAAATCATACACACTGAATAATAATAGTAAAAAGGGGACATAATGCACGATAGCACCTCTGAAAGGCTCAACATGGTTATGGAAACCTACATCAGTAATTCCCAGAAATGCCAACTTTCTCAAATTTCCAAACTGAAGCACAAATAAACAAATAATTTTTCCCCACGATAATCTTAGAAAAGTTAAAAATTTTCATAGATTATCAGCTTTTTCCGCAATTGTTCGCAACAGTGTACTCAAATGATCCAGCTAAAACTAGTCCGCTGGTTCCATATCTTTCCACAGGTAAAAATGTATATTAACCCTTCACTCTATGGGACAAAGCCTATATACCATGGGTGCCAGTTCAGATTGAATAAAAGCTTCTGTCTTTCTGTTAAAGACTTTCCATTGGAGAAAAAGCTTCTGGCTTGCTGTTGAACACATTCCATGGGAGAAAAGGCTTCTGACATTCCATAGGAGAAAAGGCTTCTGGCTTCCTGTTGAACACATTCCATAGGAGAAAAAGCTTCCGACTTACTGTTGGAAGCATTCCATGGATGAAAAAGCTTCTGCTTTGCTGTTGTAGACATGTCATAGAAGAAAAAACTTTCGTATTTGCTGTTTCAGACATCCTATGAGAGAAAGGGCTTCTTCCTTGCTGTTGAAGACATTAAATGGGAGAAAAACTTTCTGCCTTGCTGTTGTAGGCATTCACTGGGAGAAAATCTTCTGCCTTGCTGTTGTAGACATTCCATGGGAGAAAATGCTTCTGCCTTGCTGTTGTAGGCATTCCATGGGAGAAAAAGCTTCAGCCTAACTGTTGTAGACATTCCTTGGGAGAAAAAGCTTCTGCTGTGCTGTTGTAGGAATTCCATGGGAAAAAAAGCTCCTGCCTTGCTTTTGTATGCATTCCATGGAAGAAAAAGCTTCAGCCTGTTGTAGACATTCCATGGGAAAAAGGCTTGTTCTGCTGCAGAGGCATTATGAGGGATAGTAAACTTTGTTGCGGATAAAATCTGCTTCCCAGCAACACTAAGCATTTACTTGGGAAAAAAAGGCCATTACTGAAAATTGCTTTTAAATTACAACTTTTCAATGCACTTATAATTAAAAGTAACAGTCCCTAACCTTAGCTTGACAGCATTGATATGGCCTAAATCCCATGTGCCACCAGTGTAAATGCAGTCTGATTTGGATCTTGTTATAAATCTAAAAGCAATTAGGTAGATCCAGATCAGATTGCATGCATGTCACACATAGATATAAGTTGTTTTCATGAATTGAAGGATTAATTATGTTCACAGAAGCCATGTCATCCCATACAATGTCAGCGCATTTCTCCAGGGCATTTGACCCGATAAGCAAACGTCTTGATGGAATCCATATAAAGCCTAGAAGATACCATACTGATAAACACAGAGTGCTCATCACTAATGCAACTGTAAAATATGGCAATGTCCTAGCAAAGCCTTTAAAATGCCCTGATTCACATTTGGAGCACATGCATTAAGACAAAATCTGTTTATGACTGCTGGGTAATAGCATACTGGCTAAATGTAAAATGCTGTATGCAACAACTCCTGGGGGTAACAGCATACTGGCTATAGGCATATACGCAAATTCCATACTGGCTGTATGGTTTTTCCATTGGCTGCTTGGGATATTGCATACTGGCTATAGGTAAATACCGTTTACATTGGCTGATGGTTATAACTGCATACTGGCTATAGGCATATGGTGTTTCCATTGGCTGCTGGGGATATTGCATACTGGCTATAGGTAAATTCAGTTTGCATTGGCTGCTAGTTATAACTGCAAGTGTTAATCCTTTTTCATTAATCAAGTTTCTTTCTGTTTTCTTGAACACTAGTTAGTGAGAATCAAACCCGTACCATATAGTCAGCATTTTGCAATGCAATTCCTTACACTCTACCAAATGAGCTAGTCAGGACAACCATACAAAAAAAGGTTGCTCAGTTCTAAACCCTAATAAACATGTCATCAAAATAACATGATACATTGGAAACCACAAACAGCAATGATGTGATACGAGTTATGACTGGTCCAGCACAGGATGTATCATGTTTGACATTGAACCAGACATCCCAAAAGTTGCCAGACTGAATGACCAGTCCGGTAAAATTTTGGCCGGTCCAACAAGATTTCTTAGGTTATCAGACCGAAGTCAGACAAAAATTTGAACTCCTTATACTTGCTAATACCTTTTTTACATGTTTGGGTCCGACTTAACTTGTTTTGGTCAGAAAGATTTTCAAATCTTGTCTGACCAAATGTTAGACACTTTTTCAACTTTTGGGAAGTCTGTAAATGTCTATTATTGTTATCACTCAGACCTTGCAGGTTTATGAAATTAATCCGATTACTTCAGAGATTGACAATTCCATTATTCCATACAGCTTATTGTATATAGGATTAATTTTTATGCAACTACAACCAGCTTAATAAACATTTTTTTCTGCTAACACATAGAATGTGTGTGACAGACATTTCTTTAAATTGTTCAATCCGTGATATACAGCTGATACATGATTCAGCTCATATGGCACATGAAATGTTGATGTGATAAAAAACTAAAGTAAAATAAAAATACAATACATTGACATAATGAATGTAAACAACTATAATAAAATGTTAAAATAAAAATATGAAATATATCTCAAAATCATCAAGAGGGGAATCGAACCTGTGTCAAATAAAAGTTATGCCAGTGCTTGCCCCCCAAAGTGTTAATCACTGTGCTATCGAGTCAATGTGACAAAAATTAGTAAATCTTATTCGCCTTTACTAGTGTTTACATTCTATTAATAGCAGTAAATATAGCCAACTTATTTTGGTTTATCAGCACTTTTATAATAATTTGATCAACTTGTGTTCAAATATATGGGTTAATTGTGCTGACTGCATCAAGTCAAGTGCAGTTAACACTAAAAGATTTTTATCAACTTGGGTTCAGTAATTATAAGGGTAAATTGTATTGACTTTACTACACAAAGTGAAGTTAAGCCCTGGTCACAACCCGCCGTACTTGCAATTGTGTGCTGTCTACGTGCAAAAACGTAGGCCAAATTCAGGGATCCGTACTTGGTGAGTACCGCCTCCATACGGATTTGAGAGCACGCAGAGACGCTGTAGCATTTTTAGTGCATGCAAAACTTTCTCTGCATTCGAGCTGTGTGCCGGCTACGGATTCACCACCAGTATGGGTGATGTGCGTGCCCTATACGTCCACGAGCGCATAATGCACTGCCTCTGCAAGTCTGTGCAGGTGCTTCCTCAGTTCAGCTGTCCAAAACATGCACAGAAATCAGGCAGACCTTACAGAGCAAATACATGCTCTGCACTTACAACGCAGAGTGTGCGCATAGACCTCTGCAGTATATAAAATATATATCAAGCATCGATGGGTCATCGTTATATTTATCACCCAACAGCAACCAAAATAAACTTACGTTCACCGCACTTGCATGCACTAACAATGAGCGAGTAAGAACACCGTACGTACCGTACTGCCTCCGTACATTATCAAGGAAATCGCACGGAGATCTTGCGTTGCAAGCACGTTGTCTGCATGTACAACTCACTAACCACCTACGGAACGTATGATGCACGCAACCTTTTACCCCTAGACGTGGCGTGCAGGCCACGTACTCGCACCTTGCGCAACTGTGAGTGTGTCATGCGTCCTCTCTGCTCTTGCCACGTCCGACCAAAAAACGCCTCGAACGTAACCTCCGCAGAACATGTACAGACAAAAAAGACGCATGGTGGGTGGTGACCGGGCCTTAACCCACATATTTTATCAATTTGGGTTCAAATAATTATATGAGTAAATTGTGCTGACTATTAAGTGAAGCACAGTAACCACCAACTGAAGTTTATCAACTTGGGTTCAGTATTACTAATTTCGATTTCAGTTAGATGTTAGCTTGCAACCAGTAACATAAAAACATGATGAGCGGCGACTGATATATTTGTTGAAAAGTATAATTGACAGAACGTTGTTGATTGTTAATCATGACTTGAGGTTGCTTTACTTTAAGCAACACCTTTTGTTATTGTATCAATATGCACAAGGGGACTGAGACAAAAATTTTATTGAGAGCAAAATCTAATTTGGAAGTAAAATACAGCGTCTTTTGATTGGAGCGGCCGTTTTAACAGTTGTTGCATAAAAAAAAAATGTGGTCGGCGTCTTGTGAAGCGCAGCAGTGCAACAGGTGTTTACGATGGTTGCTTGCTGGGTCAAAATTTAATTGAGATCAAATTTTGTAGTAATCATAGGGGTAAATTGTACTGACTTTACTACACAAAGTGAGGATGCCAACAGATATTATTAACTTGGGTTCAATTATATGGGTAAACTGTGCTGACTATATATGCAACTACCTTTACTAGGGTGGTTATACCACATGACTTTTAGAATGTCATGCACACATTTATATGGAAAAAAAATCACTCGCTTCAGGTAGTTTTTTGGTTAATTTCTCAGTAATTTCTGAACCAATTTCGATAAGATATCGAGCAGCGTACTTTAGTTAAAAAGCATTTTCATCAACATTTAACTTTCAATATCATTTTCATCGACATTTAACTTTCAATATCAGTCAGGTTGCCGTTTTCTCCAACATTCAAAGACATTTCAAACAAAAATGTGTCTTTGAATGTTTGAGAAAACGGCAGCCGATTCAAGTATTTTATCAACTTGGGTTCAAATAATATGGGTAATGTGAAGTGACTTTATACACCAATCACGTGCAGACGGATATTGTCTGATATTCAAATTACATGAATGTAGACAGTTTGAAATGGATATCATCTGTATATAAAGCTTCTTGCATTCTTTTTCATAACTTTACAGAGAAGTAAACAAATTGAAGCCTTTTATTTTTCCAAAAAATCTGTCTCAAATACAGGGCTTTTCATCCTTATATAACAGAGGCCTGTATAAGGCCACTTCCCAATCCAAAAAACATAGTATTTTGTTCCAACTGTGGCAGAGAATCTTCCCGAAATCCTAGGTTAAGATGTCCAAAAATAATTGGATCAAAATCCTCCGAGAGGAGTCTAAAAATTGAAATCTGAAAAATAAAGTGCTTTAAAAAATTAAATTTTAGTTGAAAATACTTATAACTATTCAAATTTATTAACAATTACCCATCTTTTAATGAATTTTGTTTTCCCAAAATAAAAAATTATCGGTCATAAATCTCCGAATTTGTTTCAAGGCCAGGGCCTCTTCC
The DNA here is from genome assembly GCA_038501625.1 of Corbicula japonica. NCBI lineage: Eukaryota > Metazoa > Mollusca > Bivalvia > Venerida > Cyrenidae > Corbicula > Corbicula japonica. Next base: position 1,752,504 of record JAZAYU010000117.1, on the reverse strand, counting down.
CAATTTTCTGATGAAAAGCCCTGAAATACATGTCAAGAACATTCACTGAACACTGCAACTGCTTCAATGCACCACATTTCTTTATTTTTTATAAATTTCGATTGCATTTTTTTTTTCAATTTTTAACCCTTCCGCACATAAAAATGGGTTTTATGGTATGTGCAAACAGTGTAGATCTAGATCAGCGGGCACATCCATCAAGTATGATCAGGATCTACACTGTTGTCTTTCTAATTGATCTAAAAGCAAACAGTGTAGATCTAGATCAGCGGGCACATCCATCAAGTATGATCAGGATCTACACTGTTGTCTTTCTAATTGATCTAAAAGCAAACAGTGTAGATCTAGATCAGCAGGCACATCCATCAAGTATGATCAGGATCTACACTGTTGTCTTTCTAATTGATCTAAAAGCAAACAGTGTAGATCTAGATCAGCGGGCACATCCATCAAGTATGATCAGGATCTACACTGTTGTCTTTCTAATTGATCTAAAACCAAACAATGTAGATCCTGATCTAACAGCATGGATGTGCAAGTTGATCCGAATAATATGTGATAAAAGTTGTAGGTTTAAAGACGTTTCTTCTTGACGTAAGGACCAGTGCCAAAGGTTATAAAACTGAGCATGGAAACCAGTCTCAAATCTCAAGCATCTGATTGGCTGAAATGGCGACTGGTCGCCATTTCAGCCAATCAGATGCTTGAGATTTGAGACTGGTTTCCAATCTCAGTTTTATAACCTCCAACCCAGTCCTGTGCTGTACACAAATAGCCGATTTGAAACCTGATTTACAAATCAGTCTGAAAACTTAACTCAAAAAAACTTAAGAACATACAAACACAATCATCCTGTTACAAGGGGTTTTAATTATCTCGTATTTGTATTTTGCACAAAGAGAGATGCACAATTAAAAAGATCAGTGTAATTGTACCATAATTACTGAATCACATGACATTCTTCAGAAAGTGTAAATATATGGCTATGTGACGTGACTTGTGTAAAGTAACCCTTTGCTCCATGGATAGGAGTTTTATGACATGGGGGAACAGTGTAGATCCGGATCAGCCGTCACATCTGTGATCTCTGATCAGGATCTACGCTGTTTGCCTTAAGATTAATTCAAGAGATTATTTCTGGCCAAGATGTAAACAGAGTAGGCAGGGCTTTTCATCCTTATATAACAGAGGCCTATAAAAGGCCTCTTCCCAATCCAAAAATATAGTATTTTTTCCCAACTGTGGCAGAAATTCTTCCCAAAATGCTAGGTAAGATGTCAAAAAATTATTAAAACTCCTCTGAGAGGTGTTTGAAAATTGAAGTATGAAAAATAAAGTGCTTAAAAATTAGATTTAAGTTAAAAATACCTTTTACTATTCAATTTTATGAACTAGAACCCATCTTTCAATTAATTATGTTTTCCCAAAATAAACAATTATCGCGCATAAATTTCCCAATTGGAAAGGCCAGGGCTACTTCCCAATTTACTGATGAAAAGCCCTAATAGGTTGAGATCGGACGGCAAGGATGTACATGTATGTGAACTTGTAAAATACCCGAAAGCTTAACTAAACCATTTACCCCAAATATAGGCCTTTTTACACGTGTGCGGCCAGTGTAGATCCAGATCAACACGGCATATCCATGCCATTTGATCAGGATCTGCACTGTTTGCTTTTGGTTAGTAATAACCTAACAAATCAAAACACTAGCAGTGCAGATCGGATGTGCCTGCTGATCTGGATCTACACTGTACGCTCTTGCCATATAGGCTGTATATGGAGAAAAGGGTTAAAGGTGAGAGAAGGAAAAATGAAATAAGCATTGAAGTCTGTTATTTAGTAAGGAAGTTATGTTTACTTCAAATGCAAATATTCTCATTGTTCTTGTTTAACTAATTTCATTTTTATATTGTTCTCCATGCATAAATAACTTATTATTATGTATTAAATTTAGAGTTACTGCCATTGTCCACTACACATCCTCTCATTTCCCTTTATCAAATTATTTATTATTATTATAATTATTATTATTTTTCAGTTTTCTGCAATAATTCAAAAGTTTGCCAGACGATTTTTGTATGATTTAAAAATCTGAAAATGGGAGATAATTCTATTAAGTATTATGGGAAGAGTTATGGTTCATTTGTAATGCATATCCACAGATTATCCTTATGTGCAAAGTTTCATTTAGTTTGGTTATTTTCATGATGTTCCAGATCAATTTTATTGCACTAGAGGGTATTAAAATTGACTGTTCAGTCAAATTTTGGATTTTACTGTTCTAATGTTCATCTGTTGTTTTTTTTATCTCCTGAAATTATCATGGGGGAAATTGATTCCTCTTGCCATGTGCAGAAATATTGTTCAAAACAGTTTACATGTTTATAATGCGGTTTGTTGTTACTTGATGAATAAAACAAATTAAAATCAATATTTAACTTTTTTTCATAAGCCATGGCTTATATCCGATGGGCAACCAGCGTAGATCCAGAACCAGTGTTGTTTTTTTCAATTTCGGGGAAGGGGATCGCAGCCCTTTGGAGGAGGAAAATTGCAACGCGAATAAAGGAAAGGGGGAATATTTGGAAAATACTTGCAGCCTGTCAAACACAACAAAACAAAGTATTCACTGATCTTTTGCTTTTTGCTTTGCTAACACTGTACAAACAAGTAAATCTTGCCTCATACTTCCCAGAGTTGAATTTTCTTGCATCAAAAAAAAAAATTAAGATTTATCATCTTCACTATCATTTTCACTATCCTGCTATTACACATTAGCGGAACAAATCAAACGGTCCGTAACAGACTCCGGCAAAGGGAGAAATTTTTATTAGACATGGGGCAAAATATATACTATTTTGAGAGGGCAATGGGGAAAGTTTCTCCAAATATTTGGCATAAAAAAAACACTGAGATCAGTCTGCACATCTGTTAAGTTTGTTCAGGATAAACAGTGGTATCTTCTTGGTCAGAAAAATCTTAACCCTTTCCTGTATAGATACACCTTTATTGCTAGGGCGAACAGTTTAGATCCAGATCAGCCGGCACATCCGTGCCGTCTGATCAGGATCTAAACTGTTCGCTTTTTGATTCATTAGGTTATTTCTGACCAAAATGCGACCAGTGCAGATCCTGATCAGACGGCACAGATGTTCCGGCTGATCTGGATCTACACTGGTCACACATGCGTAAAAATGCGTATATATCCAGGAAAGGGTTAAATGAATACAGTGTAGATCCTGATCATTCAATTACTGAAAAGGATTAAATGAAAGCAATTCGTTTAGATTGAAAATCAATCAAAAACCTGTTAATGAGCATTCCAACAGTTCAGTTAGAATATAGCATGTATCAACAGTAAAAGGCAACAAATGTATCACACAAATTCATCTAGTTTCAGATTACCCGCTATGGCAAGAGTGCAAATTCAAATCCCAGCAAATTTTAACTATTTAAAAGTGTGTCTTTATAAAACTGCATGAATTTCTATCCACCCAAAAATATAAATTGTGGCATTTGATAGAAAATTTCTCCATGAAAAACTACAATACCACAGGGCTGTGTAAGGCAAACTTTGTCATTGCATCAAACCGAAAAATTAAAACTCCCGCAACCACAATGGGAGTCTGATAAATATGTGGTTATAATAAAGAATACAATAGAAACCATTCATTTAGTCTAGATAGAAAAATAATTCATAAAGATTTGCTTCACTTAAGTTACACACAAGGAAAACTATTCATATTTTTGTAAACTTACCATGACAAGAAAACTTACTCAACTATAATGAAGAGACAAAAACTTACCTCGCTTTATCAAGAGTCCATTTTTATTGCTATCAGTAATTGAAATCGCTTGGTGACAGTCATCTCTTTTCCCTCTGACATGTGGACGTGTCCACTATAGATCTCGAATTGTCTGGAGAAAGCTGGCTGCCATCGAAAAAAACAGAGCAATGAGTTTGATAACCTTTCGTCTGGACACCACTTAGTGCAGAATATTAACTCGTCTGTCTAGAACAACACCTGAAAATTCAATCAATATATTGATACCGGAAAACCAGTCACTATGATCAGACATATATTTAATTAGACGTAAGTACTGCTCCGCTGTCATGTGCACATTAATAAATTAAAATTGTCGGCCCACGTTTGGGTGTTGAGAATTATTAAATTTTGACTATATTTTAAATTAAAATTGATAAAAAAGTTTACATTAAAAGGAAGAGGCTGAATAACTCTATAGACATAGAAAGGAAGCGTCGTAAAAAAAAACAAGTGGGGAACTTTAAACTTGTGTAATGAAACATTCCCTCTTTCAATAAAAAATCCAGTTGTATATAAGGAATGTAAAATAATGTGAACAATTTGAACAATTTGAATAATCACATTTTTACAAAGTGTAGACCCAGATTAGCCTGTGCATCTGTAGTCAAATCGAGGTCTACACTATTTGCTTTTCAGAAAATACAGTTCTGAATGACTTCATTATAAACAATTTAAGAACAAGGTCAAAATGCTGCTCAGGAATCAAATGTTTATTAGAAACTGCTCATCTTCCCAAGGCAGTTTGCTCAAGATCATAACCATAATTGCTTAGCATCAAACCATCATAAAACACTTGCACTGCTAATCATCAATCATAAGTAATGATGCCTTGCTTAGCATAAGACAAGCACATATAACTATTGTCCAAATAAGCACATCACAAAGTACTACTGCCCATTTCATGAAGAAATATTAACCCTGTACTCCATATATACGCATTTTTACGCATGTGCGCAGGGCTTTTTTTCCTTCTATAGCAGGGGCCGTTAATTGGCGCCTTCCCCTCAGAAATTTCTTTAAAATCATGCTGTAATCCCCAAAAGGTAACTTGACATCAGGTTTTTTCATTTCCCTTCAGACAAGAAATCACTCTATTTTCCCCATAATTATAGGACATGGGCCACTTCCCCCAGGCAGTGAAAAAAAGCCCTGGTGCGACCAGTGTAGATCCTGATCAGCCAGCACATCCATGCTGTCTGATCAGGATCTGCACTGGTTGCATTTTAGTCAGAAATAACTTAACGTATCAACAAGCGATTAGTGCAGATCATGATCAGACGGCACAGATGTTCCAGCTAATCTGGATCTACACTGTGGGCCCACTCAATAAAGGTGTGTATATGGAGGAACGGGTTAAGAGGTAGCAAGCAGCAATTTCCCCCAGAAATGTTGTTGTTCTGTGCAGAATCTCCCGGCTATTCACATTAAAACCCTTTCTACTTTAACAAGTAACACAACCACTGGATTTGCATTAACTTACAGATCTTGTTTGAATCCCTGGTCTGTCATATACTCCCCCTCCTACTCTCTACTGGAGCTAGACACTAATGATCACAATTATCACAGTATTGCTGACTGACTGTCACTCTCACCTGGCATTATAAAGTCTAAGAGACATAATGCAGTATTTATTTATTCAGCTTCTGGGATCAAATAACCAAAGAGAACAGTGGTCTTGCCTAGTGATTATGTCATCATAAATAGAGTCATTCAAGATTTAAAGTCTCAATTTCTCATACCTTCCACTGCTGATGCTGTCACACTGATTCTTCTGGTGTGCAGACTGAAGCTTCCAAATTGCCTGGGGGTGTAGGGTGGGGGTGGGGGTATTTTGCTGGTGGTACTTCCATCCCCAGGAGAGCATCTCTAACATATTCTTCATAACAAATGACCTGAAATGAAATAAATAATTTCTACATTAACCCTTTCCTGTACAGATACACCTTTATTGCTAGGGCGAACAGTTTAGATCCAGATCAGCCGGCACATCCGTGCCGACTGATCAGGATCTAAACTGTTCGCTTATGGATTCATTAGGTTATTTCTGACCAAAATGCGACCAGTGCAGATCCTGATCAGACGGCACGGATGTGCCGGCTGATCTGGATCTACACTGGTCGCACATGCATAAAAATGCGTATATATCCAGGAAAGCGTTAAAGCTGCCTATTCCCGGTTCAAGGTGGAATACTTAAATGTCTCATATGTGGTTAAAATTTATTGTACCAATATATATTCCTATAAATGACTGAATAGGAGCAAATTTCAACACAATTTTGGACTAATCAGTGCCCAAGGTTATAAAACTGAGCATGGAAACCAGTCTAAAATCTCAAGCATCTGATTGGCTGAAATGGCAACTGGTCGCCATTTCAGCCAATCAGATGCTTGAGATTTGAGACTGGTTTCCAATCTCAGCTTTATAACCTTCGGATCAGTACATTTGATGGTCTATTGTGAGTGAGTTTTACTACATAAGTAAAGCTTTAACCTTTTCCTCCATATATACGCATTTTTATGCGTGTGCCGCCAGTGAAGATCCAGATCAGCCGGCACATCCGTGCTGTCTGTTCAGTTTTATTATCTTTAGCTCTGGTCCTATATAACTTTGAACCGAGAAAAAACCCTCTAATATCAGCTGTCCTCGGTAATTCACAATAACAACTTCTATTAAGGAAATAAGCTGAAAATATCATTTGCAAATCATCTCAAATCTCTTAGATAGCATTGACAATTTCCTGTTGTATAAATAAACAGTAATTAATATCAGATGTGGATATTATGACAACAGCAGTAAACATTTCAACATTTGCACAGTCAACATGTGCATCTGCAAGACAATGTTCAAACTGAGGACATTCACCTGTCTTAATGTTCTTTGATATTAACCCTTTCCTCCATATATATGCATTTTTACGCATGTGCGACCAGTATAGATCCAGATCAGTCGGCACATCCGTTCTGTCTGATCAGGATCTGCACTGGTCGCTTTTTGGTCAGAAATAAGCTCATAAATCAAATAGCGAACAGTGCAGATCCTGATCAGACGGCATGGATCTACCCCTGTTCGCCATTGCAATACAGGTGTATCTATGGAGGAAAGGGTTAACAGTTTACTCAATATATATGCCTTTTTACGCACGTGATGCCTGTGTAGATCCAGATCAGCTGGCATATTCATGCCTTCTGATCAGGATCTGTAGTTCTTTTTTTATTTTCAGAAATAAACTAATAAAATTTAAAAAGCTTACAGTGCAGATCCTGATCTACACTTGTCACCCATGCCATAAAGATGTGTATATGGATTAGAAAATTTGCAATTTGATGTGAACAAATTCAAATGCCCTACCAAGAATTTTTTTGATGCATTGGAATTTTCTATTTTTCATGCTACTTCAAAACTTTGAATTATTTTTATTTATATTTTAAAATGCAATTAATCAGACTTAAGGTTGTGCTTATAAAAAAAACATAAGGGACTTTCTTTGGGAATTTAATTGATAGAATTATTATTTTATGATTAACCAAATTTGTATAATGCATTCACCGACTTAAATCTACAAAAATGTACAAATGTTACTATTTTGTGAAAAATTGCACAACTTTTCAGTGGAAACATAGAAGTTTTTACAAATTTGCATCATTTGATTTTAGAGTGAAATTGTGATATTCTGCTTAAGTTATTGAACATCTTAAGCGCGGAGCAAGTTAGTCAGAAAATTTGTTGAAAATGTAACTTTTTCCAGATACCTTTAACATGCCAATCTGATCTTAAGGAATTGAATAAATCATGGCTATTTTCAAGTTTTAAACAAAAGATTGTATTCCAAATTTTTTACTCAAGGTACCAATAAAGACTTAACATTTTCAACAATGTCTCTGCAGTTTATTTTTAATTTATTCCAAAATCTGTGCAATTTATTCTAATTATATATGTTAAAAGAATCTAAAAGAGTTCAATTTCTTCTAAACTTATTCTTTAAAGAAGCCTGGTGCAATTTATTTATTTTCATTTAGTCTTGTGCAATTTATTTTAAATGTATAAATTTTTAAGTCCGAGTCTTAAGCAATTTATTCTATTTTTTTTTAGGCTTGTGCAATTTATTGTAAGTTTATTTTTCCTAAGTCTGAGTTTCATGCAATTCATTCTTAATTTATTCTTTACTCAGGTGCATTAAAATTTTTAATTTATTTCCAAGCCTGGCTAATGTTTTATAATCTACCATTCTTTCTGTGAATTAAACACCAATCAAATGGGTGCAGATCCTTTTCTCAAAATAGAGGAGAAAAAGCACAGAGTAAATAATTACTGCAAACCGTCATCTATTGCAACATAAGCATAAGGCAATATTTATACAGCTAACCAAATATTTTCACAGCGGTTTTTGGCTGTCATAATAATAGGTCTCCTTGCTGTTTTGATAGTCATTCCTATCAATCAATATCCCCAGACGGTTTTATCGATTAGAAAATACCTGAACTATTTTACCAGCTGATAATATACATATACATTTTTATTACCAGTCGCTATTGAGTAACCATGGTCAGATCCCCGACATATTGATTATCTCCTAACCTGACAAGGTCACGGTAGTCATATAAACCTATCTCCTGCCACATAACGCAACAAAATCAATGGCGACTTTTCCGATAATGAACAATTTCTACGCCACTTGATGACAAATAAAAAAAAGAAACAGTTAATTAGGTGATCTCTTCCGAGGGAAAAAAAAACAAGCTGTGAGCTGCGTTCCATTCAATAACTGTAATTTAACACGAGTATTAATCAAAATAACTTTGATATATTTTTTAAAAATTCTGAAAAAAATTGTTCAACTTAGTTTACTAATATGTAATGATAAATATGCCCCTTATTTTAATACATCTTCAAATCTCAAGCATCTGATTGGTCAGCTTGGAGACTGGGTTTAATCTGAACCAATCATCTCCCTAGGTCCGGAGGGCTGGGCCCAAGATCATAAAACTAAGTTTGGAGATCAGTCTCAAATCTCAAGCATCTGATTGGTTGAAATGGTTTAATCTGAACGAATCCGCTCCCTAGGTCTGGAGGGCTGGGCCCAAGATCATAAAACTAGGGTTCAGTCTCAAATCTCATGCCATTTCAGCCAGTTTTAGTTTTATGATGTTGGACCTTGGTCTCCATGCTAAGGTTGAAAATCATAGGACCAGCAAGAAGAATATCACTCCTGTAACGAACGGAAATTGCGTGAACTCCCACAAGTCTATGTCCTATACTTCAAGTTGAAAATGATAGAAAAGCATAAACTTAATTTTAAATTTAATCATTTCTCTAATGACTGAAAAATCTTTTAAATAAATAATGATAATTTCACAACAATGAGACTTTAAAAAAACTGGATGATCAAAGAATTATTAAATTCAGAAGTATTTAACCGTTTCCTGTATAGAAACACCTTTATTACTAGGGCGAACAGTTTAGATCCAGATCAGCCGACACATCCGTGCCATCAGATCAGGATCTAAACTGTTCGCTATTTGATTCATTAGGTTATTTCTGACCAAAATGTGACCAGTGCAGATCCGTATCAGACGGCACAGATGTGCCGGCTGATCTGGATCTACACTGGTCGCACACGCGTAAAAATGCATATATATCAAGGAAAGGGTTAGAAGACGGCAACTCTGCATTTTTTCTTGGGACAATATTGCTTGTCTTAATTTGATGGTTCTACTTCTAACGTTCCTGTGGCACTGTCTGACTAACACCTAAGATAATTAAAATAAAACTGGAGACCAGTCTCAAATCTCAAGCATCTTAATCTTATTTCAGCCAATGAAATGCTCGAGATTCGAGACTGGTCTCCAATCTCAGTTTTATAACATTAAGCCTAGGTTGAAAAAACATTTATCACTTTTTAAACATGCTTAACCTTTTCAATTCGTGAGAGAAACAGATCAGCAGGCACATACATGCTGTCTGATCAGGATCTAGACTGTTCACTTGTGACCAGTGTAGATCCAGATCAAATGACATGTGCAAGCTGACCTAAATCTGCACTGGTGAACTATTTTAGAACTTTGATAAAATATTTCCTATTTATTATTTTCTTAAATTGATCAAGTCATTTCATATTTGACTGGACAACAGAAAACTCTATTATTTTCTCTATTATTATATCAATGTCTTTAAACAGCTTACATCAATTCTTGTTTATCATCTCGTTAGGTTATTTCTTCTGATCAGACATAGCAAAATATGTGCTATCAAAGTCAAAATGTGCAACAAAACCATTTATTGGTATTGAGAAAATAATAGATAATTGTCAGTTATTTCCAAATATAGTAATAACAAGTATAAAGTAAAAAATAATGACAGAAAGTTAAGTTCAGCAGGAAATTCAAAACTTTGGAACTCTTCTAGCTGGCAAGCAACAAACCCATACCGGGTACTTATTGTTATTCCAATCAAGTATACCGCAAAGTTTCCAAACATCAAAAAATAAAAATCTTCTGAGTTAGTTATTAGAAATTTTATGTAATAAGACATTATTAATATTAATATTTGTTTTTAATGAAAAGGCAGGTAATATGAAAATAAGCAGTTCTGGAAATCGATTTAAAAATAAAAAAATTAAAGTTTGGAGATTTTTTTCCTAGGCCTGAAAAATATAAAAAAAATAATAAATTGCTAGCAGGCAAAAAAAGGTTTCTGCTATAGGCAGATAAACAAGTCACCATTTTATATTTATTATTAAATATTAATTTTAATGACATTAGGCCAGACTCTTCAAACTCTAGAGCCCCATTTTTATATCTTTTTTCCCAAAGAGTTATAAAATCTTAAAGCAAAAGGAACAAACCTCGACATTAAATATTATACTTTTTACCCCTTTCCTCCATATATACGCATTTTTATGCATGTGCGACCAGTGTAGATCCAGATCATCCAGCACATCCGTGCCACCTGATCAGGATCTGCACTGGTAGCTTATTGATCAGAAATAACCTAACAAATCAAAAAGCGAACACTAGATCCTGATCAGGCGGATCTTAACTGTTCATCCGATCTGGATCTTAACTGTTCATCCGATCTGGATCTTAACTGTTCATCCACACAATGAATGTTTGTTTATGGAGGAAAGGGTATTATATATATATATATAATTACCTGAAACTGCAATGGAATTCCATTAACATTTCCAACCCTTCAATGAAACAAAGATCTCCAGACTTGAATGGGAATAAGAATTAGCCATCATTGAAAATTTGTTGTCAAGAATTTTAAGCATTTCATGCACAGACTATTCACCTGAGGAAAGAAGACTTTATGCTTGTTTGATTTCAAAATAATCTGCCATGCTATCATGATTTCAAAAGATGTCTGGTGTTTCTTATTTTAAAGGACTTTCTTGGAATTGTCTTCCTGGAAATGTCAGACTAGTAGCAACTTTCAATAGAGAATTGAACTCGGGTCTTGACTTTTTAGAACCCTAGTTACAATTCACAAAACCCTAGGTACAATGCACAAAACCCTAGTTAAAATTCCAAAACCCTAGTTACAGTGCACAAAACCCTAGAAACAATGCACAGAACCCTAGGTACATGCACAAAATCCTAGTTAGAATGCACAAAATCCTAGTTACTATGCGCAAAATCCCAGTTACAATTCAAAACCCTAGATACAATGCACAAAACTCTAGGTGCAATGCACAAAACCCTAGTTAGTGTACAAAACCCTAGTTACAATGTACAAAATCCTAACTAAAATGAATAAACCCCTAGTTACAATGCACAAAACCCTAGAAACAATGTACAAAACCCTAGGTACATGCACAAAACCCTAGTTAGAAAGCACAAAACCCTAGTTACAATTCACAAAACCCTAGTTACAATGCACAAAACCCCAGTTAAAATGAACAGAAACCTTGATGAGCTGCTAAACTGGCATACATAAGGTGAGCTGAGAAACTGCAGCAAGGCACCGGCAAACATAAGCAACGGCACCAGCAGACTCAAGGTCAGAGACCACTAAATAGTTTCCCATAGACTTACATTATAAGATTTGGTCCTCCTGTGATTTTATTTACACGACTTGTTCCAAAACTACCCCAGATTTGCATAGTGGCACTCTCGGGAAATGCAAAAATGACCAAGAATTGGTGCCTTCACCAACTCATTCTCTCAGCATTTTAAACCGAAAGTAACCACCCGAAGAATGTAAACAAATCTCTAACCCAAAATAAGGAAAGTACCAACTTCTTTAAAGTGACACAAATCACCTTTCAAACAGTGTTTTAAATAATCATTTTTATTTTTAAGTATATAATTAAAGTCATTTTACATGTTAAAAAACAAAAAATTATTTCTATTCTCTATAGTTTTGGCCAATGAATCTTTGAAAATAAATTAAGCCCGAATCGTCCCTAGACAAAATTGTCCAATCCGCGACAGGCTTTTCTATTTACTGTCCTCTGACCTCAAGGTGAGTGATGAAAATGGAGCATAGCACTATCAAATGGGTTAGGATTTTTGCAGGCAGACATTTCTTAGACAAGCGATGTTTGTAAAACATGTATGACGCCCCCACCCAATTTGATAGTAATCAGATGTTGTTTTTCTTTATTGAAGGTCACTCTGACCTATGACCTACTGACCTTAATATCAAAAGTGATCATTTACATGTAATGATAATCCTTCCTTCCAAATCTGAGGACTGTATGCTAAATTGTTGTCTAGTTATTAATCTCACAAGGTTGATTATGGATGGGCAGCCTCAGGAAGGGGGCCATTCGATTAGAAATGTTCCTTCTCCTAATAATTTGGGGTTTGATACATTCTGCTGCCTTTTTACCCAAGAATACCTGAAAAAGGCTGCTGTAAATTCATTTAAAATAAAGCAAGAGTTGATTATCTATTTTTTCATACAATAACTGTAGAAGCGTAGAATCTGCAGATTAAAGCTTATCAGACAAAGAAAGACTAACAGTTTTGTTGCTATCCATAAGTTTTCAAAGAAATTTCCATAATAAGAAACACTGCTATGATTATGACTTTTCTTGGTTAACTCCATAAATATATAATGGTTTTATCGCATGTATAAACAGTGTAGATTCAGATCAGTTGGCACATTTATGTCGTCTGATCAGGATCTACATTGATTGCTTCTTGATCACGAATAACCTATTATAAATCAAAAGGTGAACAGTTTAGATCGTGATCATACATAAACAGAATTTTTGTGATACAAATTATCAATAAGTGTTTCTAAAATAAGTTGTCACCCTTCAATTCAGTGAGACCTCCCCCACCCCCATCGCTACCATCAATGTTATACCTTCCCTGTTACTCTAACTTTATTGTAAAATCACACAATATACAAAACAACTTGATACTTTAAGAAAAGTACATAAGGGTACATTGAACTCTAAACAACAAGGTAAGTACACAACAGTATAACATTTGTAAATTACTGTTCGACCTGGGGTGTCAGCCCATTTAATAATTTTTTTGAATCTGTATATATTTCATCAGGTCGATAAATGGCTATTTTCTTTAGATAATTATTAAGATTGCCTTTTTATGTCTGAAGATTCTGCAATTCCTACTCTTTTCTTCTAATAAATTACTCTTTTCTTCTAATAAAATAAGCAGGTTTTCTGTTTCACCATTCATACTGTGGAAGGCAAGGATATTGAACCAGTCCGAGTTTGCAATCCAATAGGCTTCCAACATAACCGGCTAGCCAATCAGACGTTAACAAACTGTAGCTTCAGGTGAGAGAAACGCTAAGAAATAAAGCATTACCATGGCGATAAAATCCTTTCTATGTAGATTTAATAAAGAATCCACTCATTTCAATTTTGTCTTATTTGGACACTTTATGATTTATCTGGTATACTCCCTATTGGAAGTAGCTAATTATAGTGCAAATATAATTATAGTAATTGTTGACAACAAATTACACTGTAAAACATACAACCAAATAGCACACATTAATACAGGGTTATGTATGTATGTTTAAACTATCACGAATTACCAGACGCTAGTATTAACCTTTGTGGTTTTTTGCGTTTCATGTGACTGGTTTTACACAGAAGATTATAGAATACTAGTCTCGACGAAAGACTACGGCCTTGTCATACCAATAAATATAAATCACGCTTCACGCCCGCCAACATGTATATACCGTAATCCTCAGATCAATGACAGCTGGTAATGGGAATTACAGAAGTAATAAAACTCTTTCAAACAGTTTATATTCAACAGTACAATTGGTCCTCTTGCCTTTCACTTCCATGAAAATTATTAACCCTTTCCTCCATAGACACAACTTTATTGCATTGGCGAACAGTTTAGATCCTGATCAACCGGCACATTCTTGCTGTCTGATCAGGATCTAAACTGTTCGCTTTTTGATTTGTTAGTTTATCTCTGACCAAAATGCGACCAGTGCAGATCCTGATCAGACAGCCAGATGTGCCCGCTGATCTGGATCTACATTGGTCACACTTGCGTAAAAATGTGTATATATGGAGGAAAGCGTTATTAAACATGCACTAATAATAAACACTGTTCATTTAATCCATTATTCCAAGGATACAACTTGCAAGTATATCCCACATGCCACCAGTGTAGATCCAGATCAGCCTGCAAGTATATCCCACATGCCACCAGTGTAGATCCAGATCAGCCTGCATGTATATCCCACATGCCACCAGTGTAGATCCAGATCAGCCTGCATGTATATCCCACATGCCACCAGTGTAGATCCAGATCAGCCTGCATGTATATCCCACATGCCACCAGTGTAGATCCAGATCAGCCTGCATGTATATCCCACATGCCACCAGTGTAGATCCAGATCAGCCTGCATGTATATCCCACATGCCACCAGTGTAGATCCAGATCAGCCTGCATGTATATCCCACATGCCACCAGTGTAGATCCAGATCAGCCTGCATGTATATCCCACATGCCACCAGTGTAGATCCAGATCAGCCTGCGTAACAGTGCAGTCACATCAAGATATACAATCTTAGCTTCTTTGTCATAAATAACCTAATAATAATAAAGAAATATAAAAGTGACTATTATAGATCTATCCTTATCAGACTGCAGAGAAATTTGCAGAATGAGTCTATGAAACATTTGACACCAAAGTAGAGTGTACACCAAGACTGCAACTGAAGTCTGATCAGGATCTAAACTGTTTGTCATTATGTCTACATAACATAACTTAGAGAAATGAATTTATTGTCTCAACAGCACCATTATGTCACAATTAGATGAATTGGCTCAAAAAACACCAGTGAGAATTTTGGATGAATCGGCTCAAAAACACCAGTGAGAACTTTGGATGAACCGGTTGGATGAATCAGCTCAAAAACACCAGTGAGAATTTGGGATGAATCGGCTAAAAAACACCAGTGAGAACATTGGATGAATCGGCTTAAAACTCAAGTGAGAACTTTGGATGAATCGGCTGAAAAACACAAGTGAGAACTTTGGACGAATTGGCTCAAAAACACAACTTTGGATGATTGCTCAAAAACACCAGTGAGAACTTTGGATGAATCGACTCAAAAACACTACTGAGAACTTTGGATAAATTGGCTAAAAAAAACCAGTGAGAACTTTGGATGAATCGGCTTAAAACGCCATTGAGAACTTTGGACAAATTTGCTAAAAATCACCAGTTTGCGCCAGGTAAAAAGGACATAACAATACAAACTTTTTTTTTTGCCCAAGACTACAAAAGTTTTATTCTTTTTGAAGATATTAGCATTCAAGTATTCAATCTGTTAAATTCAAAAAAAAATTTTATTGAATGAAAATAATTCATATTCAATCTGGTCACATTTTGCTAAGCACTGCGGATAGATCAGACAGAAAAGCTGAGACAAGACCCCACCACCACCAGTGCTTTTCGTGCCATCTGATCAGGATCTACACTGGTCGCATTTTTGTCAGAAATAACTTAAGAAATAAAAAGGAAACAGTGCAGTTCCTGATCAGACAGCATGGATGTGCCAACTGATCTGGATCTACACTGTTTGCCATGCAATAAAAGTGAGTCTATGGAGGAAAGGGTTAAACATGTACTGCATACTTTGCACAGCCGCCACTCTTGATTCGGTTTCATGTAGAAATTAGTTCCACCTGCAACTGTTGAACTGATTCAAATATATGCCTTCATGGTATCGGCAAACTGCAAATCCTGATCAGAAAGCACAGATGTGCTGGCTGATCTGAATCAACATTAGTAGCACATGTGATAAAATGTGTGTATGGAGTAGCATTAATGGACTTTATGTAGCAGATACCACTAAATCTTCATCTGACTTGGCTTCTTTTAACAGGTTTTCTAGACTGTAAAAATCATTTAACCCTTTCCTGTATAGATACACCTTTATTGCTAGGGCGAACAGTTTAGATCCAGATCAGCTGGCACATTATTATTATGTTAGTTCTGAACAAAATGCGACCAGTGCAGATTCTGATCTGATGGCACGGATGTGCCAGCTGATCTGGATCTACACTGGTCGCAAACGCGTAAAAATGCGCATATATCAAGGAAAGGGTTAAGAAGAGCTATCAGAATTTTAAAACTCTTTTCACTGTTTAACCATTCATTTCAAATAAATGGGTATGTTTGCATGTGTGACCAGTGTAAACCCCAGATCAGCCTATACATCCCTGCCATCTGATCTGAATCTATACTGTTTGATTATTGGTCAAAACAACCTAATGAAACAACCTAATGAATCTAAAAGCCAACAGCGTAGATACTGATCAGATGGCCAGGTTGGTGATCTGGATCTACACTGATCACCCACGCATTAAAGGTGTATCTACGAAGTAAACCTTAACCCATTCCTGTACAGATACACCTTTATTGCTAGGGCGAACAGTTTAGATCCAGATCAGCCGGCACATCCGTGCCGTCTGATCAGGATCTAAACTGTTCGCTTTTTGATTCATTAGGTTATTTCTGACCAAAATGCTACCAGTGCAGATTCTGATCCGTGCCGTCTGATCTGGATCTACACTGGTCGCACATGCGTTAAAATGCGTATCTGTACAGGAAAGGGTTAATATTGATTTTCAGGGTTTTCTCAACTGAAGAGCACTCAAGAGGTAGACTGGATTGCCCAGTGGGGGCTGATCCGGCACTTCTCTCTATAGCAATGCTCCACCAGAAATATTTCTGCCAAGGGACAACAATGTAACAACACAATTACTCATCACAGTAGTAGTTGTTGTTCCTGATCGATTCAATGACATTAACCCTTTCCTGTATAGATGCACATCTGTGCCGTCTGATCAGGATCTGAACTGTTCGCTTATTGATTCATTAGGTTATTTCTGACCAAAATGTGTCTAGTGCAGATCCTGATCAGACGGCATGGATGTGCCGGCTGATCTGGATCTACACTGGTCGCACACGCGTAGAAATGCGTATATATCTAGGAAAGGGTTAGGTTAGCAGTCCAGCGTGATGTGGTCTCGTGTAGTCATCTAGCCTAGGCTGCTTATTCAATTTCAATGTTTATTTGCAAAATTTTAATACTAAAAATAGACTTACATGCAAGAACACAATTACCCTTTCAGCGTACTTGTTGTTGTGTATTGGATCATTAAGAATTATGTAACTAGCTGGGCATTCATTTGTTTAACACTTATTTTGCCCTCAAGAATTTTGTCAGAATAAAATCTGAAAGTTTGATAAGAAAAATTTTGCTAAGGCAAAGATAAGGACACATAGTTTTTGTGACAAAATCCAAGCACAAAAAGGGGCATAACTCTGTCATATAACTCTGTCATATGTACAGTCAGTTTTTTCATTACTTGCATTGATTTACATAATTATTGTTTTATACTAATCTTGTTCTCATGATCTATGCATATGACCAATAAGAATTAAACCTCATTTCTCACCCCAGCCCCAACAAACACATACGCAAGCTAAAAAGGACCAAGTTTTTAAGAACTCTACTTTTACAGCATCGTCAGAAAACGCACAGTGGATTCTCCATTCATCAGTCTTTCGATCCATTACTGACACTGATGAACAAGGAATTTCTTTTTGGTGAAAATGCAATTAACACTAAAATTTCATAAATGCAGACTTCATAAAAGGCTGCTATTTTGATTTCTGCGAATAATTATGATTCTGTTTCCGAGACAAAAAGTCATCCATCGGGATGAACACATACTTATAAATGCTCATAGGCATTCATCACCAGAACAGTGGTTGTCAGCCGATAAAAAGATTATTTTCTCGGCTTTTCCAAAATAGAGCATAATAATGCCAGACAGGTTTTACGATGACAAATAAACCTTGAACATTAAATGAATGCTTTCTATCTCTCACTGCAGTTACATTTCTCGGAGTTTTATAATGAAAATATTAGTCTGGAACACACAAGCTGCCAAATCCCATTTCATTTTTCTACAGAATGGCAATTTCAATCTAAAGATGTCTACAGGAGATTACAAACTTAACAGACCAAACTTAAATATTAGGCCTACACAATAAATATGTTTGTTCTGCAAAGTTTTTTCTTTACTTATCTTTAGTGTAATTGGCCGACACCATGGAAATTTCTTCATGGATATGACTTATAGCCTGTGAAGGACAAGTATGGATTCAGATCAGCCTGCATACCTTGCGGCCCGATCTGGATCTACACTGTTTGCTCTTGATCAGAAATAATAGCAACTAGCAAAGACCCTGATCAGACTTCATAGAAGTGCAAGCTGATCTGGATTTACACTGGTAGTACATGGAATGTTATCTGATTATAATTCAATTTCAAACGGGTTAAATTGTTTTTCACACTAAGGAAAGTGAATCATTTAATAGCCGATCTCTATGAATAATACAACTGCCCCCGTTGGCCGAGGATCAGCCAGCACATTCATGCATTTTGATCAAGATCTACACTGTTTGTTTTTAGATTCATTTGGTTATTTGTGAACAAAGGGCCACCAGTGTAGATCCTCATCGAATGGCTTGGATATTCAGGCTGATCTGGATTTTTACTTGTCACACATGTGATCAAATACAATATTTATGGATAAAATAGTTAAGAACTGTAATTATGCACAGAACCCATGTGTTGCAAAAACTGCTGAACTGGTAAAAATGAAAAACAAGTTTTATGATATCAGCTAAGCAGTCGCTAATGCCATAAGAGCAGTTAAATGCCGCTGATAATAATAAATGATGAGGCCAGTGTGCATACAACCCTTTTATTTTCGAAATGAAATGTTTATCTGATGGACAATAAATTGGCATTAAAACAATAGTCTGGTAACATGATGTCTGTCTGGGACTATTTCCAGAACAAGGGAAGTATAAGGGTTAATTCCTATGCAGTCATTCAACTGCCTCTAAATATATTGACCAAATGATGGTTTATCAGTGTCCGATACATCCAACGCTGTTGTGTAATTGACACATAACCTTTGATTCATAATTAAAACTGTAAAATATATATAGAATAAGCCCTTGCTTAGCTTGTAGTAGTGACCTTGTCTTTGCCCAAGGTTATAAAACTGAGCTTGGAAACCAGTCTCAAATCTCAAGCATCTAATTGGCTGAAATGGCCCAGGTGGCCTTGATAGCCCAATTAGCAAAGTGTCGGAAGGGTAAGCCAGAGGTCCCAGGTTCAAATCCTGGTCAAGGTCTACACAATTTCTCCTTCCTATTCCAAGTTTATACCAAGTTTATAGATTTTGTTTTAAAAAAAAATGCTTTCCACCATTTATATTCACTGGTGAATTAACATAGTGCAAATCAATTGAATAGCGTAAGTGCAAACATGTTAAACAAAGACCTCAGTTGATACACTTAATATATATCAATATCAGTTGGGGATATCCATATCTATATATCAAGCAATTTAAGATTACCAACAACTCATTTGAAAATGTTTCAATTTCCTCACTTTCATTAGTCAGTAAACTGTTTTAATATCTATACTTTTACATAGTCCTGAACGAACACAGGCTGTATTGCGACATGACACCGTTTACGACATTACCAAAGTAGTGGGTAAGATAGCTGTTAACATTATTATATTCTTAATTAATTTTAAAGTCTTCTAAGGGGTGTCTATTCTGTTCTTGCAGCATTTTTTTCCTTCTTTAACTACCTCCGCAAAACGGTACCATTCCCAAAGCTGACCGGAGTCTTCCCAATTCAAAGTACCAGACTTTCCCAATCCCTTGTTAATGTTTCCAACAACAAACAGTGCTGTTTCCCAATTGACAAAAGAGTTCTTTGCAAGAAATGTTGTTCAGCGTAAACAAACCGTACCATTCAAAGGGGAGTAACTCTTATCAACGATCCATTTAGACTCTTACTCAGTAGTTATCATTAAATAAAGTACAGACATGTGCAGTCTTTGATCCGGTCCGCTTTTTACACACGTCCTTTTTTCAGACTGGTTTACTGTCAATAATTGCAAGTTGGCTGATTCTTATGGATAAAACTGAAGCGCAAAGACCAGTCTCCAGAAACTGAAAGTAGTTTACAAACTTTACAACAAGGTTTAGAATGAGTGATTATTGTGATTATTCAAAGGAAGCCGTTAAATACGAACACTGGCACTCTTTTGTTGCGAGATTTCAGATATATACCAACCGATCCCATGCCATTGGCGACAAATCCAGAGTCTGTGCGATTTGAACCAATAAATGTAGGTACCGGTATCGAGCAACCGCCCAAACTTTCCCACGTAAATCGGACTGAAATAAACTTGAATCCAGCCTTCTGACATGTTTGGAAACCAAACTGAGTCCCACTCAGAAGCTATCCTTGAGCTAGCTGTTGCACAAAGACACATTGCCTCAACCTGACACTGAATCCAGCCCCCACTCCTTCCATTATAATTTCAAATGCAGATTCATCAGATTCATTTCACATTAATTGCAACCTCAAAGAAACTTTTCCTGCCAATGGAAATTATTTTTCCATTGACAGGCAGTCATTGGATTGGCATAACAGTTACATCACTTAAGGGTTTACTGTTAAGGAACCAGACCTTATGATGCTTGGTGAAGCTGAATAAAACCTCTAGTGTCTATTTACATGAATTAAGAAAAAATCCCAATTTGGCTGATTTTGCGACTGATTTTTTCCCCCAATTTCAAGATTTTATGACGCGAACATTTCCCAATTGTAGGGGAAGGGGACCCTTTCCCATGTGGGGAAAATAAATGCTGTCTTGCTATATCTAAATTTGTTATCATTATTTTGAAAATAAGCACCAATAGTGAATCAGCAATAAAGGAACAATGACAACCCTAGATTCGATGACATCCCTATGTATAGTATATATTTAATAAACATCACTTTTCAGTTGATAAAATTATCAATTGATACATTTAAGATCCTTAAATTTTTACAACGCACTTAGCTTAGCGCAATGTATTGTAAGGCTTTGGATACCAGAAACATTTACTCAAATTTTTCTTGCAGCCAGTTTGCGGCAAATTTGAATTGTATGCGAAAATACCATATTTACTTCTTTAAGAAATCTCAGAAAATAAAAGAGTATTAAGTGATTGCAACTTAATGTGGTTTGGGGGTTTGTTTTTTTCGTTTCTTCAGAGACTTAACTTTCACCCACCTCTTTCATACAAAGCCATCAAATAATATAGAGCTATGGAATATTAGGTAAAAAATTTTATTAGCGAGGTAATAGTACTCTCGGTGCTTTGATTTGGAAATGTGGAAATAAACTTCTAACTTCAAGTCTCAATTACCAAAAAATTATTGACAATGCAATGCAAAGGTTTCTTTTGATCTAAAGATAACATGCATTTTTAATGAAATAATATATTTTATGCTATTTAGTCATACTGAAGACAAATCTTCCAGGAAATTTCAGACAATTTTTTGTCTTCCTGCAATGGCAATGACGATATTGAGAAGACTTGATCTTTTTGTGTAAGTGCGACCAGTGTAGATCCAGATCTGCTGGCATATATATGCCATCTGATCTGGATCTACAATGGTTGCCTATGGATAACATGGAGTTATTATTTTCACCCTATTTTTGCTTTATGTTCAACCCTTTCCTCCATATATAAACCATTTTACGCCTGTGCAACAAGTGTAGATCCAGATCAGCTAGCATATTCCACGCCGTCTGATCAGGATCTGCACTGGTCGCAGTTTAGTCAGAAATAACCTAACAAATCATAAACCGAAGAGTTTAGATCCTGATTAGATGGCACAGATGTGCCCGCTGATCTGGATCTAAACAGCTCGCCCTCACAATAAAGGTGTTTCTATGGAGAAGAGGGTTAATATAACACAACTCTCATATAAAAATAGACGAAAATTTGATATAATGATGCTGCGAACTGGTACTTGTGGGGAACTAATCCTGTTTATTAAATGGGCGGACTGAGCCACAAATTACGCCTCCAATGATGTGTGCCTGATATGGATCTAGACTGGTCAAATTGATTGTCTGAACAGTGAATAGAGCACACACAGATAGCATTCATTGACATGCAAGCCGATCTGGATCTACACTGTTCAAATTCATTATCTTTTTAGCAAAAAGAGCACAACAGATCGCAAATCATAGGCTGATCTGGGTCTACACTGTTTGAAGATCTCAATCAGTAGGTCCACATAGAACTTAAAAGCAATGTAGGCTCCGATATGAAGGCATGGATGAAAATGCCCTCCAAACAATAAAATCCTGTATCAGACTAGATGGACAACTATACCTTGTTGACCAGAAGTGTTAGGCACAAATATCACAGAGCAAATCAGGCTGGCGACAGACTGCATAGCTGGGCACACTGATGTCCAATGAGCATAATTACATTTTAGACTGGCTGGATTGGTACAAGGCAACACTATAGATCCAGATCAGAATTTTTGTGTTTAATGATCTTGGGGCCCTATTTAGTTGTGTTCATTACTGCCACTGTTTTTTTTTTCTGATAAAATGCAGTTTAAAAAAATTTACAAACTAGAATGTGTCCTCGGACACTGATGCCCCCACTGCTGCAACATAATTTTTAATAACAAATGCCATAACTCTGGTAAGAATGGTTTCTGGAAAAAAATCCTTTCTATACGATCATCTACACATCCTGCTTGATCATCTGTGCAAGTTTGAAAGAAATCCGCCTCATAGTTTAGGAGGAGTTGATGCCACAAGATTTGGGGACGTACGTACAGACAGACGGACGAGTGCAACTTTATAATTATGCCTTCCACTTTGTGGGGGCATATCAAACAAATAGTTTGTTTTTGTTTACAGACACTGGCAATAAATTTAAATTGACATCTAATTAGTGGTTTTGCCGAGGCAGCGCGGCACCTATTACGCAGGTGGTAAACAAGTCTGCGCAGGCGTCAAATGCGCAGGTCTGTGATGCAAACACGCATGTCTCGAGCATGCGCACATATATTTTAACATGTTCTGACTTTCTGGCCATCACCTTTAGGTCATAATAACAACTGTGTGCAAATTAACATCATAAATCAATTATTAGCTATTGATGGCTTTTGTCATGTATGTAACCAGTGATTAGTAATCAGAACATGTGCCCAAGGTTATAAAACTGAGCATGGAAACCAGTCTCAAATCTCAAGCATTTGATTGGCTGAAATGGCGACTGGTCGCCATTCAGCCAATCAGATGCTTGAGATTTGAGACTGGTTTCCAAGCTCAGCTTTATAACCTTGGGCACTGGTCTATACTGTTACTATTCACATGTACTGGAAGCTGCCATTTTTTTACTTTTGCGTGACAAAGATGTAGCTGGAAACTTGAACAGCAAAAACATATTTTTTTTATTTTTTTGGTACTGACAATTAGCAATTAATATTTAACTTAAACTTAATTTTCGGTTTCGCTCACATAAGACAGCCTGGCAACTTTTACACATGCGCTAAACATGTCTGCGCAGATGATGCGCGCGCATATGAAGCTAATGCACATGTTTTGAGCATGCGCAAATATTTTATAAAAAGTTTTTAAGTTAATGACCTTACCAAAAAATGTCTGCAAGCCAACAATACATTTACAATTATGATGATACCCAGTATTTTCCTTAAATGATTCGCATCTTGTGTGTGTGACCAGTGTTCTGTGATCATCCTTGCCATCTGAGCTTTTGGTAATGGGTCTACATTTTTGTCCTTATTCAAGTACTGAGAACTGCCAGTTTGTATAAAGCCGGCAACTTAGCAGTTAGAAACTTTAAACAACATTTTTTTTATTTATTTATTTATTTTTGGTTTTATTATATACGGACAGTTAATTTGTTGTTTTGCTTAGACAGTGCGGCAACTATACTGCATGTGTTTAACAAGTTTGCGTAGGCGATGAATGCGCGCGCATGTAAGCCAACGCGCATGCCCACATATTTTTTTTTAAGTTTCTGGAAATTGCGGCATGCATTCGAGTCAAAATAGCATCACAGTCTGCAAATTAACATCTTCCAATAACTAAAATTTTCTTTTCAAACATCTAAATTTTACTAACCAGTAACTTGATTTCAAATACAAATACATAACAAAAGAGTATGCACCTTGTGCAAATATTAATAAATCATTATTCTACAACAAATTTTTTATTTATTTATTTCTTACCCAGTATATGCCTTAAATGATTCGCATCTTGTGTGTGTGACCAGTGTTCTGTGATCATCCTTGCCATCTGAGTTATTGGTAATGGGTCTAAATTGTTGTCCTTATTCAGGTACTGAGAACTGCCAGTTTGTATAAAGCCGGCAACTTAGCAGTTAAAAACTTTAAACAACAATTTTTTTATTTATTTATTTCTTTTTGGTTTTATTATATACGGACAGTTAACTTGTTGTTTTGCTTAGACAGCGCGGAAACTATACTGCATGTGTTTAACAAGTTTGCGTAGGCGATGAATGCGCGCGCATGTGAAGCCAACGCGCATGCACACATATTTTTTTTAAGTTTCTGGAAATTGCGGCATGCCTTCGAGTCAAAATAGCATTAATGTCTGCAAATTAACATCTTCCAATAACTAAAATTTTCTTTTCAAACATCTAAATTTTACTAACCAGTTGTCATAAATAAAACTTGATTTCAAATACAAATACATAACAAAAGTGTATGCACCTTGTGCAAATATTAATAAATCATTATTCCTATTGATTAATTTATTTTGTTCTTATAAAAAATTAAGAATTAACAATATTTGTATAATTTTTGTTATCAAGGCCTGTATAAAAATAAAATGCACTCCCAATAAATGAAATTAATTGATTTAAGTTCATTTATACACATTACAGACTATCTATGCATATGACTATTGTATATTTTAGACAGAATCCAACTAAAGGGAGGTAAGCAGATTTCATTTGCATGGAAATTGCATCACAAGTTTATCCTGCTTACTTCCCTTCAACTGCAGTTCACACTAAATCCTTCCTTTTCTTTGTATATTTTTTTCATTTCTTTAACACTTCTAGGAAACATAAATCAAATTATTTCCTGCAATGAACAAATATAATAAATCTCCTTGGAAATGTGATAAGAAAATTATATTTATTTCAATCTATTGTAATAGGTTAATCAATATTAAAATAATACTTATGATTATTTCTATTTAAAGCATGAAAACTCCATTTTTTTTGCTTCATGAAATTTAAAATAAAAGCAGTTTTCCATACAGTTCTTTGCCCAGCAACTTTAATTTAAATTCTTAAATTACTCTAACATAATCTCTGTGCATTTAAAAAATATTCAATTATTATAAACTTCTTTTAAAACTTTTTCTATACGTGACAAAAATACTGAAGAGTTTTTATGTTTCCGACTTCAAAAGCATTTAAACTACATTGTTCTTAATGAAATAATTTGAACCATACACTCAACAGTTACACATGCCTTAACAGACAAATTGCGCCATTTTTAAACACTGATCTGCCCTGATATGCTTCGGGTCAGACATGGGAGGGGCCTAAATACCATAGCTACTCTATTATTTGTCAGTGAATCTCGTTTAGAGACAGGTTAAGATCATGTATAATGTGTATTGTATCTTCACAGTCTCTTGGTCTATTATAATTCTTGGTCTAAGATCCTATTTTCTTGAAATTAACAATAAAAAATAATATGTAATATTTAATTGAGTTATAAGGTTTAGAAATATTTTTTATTAAGTAAATCTGATTAAGAAATATTTTAAGTTTAAAATCTACCAAAAAACCTGGAAGAAATCTTTCTTCTAGTATTTTCTCGTTGAGAATATAATCTTATACAGAATGATTTATTCTGGATAAATAATCTATTTAAAAATAAATTAATATTTTTTAAAATAAAATTTCTAAATAAAAATAAACCCAAGCTAAACATTTTTCCTGAACCATAGACATGACATACAATAATATATTTTGAAATGTAGCAATATTTTTAAGTTGTTTTATTTCACCAAAATGAACAATTATATTTATAAAACTTTTTCAATTATTATGATTATAAATCAAAGAAAATTAAGCAATGCTTTTGTATAATCCATAACAAATATTTCTTAATTTTTAAATGATCTTTGTTTTGTTTTTTTTCCATTTTAATCACTAAAATTTGTTTCAAAGATTTTAACTAATTTTATTTTATGAAAAAATATGTTTAAAAAAAGATATTCACTGTAAATTTTGGATAATTAAGTATAGATTTTTTCATGATCATGGTAATTTAAACAAGATATTTATGAAAAATGCACACACAAATTCCTTTACATATTAAGTGAAAAAAAATATTCATATATAAAATATTTCTGAAAATCTGTTCTAACCTGAATTATTTGAAAATAACTTTACATGATTTTCTTTTTGCATCAAATCACAAAAAGGAAGAAATACAGTTTTAGAAATATGATTTAAAACAATTTTGTACAAACTATACTAGCAGTAAAAATGATTTTAATTTTTTGTTGTTTTTGTGCGTGTATGTGTACTGTGATTATTTTTTTATTGCAAGCTACATTTGATGTTTAATTATTTCAGTAGGGCAGACTCTTTAACTTGAAACAAAATTTTACACTCATAAATAAAAATTCCACTCAATTAAATCTTGCACAGGTGAAGCAAAAGTATGTATAATTATATATGATCTATTTTAAATATACATATAGACTTTCAAAGTTTATTACTGTACAGTTTCTACAGAGATGCAACTATTAATTTTACCAATTTTCAATTATTTCATTTAATAAATTTTAAATGTGTTTTCAACATAAATCTCATAGCATATAAATAATTTTTAATAGATCTGAAATTTGTAATATACATACTGTTCCTTTTTCCATTTTATCCCAGAATTTATCGCGACATCCAAGTTTAAACACATCTCAAAGACTTCCACATTCTGGGCGAGCGCGCGGGCACAGCTACTTTGTGAAGACTGTACTAAGCAAAGCGCGCATGCGCGCCATCCAAAATTTAAAATTTCTTTAATTTTCTTAAATTATGTAATTTCCTGGCAGTATTTGAACATATCCTTTCTGGTTAAAT
The DNA here is from genome assembly GCA_038501625.1 of Corbicula japonica. Classification (NCBI taxonomy): domain Eukaryota; kingdom Metazoa; phylum Mollusca; class Bivalvia; order Venerida; family Cyrenidae; genus Corbicula; species Corbicula japonica. The sequence continues at coordinate 1,725,160 of JAZAYU010000117.1, read as the reverse complement.
TTTAAGTTATTATTTCTGAACATCTACATTAACATAGACAAATATTAGTGGATAAATAAGCATTGTAGTTATCTCATTTTGTCACAGAATTTATAAACACCGATTCGCTTTGACACAACTCGGAAACTATCTGGGCGCGCACTGCGCAACAACTTCCAAAATTTGTGCTAAAAAATCGCGCATGCGCCTCTTCTAAATTTTTAATTATTTAAATTATTCAATTTCCTGGCAGTATTTTAACATTTATTTTCTGACAAAATTACACAATTTAAAAAATTGTTTGTCCTATCTGATGACTGTATTCAACTAGATTTTTTTTCTATAGAGTACATGTTGTTTTCTGAGTCAAATCTTTTGAAAATATTGTTTAAAAAAAATAATAATAATACCAACATTCATAGACATGAAAACTAAAACAATACTTGCTTTTAATGTTATCCTATTCCAGAATATTCTTTATTTTTTCCGTATTTTCCTTTTGCTTTTACTTTCACAATTCAGTTGGCTTACAATGTTAGACGACTATGGCGGCAACACGCGGATGCTACGCGCATGCGCCTTATTCTGAAATACCACAAGGGCAACCCGCAAATGAAATTACTTACCTAGCATATAATATAAAATATTATTTTTATCCATCAAAAAATTAAATATTCGTATATTCCGACATAAATGCAATTCCAAAAACATGTTAAAATCCTTCTTAAACATTTATCTTTTCCTCGTGCGCTCGATAAGCAGTAAATATTTATGCGCGTTTCACTTTCAAGACACCATTCGGCATCCATTGCACATTCACAATTTTTTTATTTATTTTTTTTCTGGAAATAAACCTATCGCCCATCACTAGTTAATTGACATCATGTTTTATAAAATCCTTTGTTATTTAAATAATTATAAAAAGTATCTACTACTGCACATCTATTCTTTTAAGCACTGTTCAAATTATTTCGGCGCTTTCGTGCGCATGCGCAGTTTTGAATTTAAATGTGTGCGCCCCAGCAAAGAACAAATGCGTATGCGCGCCTATGTCTGCTTCCAATTTTTTTCTAAGCAAGTGTTCTATATAAATTATACTGTAAAAACCAGACTAAGTTATTCAAATAGATGCAACTACTGCGCATGCGCATTCGTATGTCGTTATCACTAAAACCAGACGGATAGGTTTCCACTGAACAATATGGATAGTAGTTTTTTTTGGCTACAAACACGTCACATATACAAAATGCACAAATGAACACCTTAACAGATACGGGACAAAAATGCAACTATATTTTCTGGGTCAGAGACTTCTAGTCAAAACAAACATGTATTTCTGGGCAGCCATTTATTTCAAATAAAATGTATGCACTTAAGCGCGCACGGCTTACTTCACCGCCAACTACTTATTTTTTCGTTTTAAACTTCATAAAAGACTTTTGAATGGAATATTTTCTAATTTTGAATGTATAGTTTCAGAATACAAGTTTTTCCAAAATATAAAAAGGGAAAAGTAAATTTTATTTCATGTGATTGATGGGTAAATAATAAATTAACAGAATATCATTTTTGCAAGTAATAATTTTTATAATTAAAACTACAATAAAAATTTAACCATTTAGTAAATGCTCACCTGGTTTAGGAGCAAGGAAAAATCCTGTGAACCAACAAAATGGCAATTCACACTGCTGTATGTAGAATTTTTAAGTAAAATAATATTTTCACAACTTCCATTAAATATTTACTCCATGAGTGTAACATTTACTTACTCCACTGAATGCATGTATCTATTCTTTTATTTAAAAACTGTCATTTCCACTTTCAAAGATATGACATATACTTCTTCCTCCATATTCCATTTAATAGTTTAAATGTTCATTCAAAATAATGTTTTATTTTTTTCCTTTTAAATTTAAATTTTTAAATCCACTTTCAAACTTTATCACATTTTTTAAATTTCCATTTCAAATCTATCCACATTTAACAGCACTTGGCAAATCACGGTTAAAAGAAAACACAGTATCTATAGCTCATGATCAACTTGAACCTTTTTTTTTCCTTTATTCAAGCTTTAAAAAATTCAGTAGCATTCAAAGGTCAGACAGAATGTGCCCTTTATTACACCCATTCCCACAATGCTGATCAAAATGTGCACCTCCGCGCAAAAAATAGTCCTTGATAGATATACGGTAGCAAAGAAATCTTGCACTTAAAAAATTGACTCATGGATTATATATCAAGTTTACTTAATGCAACATTAAGAGCATATGGTTTACAGTATGCAAATGAATGTTTTATTTATTAGCTTGGCTTATTTCATTTTTTTTATGCTATTTGTTAGATTCTTATGTACATGTAATACACTGTCAATGTTATATTTAACTTAAGCAAGACGTCTTAAACTAGGCACGCATAATCACTCCATGCATTTTTACTAGACATCCCCAGTTCATATCCGTTAAAACATTTTTGGCGGTTAGAATAGACTGCGCATGTACGTCTGCAACGCGCACCAGACGCGCATGCGTAGCGCACCCAATTAATACATTTTTTTAAATCCCATATTTTTGCCATTTAAATCATCTTTCAAATTAAAAAAATAATAAATTAAAAGACAAGAGAAAAACATCTTAAATTTAAAATATAAAACCAAAAAACAGAACACTCATTATTAATTGCGCCCCCTCGAGTAACCTTGGTGTGCGCGCAATATGGCGGACAAATGCTGTATACGCCTTTGTTAAATCGTCGTCAAATGCACAATATTCAGTACATACAACCTGCATTAAGTTTCAATAAAACATGCTTCGAGACACAAATTACATAAACTTTGTTACAGTCTAGCAACCACCACGGCGTGACGAGGTAAAACATCAACCCTAGACAAAACATCTTATTACCACATGTGTTCACTATGCACAGGAATCCGCCATTTTTGCTTCATATACACACGTCTTCCGTCCGCCATTTTAATACAAGATATGCAATAGACATGCTAATGACGGCTTCTTTTCAATAAATCTTGATTTCTTATGAATGCGACTGCGAGATTTTAACATTTTTATAAATAATTATTAGCATAAAGTAAGAGAACTGGGGGAAACAACCTAAAAATTTGTATTTTATGTAATGAAAGTGAACAGTTTTCTAAAAATGAACTTGGTTCATTCAACTAACACATCTAAAGCATACATTATACAAAATTCAGTGATGTGCCAAAATCTTACAATAGGAAAGAATGATTCATAGATCTTGGTGTGTAGTACCTTACTTCTACTAATTTATAATGACACAAACTACAAAAAAGCAGCCATGTGCTTCTGCTCCAGTCTAGACTTTTCCCTTCATAGTTCCCCATAAGCTATTACCCAATGATTATACAAGTGTTGTTGTAGTATCAAAAAAATGTCTGGTAAGGCATTTACATTAGATACTTTGGAATTCAGCTCGATTTTCATGCATAACGCTTTCAATTGGATGACATGACATAAGATACATGCAATTTAGATGCACATTTATTTATTTAATACAACCTTAATTTTAAACCAGGATTATTTTGTAATATTTTTTTCCTTAAACCTTGTTAACTTAAGTTCACAATACTATGAAATACATACCATTGCATATTTGTTCAAATTCCTGTACATAAAAACCAAGTAGTTTGACCTTCCAAGAGCATTATCCGACAAATGTGTGTTAACATATCCTTAAATGCTTAGCTAAATCACTTCTCCCTTTGACAAAAAACCATCGTAACTCGCATTTTTTCACAGAATACATCCTCGTTTTACCCAATCCTCTCAGAGTTTGGTCTCTCTCGATTGTGCTCGCCCATCCATCCGTTTTTTTCCCCCACAAATGTAAAAGCCCGGGTTAATTTTAACTCAACTCTTTCAGCAATAGTGTCTTCCTAGCACATGCTAAATTCAACATGGCCGCTATGACTCTGTGATAACACACACACGTGACCATATAGGCGGACTAGCTATAATAATATGTAATAGATACAACATCCTTTGACTTTTTTTGAATTCGACTTTGAGATAGGATAAAGTTTATGGTGTGACTCAAACTGGAAATACTTGATAAAGCAACGTTTACCTTTAAATATGATGTAAATTTAAAACAATTCTTTTCCAATTGTAAAGCAGAATTTATCACAAAACTTTAATTCGTTATGCGAAATAAAACTTGTATGCATTTTTAAGTGATTTAAACATGTATAAACTGGGAACATCCATGTATATATCTAAAAATACACCTTTTAAACATGTATATTAGTACAGTTGAAATCTGCAGTAGGGCTGATTTTTCTGTTTAATTCCTTATTATTTTAAATCTTTATAAATTTTCCACAATATTTATTAATTTCCTTTTAAAACTGGATAATTAATTTAACACCTGAAAATATTTCCTTGGCATTCAAAAAATATAAATAATCCAGACACCACACAAAGGGTTTTTCTTTCTTACCAACAAAATCAAACAGTTCACAGCTATTCAGCTTCACTTTAAATTTCAAAATTTCACAGGAAAAAACCATAAATCCATAGCATCTTTTCAAATCATGTAATAGTTAAATCTCAGGTTAAATATACACTCCAGTATTGTAGTGCATTTTTACTTTGACCTGACCTGCTTTCAGCTTAATCTTACAAAAAAAAGTTAGCAATGTATAAAGTCACTTGGGGAACCAGCTGTATGATTTATAATGGCTGCCACAAATTGAGCCAGGCTTAAATGCAAGACTTTTTTGTCTGCTGAAGATAAAGTATTGATATTTTTTGTATCATTTTCTGTGCACTTAAGTTGACAGAATGGATTTGTAGAGATCAGCCTCTGCTAATTTATGGTGTGTCAATTCAACAATGTAGCAAACACAACATTACTAATTTTAAACCATATCTTGATTACAGATTCTTTTTAAACCAATCTTGTTACTGCACAGATGATACAGTTGTTTTCCAATTATATCATATTAAGCTTTATCTTCATAAAGAGAATTATTATTGAAATAAACTTTTAAAACAAAGTAAGTTCTTAAAAAAAACTTACTGGGGTCTACATGTCACACAACACATCAATCATCAATACTAGTTAAAAAACCACTTACAGGTTCCTTCAAATGTATACAGACTTTTCAACTTAAGCTTTATGCACGATGAACTTTTATTGAAATAAACTTTGAATAAATGCCATTTCTTTACAATTTAATTGGGGTCTACATGTCAACCCACAATACAATATAGTCTCTGCATCAGTAGGAATTAAAAACCACATAAATTCAAATATATACATAATTTTCAAACAATTATTATCTACTCTAACTTGGCTAACTTTACTGACCACCCCAACCCTTTGCACTGACCATCCCATCACCTTTAAATTCATGTTTATCAGTCTGAAATCTTCCCATCCACTGTAGTTTATCAATGGATAGTTTATTAGAACCTTTGTGCTCTGTGGATAGACTAGTGGACAGAAAACCTGTAACCCAATCATACAATCGGTTCTAGCCAGTAAACACACCCCTGAAATCTGACCAGCCACTGACCTTTATATATTAACCTGTAATTACATTTTTCTCTATGGCCAGTGAACAGGTAAACACACCCCTGAAATCTGACCAGCCACTGACCTTTATACACTAAACTGTTCATGCAATTTTCTCTATGGCCAGTGAACAGGTAAACACACCCCTCAAATCTGACCAGCCATTGACCTTTATACACTAAAATGTTCATGCGATTTTCTCTTTGGCCAGTGAACAGGTAAACCCACCCCTCAAATCTGACCGGCCACTGACCTTTGTACACTAAACTTTTGATGCAATTTTCTCTATGGCCAGTGAACACTTAACCACACCCCTGAAATCTGACCAGCCACTGACCTTTTGCACTAAACTGTTCATGCAATTTCCTATATGGCAAGTGAACAGGTAACCCCCCCCCCCCCCCAAAATTTGACTGGCCGCTGAACTTTTGCCACTTGCTATATAACTGATTTACAGGTGGACAAAGTTATATTTATTTTACTATCATACTATGCTGATTTGTAAAACATCAAGATAATTAAAGGCAATGTAAACAACCAATAAATTAGGCATGAGTGCCTTATTCATCTATACAAATTGTTTTGTTGTTTAGTTACTGTGCTCTCTTCAACATGTCACCACCAATGGATCAATAGGGGAAACAATGAAATCAACAAATCAAACCACCCCCGAAAGTAACAGATTACATCTAAATACAAGAAAGCCATTTTTCACACACCTGGGGGGGAGATTTGAGTATGCAACAGATTTTAGTTGCAACAAAATTAGGGTATTGGTCACTTTAATTCTTTAACCCTTTCCTTCATAATTTTTTCACACACCTGGGGGGAGATCTGAATAGGCATTAGATTTTAGTTGCAACAAAATTAGGGTATTGGTCACTTTAATTCTTTAACCCTTTCCTTCATAGTTTTTTCACACACCTGGGGGGAGATTTGAAAATACGCACTAGATTTTAGTTGCAACAAAATTAGGGTATTGGTCACTTTAATTATTTAACCCTTTCCTTCATAGACACACCTTTATGGTGTGGGCAAACAGTGTAGACTCAGATCAGCCGGCACATCCATGCCATCTGATCAGGATCTGCACTGTTCTCTTTTTTATTTATTATGTTATTTCTGACCGAAAAGCGAACAGTGAAGATCCTGATCAGACGGCACAGTTGTGCTTGCTGATCTGGATCTATGCTGGTCGCACATGAATATCTGAAAACACATTTCTATGGAGGAAAGGGTTAAAAAGAAGACTTCCTGAAAAACAAAGGAGATTTGGCAGTTCTGCAAACCAATCTACTGTTTATCATTCTGTTAATTATACGATTAATCCTTTACTCGGTGGGATATGTCTGTTATCCCATGGGTGAAAAGGGTAGATCAGGATCAGCTGCCACATCTTTGCTTTCTGATCTGGATCTAAACTGTTTGCTTCTTGTGTTGTTGGAAAATTTCTGATCAAGTAGTGAACAGTGCAAGTCCACTTCCTGATAAGTCTCCAGGTCCCAAGATTATAAAACGGAGAAAAAAAAACTCAAGCATCTGATTGACTGAAATGGGGACCAGTCACCATTTCAGCCAATCAGATGCTTGAGATTTAAGACTCAGTTTTATAATCTTCAGCTCTGATGCTTGAGATTGAGACTTGTCTCCATTCTCAGTTTTATAATCTTGGTCCCAGGATATACATTTTTTTATTTAGATTGCTTAAGTTATTTCTGACCAGTAAGTGACCAATAAGGAAATAGTTTCAATCACAACAAATGGTCAAAAGTAGTTAACAGGTCACATTATCAAGGGTTAAATTAATCCTTTCCTCAAAAGACACACCTTTATTGCATGAGCGAACAGTTTAGATCCAGATCAGCTGGCACATCCCTGCCGTCTGATCAGGATCTAAACTGTTTGCTTTTTTGATTCATTAGGTTATTTCTGACCAAAATGTGACCAGTGCAGATCCTGATCAGACGGCATGGTCGCACATGCGTAAAAATGAGTATATACGGAGAAAAGTGTTAATATTTTGGTACTATGGTATTTCTGCACAAGAGCAATACCAGTGGCAAAAGTGTACAAGGTTTTAAGAGGTATAAAATAAAAAAGGCAGATGTGACCTTTTTTGCTTTAATCCCATGATTCATTAAAGTTCACAGAAATCTAGGGTTATATTAATATTTTGATACTACTGAACCAAAGCAACAGTTCACAGGTATCTATATATAAGGTCATATAAATATTTTCACCCTATTTTCACTGTCTGTTTAACCCTTTCCTCCATATAAGAACCTTTTTTACGCGTGAGCGACCAGTGTAGATCCAGATTTGCTGGCAGACTTCGTGAAAGTTGCCAAACCGTAGGACCTGTCTGGTAAAATTTGGGCCAGTCTTACATGATTTTGTATTCTATCACACCGAGACAAAAATTTGAACTTTATTTGCAGCTTATTACTTTTTTAACATGTTTTTGGTCAGACATAATTTGTTTCAGTCAGACAGAATTTCACATCTTGTCGGACCAAATGTCTGACACTTTTTTTTCAACTTTTGGGAAGTCTGTGCTGGCACATCTGTGCCATCTGATCAGGATCTGCACTGATTGCATTTTCTTCAGAGATAACCTAACAAATCAAAAAGCAAACAGGTTAGATCCTGATCAGACAGCATGGATGTGCTGGTTGATCTGGATCTAAACTGTTCGCCCTTACAATGAAGGTGTATCTATGGAGGAAAGGGTTAAATAAAAACAATGTTATCTTCAGAAAAAAGTGTTGTTGTATTGTCCTTTATAAATTTTTAATTATAAATTATTAAGGTTAGAAAAAATTATAGTCACCAATTTAATATAATTATAAAAGTCTATTAAATCTTACAGGAATTCTTTTATCTAACTTCACTTACTCCCAAAACTGCATTAAAGCCACCAGCTATTTAAATTTTAAATCAAAGCATGTAATTTACAGTTTTGTAAAAGTAGAATAGTCATGTATTATAAATCACTAGACTGAAGCAAGCAATAAAAATCAACCTGAATACATTAACTAAAAAAAGTATCTCTTTACACTATGCAGGGACAAGTACAAACTTAATTTAACCAATACTCCATTGATACGGCATTATATATCTTGTAAGATCGATCAAGATCCAGACTGGATTGCATTTTGATCTAGATCTAGCCTGTTTACTTCTAGCTTAGAAAAATCATTGAATCAAAAAGTCACTTGTGTAGGTCCTGATCAGGTGATAATTTCATGTATGACAAATGTAGATCCAGATCAGCCTGCACATTTATGAAGTCTGATCTGGATCTACACTGTTCACTTCTTGGTAAATCATAACCCACCTGTTGTATCTAAAAGCCACTTGTGCAGGTCCTGTTCGGACTGCAAACATGTGCAGGTGATTTGGATGTACACAGGTCACAAAGTCCGAAGGGCTTCATGCCTACTTAAAACAATCCAACTATGAAACCAATCCAACAATGAAATCAAATATCGATTCAATCCTTAAATTTACACACATAAATTCTCTCATTAATACAATTAATTCAGAAGTTATGAGAAAAATTCATTATGTTACAATATCTTATTTGGACGGCTGTTGGAACAGCCCCGTTGATGACAAATTGTCCACATTATGTGAACGCTTCTTCTACGCCTTTTAAAGTTAAACGTTCAAACAGTTTACCATCAGAAATTATGATTTGTTCGATAAATAGGACTTCATCATACAGGACAAAGTTGAAGAGAAAATATTAACCCGGGTTTTCCAAAGAAAACCTGCTTTAAACACCAACATATAAATACACCTTCACAAGAGCTTTTTCTAGCACTGGTGAAAACATCTGAATACAAACTTTTTGATAGGGATCAAACTAAATTTATAGTGGTGTAAACATCATCTCATCCAACTTACTGCTCATTTCTTCATGCCCATCCCATTTGAATTGAACTTCATTCATTCCCATGGTCCAGGATAGTAGGAATGAAACCATCTATAACTGCATCACTGAAAATAAAAACAACACATTCTATAAATTATTGAAGCAATAAGAGTTTAATAAAAACTGTTTATTATTTGTTTTTTACTAATATTAGTGGTTGAAATTATATTTTGTCCAGAGTAATTCATTCTTTTCTAACTTGTTGGGGCATTTAATATGAATCAGTACTTGGTTTATTTTAATAATTTACTCAGTAAGTGAATTGATTAACTAAATATATTTTTAACCACTAAGTCGGTTAGTGTTTTGTTACAAGCATTTACAAATTAAATTGGTGGCTGGGTTGCACTGCACTAGACCAATTTCATTTTCTAAAAGCATATAAATAAACACTACGTAGTCTAAGCTATACATATTTATTATGATTTTTAGTAAGTTGTACTAGACCAATTTCATTTTCTAACAGCATATAAATAAACACTACGTAGTCTAAGCTATACATATTTATTATGATTTTTAGTAAGTTTACAACGATCATTGAATTATTATTTCTACCTTTTTACAAAGTGGATTGCTTATTCTTCATACCTTGAAAGTTTAAATTTATAAAGAAAATCCTGTGCCTATAGAAACTTAAGATGCTTTGTGATAAAACAGCCCCATTTTGCATCCAGCCCACAATTTGCTGGCCACGATTTACAACTACATTGTGTTACCACATCGATATTGAAATTCTATCATTCCCTATTGTTCAAGGACAAACTTGATGCAATTTCGAGTCATTCATGTACGCTCTACATGTAAATTACATCTTGACAATGTGCATCTGATAAAAATTGAAACCGACTACTGTTCCACCGGATGTGTGACATTTTTGCTCAAGGACATAAGATACATACTTGGCTATTCCCGTCGGTATAAATAATAAAATATGTAAGAGTTGTACGTTTTATTCTCAATTGTCATTTATAAACAATTTACTGTAGCAAACCATGTAACAGGTTTAAAGCAACCTAGCCAGATTATTTATATTTTCATTAACATATTTGGTAACGGACTTGAATTGTCCATTGAAATAAAAATTATGTTTCATCTAACAAAATATGTAAGAGTTTTACATTTTATTCTCAACTGTCATTTGTAAACAATTTACTGTAGCAAACCAGGTAAAGGTTTAAAGCTACCTAGCCGAATTTCCGATTATTTATATTTTCATTTACAGACTTGGAAACAGACCTGAACACTCTGCCGATTACCTTTTTTTTTTTCAATAAAATATGTACAAGATGTAGGTTATATTTTCAACTGTCATCTATAAACAATTTACCATCACTCTTGACTGCGACAAAACCTGTTCAGCTTTTAACTGTGAAAACCCTCTGCAGGTTTAAAGCTACCTAGCCAGTTGAAATTATATTTTCATTTAAAGATTTTGTTATAGACCTAACATAATGTAATGCCGATGCAACAGAAAATGGTGTTATTAAAAGCTATTTCAGAGAATATTTCGCATTCATACTGATGGATTTTGGGACTTAACATGGCCATTCCAGTTTTTCAAATTTAACCTTTTCCTCCATAGACACTCCTTTATTGCTTGGACGAACAGCGTAAATCCAGATCAGTCGGCACATCTGTGTCACTTTTTGATTTGTTAGCAGGGTTGTCATCATAAGGAGGCAGCTGGTGGCCGATTTGACCCTCCTCAAATGAAATTTGGGCTGCCTCAAATTTGAAAAAACTTTGAGTAAAATTAAAAGTTCCTAAGTGTGTAGTTTACGAAAGTAATCTCAATTACTGTTAAGTTGATATTTCTTGAGCTCAATGGATCTCAAGATATTAGATCTCCATAGAAATATTTACAAATACGATGAATAACAGTTGCAACGAACTTTACTTCTGAAATAAATTTCCTGATTTTTGACTGTTCCAAATCATTTTAATTATGTCTCCAGAATGGCTCAGATGTCACGATTTTAAGTCTACGTTTTCAAAATTTGCAGGGTAAGTATGCCCATGGACCCACCAGCATTGCTTTGACGCCGACGCATAGTCTGACCTTCTCAAAAGTCAATTGAGCCTGCTCAAAATATTTCTAGTGACAACCCTGTGTTAGGTTATTTCTGACCAAAATGCGACCAGTGCAGATCCTGATCAGATGGCACGGTTGTAAAAATGCTTATTTATGGAGAAAGTGTCCTTGCTGTTGGTGTTGCTTTTCATCTCACAGACAAATTAAAAATGTAGTCTGTTAAAATTCCATGGAAGAAGAGTGAATTCCTCTCAAAGACTAAACACTATCCGAGCAATAAAATGGTGAAAATCAAAGATCAAAATCTGACAATTTGTGTGACCACAAATACTCAGATGCCTAGAGGATTTTGCAATTATATTTTTACAAATTTTCCAGGGGAGCCTGCCCCTGATCACCTCTAGATAGCTTGTGTCTATTGCACTCCATGTTTAAGACCTTATCCCTTTCCTCTATTTTTACGCATTTTTACGCGTGTGCGACCAGTGTAGATCCACATCAGCTGGCACATCCGTGCCGTCTGATAAGGATCTGCACTGGTCGCATTTTGGTCAGAAATAACCTAATGAATCAAAAAGCAAACAGTTTAGATCCGGATCAGATGGCACGGATGTGCCGGCTGATCTGGATCTAAACTGTTTGCCCTAGCAATAAAGGTGTATCTATACAAAAAGCAAACAGTTTAGATCAGGATCAGACGGCACATATGAGCCAGCTGAGCTGGATCTAAACTGGTTGCACATGCATAAAAATGTGTTGATATGGAGGAAAGGGTAAATTTTACTTCAGCCTTCTTAACAAATTCTTAATTACACAGACTTATGTGAAAATCTGTCTGACCAAAACAAACTCTGTCGGACCGAAACATGTCAAAAGAAATTAGCAAGTATTTGGAGTTTGAATTTTTGTCTTACATTCGGTCTGATAACATAAAAAAAAATCCTGTCACACCGGCCCAAATTTTACTAGACAGGTCTGTCGGTCTTGCAACTTTCTGAATGTCTGTTCAATCCCAGGGCTTTTTTAGCCTGTCTTAGAAGGCCGATATTCGGCCCCGTTCCCAAGGCAAAATAGCAAAATTTTTCCAAATTTCAAGAAAAATATTCCCAATCTCGTAAATTTATTCCCCTTTTGAACCGAAACGCCTTTTGCTTTTAAAAATTAATAAACAAGAAACTATAAAATTGAGACTTTTCAAATATACACGAATCATTTGTTTATGTTAAATCGGCAATCTGTGAAAACTACTTTCAGTTAAAAATGTATGAACTGGTAAAAACCGGTATTCACCATACCACAAGTTTAAGATGGATTGCGGTGCCCATGATTCCAGACAACTTATATTATGGTCAATTTATGGTTTGAATATTAACAGAAATTATTTTTTTATTTCGTGAACAAATGTTTTTTCGCGTTAATCGTTTGACTGCGTACAAAACAGAAAGGATGAATCAAAAATGGTATGTGCAGTACCGGCTTTTATACTGACCCGCGAAAACTCGTGACGAAAATTTTAAAATGTCGTTTTTTCCCAAAACCCCCTGAAAAAGCCCTGAATCCATAAATAAATATGTAGGTATAAATAGGTACTGGATATTTCAGACAACTGCATTTTTCACAACATAACGAATTTAACATGCGCATCATATAACATATAACACAGTCGCAATTTGCAAACTCGGTTGTTGACCTGAGATTGGCCTACATTAATTCAGTTATTACTACAAATTTCGATTTCAGTTGGATTTTCGCTTGCAACCAAAAACATCAAACGTGTGCACGGCGACTTATATTTCCTTTGAAAAGTTGCGGGAAAGTTTAATTGACAGAACGCTGTTCATAGTTAATCACGCCTTCAGGTGCTTTACTTTAAGACACACCTTTTGTCATTGCTTGAGAGCTAATCTTTAGAAAACGAAATTTTTAATTCAAGGAGAATGAACCCACCGCGACAAAAAGTTAATTGACAGCAAAACCTTACTTTGAAGTTGAACGCTGCTTCTTCTGATTGGAGCGGCAGTTCTTATAGGAGTCACATGACATAAACGTGATCAGCGTCTTTTGAAGTGCTGCAGTGCAACAGATGTTTTTAGAGGTTGCTCGCTAGTTCAAAATCTAACTGAAATCAAAATTTTTAATATTTTACACAGAAAGCCTTTCTCTTATCAATTGATCACGCAGTTTACATTTCTAGGAAACAATATATACCTCAAAAGTAAACTATGCGAACAGTGCACATGTAGAATTCATTTATGGATAGTATCCAGTGTTTTTTTTTCATTTTTGGGGGAAGGGGGTCGCAGCCCTTTGGAGGGGGAAATTGCAACGCGAACAGAGGAGGGAATATTTGGAAGATACTTGCAGCCTGTCAAACACAACATAACAATTTGTTGTATTCACTGATCTTTTAATTCAAAGAAAGTCAGTGGTCTACAGTGCAATGATTTTTTCTGTCTCTGCAAATTTATCAATTATTCTTGTCACTGTATTGTCTATCGATGAGGTATCCATTAAACATATCCAAAATTCAGATTTATCATCTTCGCTATTGAATGGTCAGTAACAGACTCTGGCAAAGGGGGAATTTTTTATCGGACTTGGGGGAAAAATATATACTATTTTGAGGGGGGAATGGGGCCCTATTTCTCAAAATATTTGGCATAAAAAAAACACTGGTATGGATATTTGATAGTGTTCCCGGAAGGGCTTCACGCTTCTCGAAATAATCGAACTGGTTTTCATACCCAGATGAACATCATCAAATATCGATTCAATCCTTGTATTTACACAAACAAATAATCTCATTAATACAGATATTATGAGAGGATGAATTTCGTTACATTGCGGTTTCTTTGCTTGGCTCTTGGAACAGCCACATTGATTACAAAGTGAAAGATAGCATCCTTTTAGCAGCAACTCGTGGACAAATATGTGTGCTCATTGACTTCACACATCGAAACTGTGCAAAGTCAAATAAATTATGTGCTGTTCCTGACTAGTCACACCTCTCAAAGTAATATGACTTGTCACACTGCCCTACCTTCAGAAAAGAACTCTTGTTAGATGATTAAGACTACATCGTAGAAGGGGAAGTTGAACTTTAACCCTTTCCTCCACATATACGCATTTTTATTCATGTGCAACCAGTGTAGATCCAGATCAGCCGACATCCGTGCCATCTGATCAGGATCTGCACTGGTCGCATTTTGGTCAGAAATAACCTAATGAATCAAAAAGCCAACAGTGCAGATCCTGATCAGACGGCACGGATGTTCCGGTTGATCAGGATCTAAACTGTTCGCCCAAGCAATAAAGGTGTGTCTATGGATGAAACAAGGACTTCACAACACATTCCAATAAAGGTACAATGCTTAGCTCTTTAGCAATGAAATATGGCTCAAATCCCATGGGCGACCAGTTAATGGTTGTGAATCTATACTGTTGACCTTAAGGTTCATATTCAGGGCTTTTCATCCTTATATAACAGAGGCCTATATTAGGCCTCTTCCAAATCCAAAAATATAGTATTTTTCCCAACTGTGGCAGAAACTCTTCCCAAAATGCTGGGTACGATGTCCAAATATTGATCAAAATCCACTGAGTGGAGTTTGAAAATTGAAGTCTGAAAAATAAAGTGCTTTAAAAAATTAAATTTGAGTTAAAATTACTTTATACTATTTAACTTTATAAACTAGCACCCATCTTTCAATGAATTCATTTTCCAAAATAAACAATTATTGTGCATAAATTTCCGAGTTTAAAAGGCCAGGGCCTCTTTCCAATTTTCTGATGAAAAGACCTGATATTTCTGACCAAGAAACGAACAGTGTAGATACAGATCAGATGGCACAGAACATTTGACTGATCTGGACCGACACTGGTCAATCATGGGATAAAAGCCTCATCCATAGAGTAAAAGGGTTCATACTGCAATTAATGCTCAAATTAAAATAATTAAAATCTGTGGCTCTTCGTAACAATTTATATGGCAACACCGCAATATCAAAATACCTATAAATTGAACTATTTCATGAATCCACTCCTCTGCTGCCAAGCACTATTTGAAACTTGATAGGAACGACATTTTCTCATGACAAGATCTCTATTGAATTTCATTTTCCCTATGATTTTTGTTACTATGGATACATGATCACCTTGAAAAAATTGACCTAGAGTGTGCATCTTTACTCAAAGTGTTGAAAAATAAACCTGATGCGAAGAAAAAACTGTGAGCAACTGTCATTATTTCCTAATGGAATGAAGCTGCCTAAACTGCTCCTACGGCAGTGAAAGCTAGACACTTAGACATTACTTTAAAATGTTGAGAGTTTTAATTTTCCATTTTCTTTCCATTTAACAATAGTTTAAAACCATTTGACTTGTATTTTTCAACATTTAAATTCTCAGAAATTTTTCTTTAGACCAAGGATACATCTCAGACTGCGAGAAAGTTAAAAAAAAGAGTCAGACATTTGGTCAGAAAAGATGTGAAAATCTGTCTAACCGAAACAAATTCTGTTGGACCGATTTACAATTTAATGAACAATTTAAGTTAAAAAGGAATTGGAAAATTTATATAAGGAGTTCAAATATTTGTCTGACACTCATAACATATGAAATCATGTAGGACCAGACCAAATTTTACAGGACAGGTATGCTTTCACGATGTCCGACATCTTTAGGCACATGAGCAACATAATTATGTAGATTCTGTGCAGTCTGCACTTTTCGTAAGTTTTTGGTTTCCAACTACAGCCGAGCTTTGATGGCTCGGACACCGTTTGCTCGAACACCACCCTTCTCTCCAACAGTCAAACACCAATGAAGGTCACAACAGTTAGTTTTCATTGTTTTTGACACTCCTTGGCTTGAACAGATTGTTATCGGTAATCACCAAAGGTGCAAACAAAGGCCTGAAAATGTCTCACCAATTAGATAGATGCACTTTTTAATTAAGTGGCGTAAGTAACACATGAAAGTGGATGAAACTAGAATGTGTCCTTGGACACTGATGCCACCACTGCTGCAACATTAAATTTTAATAACAAAGGGCCATTACTCTGGTAAAAATGGTCGCAGGAAAAAATCCTTTCTTTATGATCATCTACACATCCTGCTTGATCGTCTCTGCAAGTTTGAAAGAAATCCGCCTTATAGTTTAGGAGGAGTTGATGCCACAAGATTTGGAGACGTACATACGGACGGACGGACGGACCGACGAGTGCAGTTCTATATGCCTCCCACTTTGTGGGGGCATAAATCTTTTGATTGTTGTATTAATTTATACCACATAAATCATAAATAATATAAACAAACTGTTTTGTTTTTTTTTAATATTGTAATTGTTATGTTGTACATGTATTTACTAAATTAATTAGAAAATGTCAGGGCATTACTTCGAATAAAAGCTAACAAATTCTACAATGTGGCCTTAAATTCAAAATGAGATTGACAGAAGATAAACTTGCCAAGCAACATAGTAAAGGACCCCGTCATGGGTTGATAGCTAAGTCAGCAACAGCAAGAAGAGAAACGCCGTGCAACTTAGTGAAGGACCTGGCAACAGATGGATAGCTAAGTCGGCAGTATGGAAGGAAGGCACTTAGCAAAAATTGGACAGCAAATCTCTAGAATTCAAATCAAATCATCACAGGTTGAAAAGGGGAAAAAAATCTATTTTTAATGAGATAATACATAAAATACATTAAAATAAGAAATAATATGAATTGTTATGCGCTAGCTTAGTTTAAGTGAACAGAAACCCATTCTCACATACCAACCACGGATAGCTGGAACTATCGATGGCTCGAACAAATCTGCCGATCCTTTGGAGTTTGAGCCTTTATCAAAGTTCAACTGTACCATTAAATTAAACAATGCTTTCCAAATGGTTCCATCTGTTGCATGAACAGTTAGGAATGTCTTTCAAATGGTTTCTACATACCACATAAACAGCCAGCATTTTTTACAAATGGTTCCAGCTAGGCCATCCTTAAAAAATTGTTTGTTTAGTAGTGCGACCGACCCAGTGAAAACTTGGTACAGCTCTTACACAAGCGAAGATGCTAATAAGATTTTTTTTTTCCGTTACGATGAATCATTCAATTCAAATTGGTGTTGCCCATTGACAGAAACCATGATATTGATTTTTTTTTTCAAACAAGTCAGACCTTGAACTCACTAAGGGAATCTGGCGACTTCTTTGCAAAGAATGCAAAAATACAGTTAAGAAACACGAAGGCAACAGCGCCTATAACATTACGTTTGAGAATCGAGTTGTATTGCACACATGAGAAATACCTTTTAAATTGTTTCCAACAACTACATGAATATCTTGCAAACATAAGCAAAGCCTTTAGCATGGTTACTATCTACCGCCTGACTTGCACACATAGGCACCACCTTCTGGTTTCTAACTACATCATGACCTTTAAATATGACCAATGCCTTCGGAACAGTTTCCAACTACCACATGAACACAGTGGCAATGTTTCTTTTAAACACTGTAAGAAATGTTTTTTGGATAGTGACCAGCGATTTAAGGGCTTGCCACACTCCTCCCAATCCTATTCAGCGATAAAAAGAAAATTATCAAAATCTCAATAATGGTAAAATGCCGTTCAATGAAACTTTGCACAAATGAATATTACTAATGTATCTTGATTTTGGATACAGTAAGACACGTTGGAATAGTTAAGAAAACAAGCTAGACCTTAAAATTCCTTTAAATTCTATTTACAAAAATTCACAAAAACTAAGCAATACGAAACGTAATTTTAAATTCCCACGTGAGTGCAATGCTACTGATAAGAAAATGCTGTGTACTTTGTTAAAAACTTTCAACTACTAAAAGAAAAATCAGTGATTGTCATCCGTTTACGCGACCAGGAAGCAACCAGAAAATTGAAGGTCAAACACACTTTAACTAATATCTCGTAAAGTTTACATATGTAAGTCACGAGGATACAATAAATTGTTGTCAGTATCATATTACTCATATGGGCATTTAAAATGATGTTTTGTGTTGTTTAGTTTTTGTTAATTTATGTAAATAGAAGTTGAGGGAATTTTTAGATCTCGCTATTTTTCTTTACTGTTCTTATGTGTTTTACCATCTGCAAAATAAAGATACATAAAAAACATACATGTGTGCAAAGTTTCATTTAACAACATTTTGCCGTTATTGAGATTTTGATAATTTTCTTTTTTTCGATAAATAGGATTGGGAAGAGTGTGGCAAGCCCTTAACACAAAATCCAGACCCTTTCTGGGACCTTGCAAAAAGGTTACAGCCATAACCTAGCAAAAAGAACCTTTTGCTGAACAATGCTCAGTCCTGAAAAATTAATACTTAGATTACCAACCACACAATATCATACAAGCAGGGAGGTTTGCATCAGAACTCTGAAATTCAAGGAAAATGAATCTTTACCCTTCACTCCATAAATAAGCTTTTTTACGCATGTGTGACCAGTGTAGATCCAGATCGGCCAGCACATCCGTGCCATCTGATCAGGATCTGCACTGTTTGCTTTTCTGTCGGAATAACCTAATAAATCAAAAAACAGTTGAGATCCTTATCTGATGGCATGAACGTGCTTGCTGATCTGGATCCACACTGTTTGCCTATGCCATAGAGGCATGTATCTGGAGAAAAGGGTTAAATGCTATACAGGGCTTTTCATAAGTATATTGGGAAGAGGCGCTGGCCTTTCCAATTGGGAAATTTATGCACGATAATTGTTTATTTTGGGAAAATAAAATTTATTGAAAGATGGGTTCTAGTTCATAAAATTGAATAGTTATAGGTATTTTTAACTTTAATCTAATTTTTATTAAGCACTATTTTTCCGACTTCAATTTTCAAACACCACTCGGAGGAGTTTTAACCGTTTTTGGACATCTTACCTACCATTTTGGGAAAAGTTTCTGCCACAGTTGGGAAAAAATACTATTTTTTTGGATTGGGAAGAGGCCTTTTATAGGCCTCTGTTATATGGGGATGAAAAGCCCTGCTATACTACAGTTATCTTTCAGAGATTTGTCAAACTACTCTCTGCTTTTTAAGAAATTAAAGAGAAAGTCTCTCTTGGTTTTCTAGGCAAATATTTAAACCCCAACATCAATATTCCTCGTCAGCCCGGGAAGTAACGTTCGCATGCTCCATTACAAATATAAGTATCATGCATGAGAGTGAGGTGAAGATGTAAAAATCTGTCACCGAGGGGGAACTGTTTTGCGGGAACGAGGCTCTGCCGAGTTCCCCCCAAAACAGTTCACCCGAGGTGACAGATTTTTCTTTTTTTTACCAAATGTCCCATGCAAGATACTTTTTCTTGCATACCTTTTACTGTTTATAACATTTGTGTACATTGTATACAAACTAAATTTTTTTTGCTGAAATATTGACGTTAACGTAAACCTTATTTTCTAAATGACGTCACAAACTTGAATAATTTACGTCAGATTCACGAAGACGTGACATCACTCGTGTAGCACGTGAACGTTATCTTTTCCCTAGGGAAAAGATAAGATTTTCTTTCCCCGGTAAATCACGCGAATACTTATCCCGTATGCAAGAAATAATGCTCTAATTCCCTAGCTTATACATGAAAAAACAAAACAAAACTACTGTTTGCATCAAAAGGCTGATACACAAATTTTTAAAAAAGAATATTGATGTCATGAGAAGACTCAGAATATTCTACAACATCTTGTGGTCACCTTTCAAAATAATGTCAGGATTTAACCCTTTCCTGGATATATACGCATTTTTACGCATGTGCGACCAGTGTAGATCCAGATCAGCCGGCACATCCGTGCCGTCTCATCAGGATCTGCACTGGTCGCATTTTGATCAGATATAACCTAACGAATCAAAAAGTGAACAGTTTAGATCCTGATCAGACAGCACGGATGTGCCGGCTGATCTGGATCTAAACTGTTCGCCCTAGCAATAAAGGTGTATCTGTACGGGAAAGGGTTAAAGATAAAATACAATGTTTTAACCACTTTTTTTACATTCCTCAAAAATAATTTACTAAAAGTTAATGTAGAGTAGCCAATTCTCGATATACATGTAAAGATGTGAACAGTATCGAGCATGCTTCATATTAGAGCAATTTTTGTCTAAATTTATCATGAAAATATTGACATGTTAATTAATAGATTAATAATTATACACTGCAACTCCATTATATCGCAGACCTCGTGGTCCAAGCCCGCCAATCGCGATATAAACGGAGTGCGATATAACGGAGCTGCAGTGTATTTCTTCACTCAAATCTTTTCTCCAAAAAGTATTTTCCTTAAAATTTATTTCTGAAATTTTAGCTTGTTTTTGCTTTTTCCCTTAAGGAATCAAGTTCTGCATAGTAAAGCAATATTTATAAATAACTATTTAACTAATTCTAGACAATTTGATTTTATAAATAAGAAGAAACTTAAGAAAGCCCCTTTTCATTTATTTTGATTATAAAGCACATTAGTTTTGTTTGGACCATGTGTTGGCTGTAAAAATTCACAACATACTTTCAATCAGTGCTTTTATCCATTGCAATATTATATTTCTGTAAATATTTCCAGAAAAGGGGAACAAGAAGTTAACCCTTTCCTGTACAGAAACACCTTTATTGCTAGGGCGAACAGTTTAGATCCAGATCAGCCGGCACATCCGTGCCATCTGATCAGGATCTAAACTGTTCCCTTTTTGATTCATTAGGTTATTTCTGACCAAAATGCGACCAGTGCAGATCCTGATCAGACGGCACGGATGTGCCGGCTGATCTGGATCTACACTGGTCGCACATGCGTAAAAATGCGTATCTATCCAGGAAAGGGTTAATAGTATGGTGTTCCTTAGACATCTTGTAGAACTCTTCATAACTATTACAAAATCCAGAAAAATAACAATCTTAACCCTTTACACATGTGCGACCAGTGTAGATCCAGATCAGCCAGCACATCTGTGCCGAATGATCAGGATCTGCACTGGTCGCATTTTGTCAGAAATAACCTAATAAATCAAATTGTGAACAGTGCAGATCCTGATCAGACTGCACAGATGTACTGGCTGATCTGGATCTACACTGTTCGCCCATGCATAAAGGTGTGTATATAGAAGGAAGGTTCTGTGCCGTCTGATCAAGATTTGCACTGGCCTCATTTTGGTCAGAATTAGCCTAAGAAATCAAAAAGCAAACAGTATAAAGGTGTGTCTATGGAGGAAAGAGGGTTAAGCCACTAGTGAGCTCTACACTATATGACTAGTGAAATGATCTCATTATCTTTCAAAGTAGGAAGGGTAATGAAATAATGAAAAAAAAGGGGGAATCTGGTATGAAAACAAACAAAATCCCAGTTGTTACACTAAAGTTGCCAGGTTGTAAGTTCAATACTGCCAGAGGGATGGGCAGACTTCCCGAAAGTTGAAAAAAGCGTCGGGCATTTGGTCAGACAATTGTGAAAATCTGTGTGACCTTAACAAATTCTGTCGGACCAAAACATGTATGAAGGAGTTAGCAAGTATTAGGAGTTCAAAATTTTGTCTGACATTCGGTCTGATAACTTAAGAAATCAGGCCTTTCGGTCTGGCAACTTACGGGATGACTGGATTGGTGGGGGGGACAAGAGTGCTCCTGTTACTGAGACAAGGAAGTTTAGACATTTTCCTCCATGTCTCTCTTATTTGAAGTGCTGTAACTTAATCCTAATATGATGTAATATTGCATGTCTTAGAACAGAACATTTGTTTAGGGCTGTTCAGAAAGTTCTCTTGAAGAGGAGAAACACCAGATTTGATAAAGAACTTCCTTCATTTAATTGTTCTCTTCTAATTTGTAAATTAAATCTTTATTTGGATAAAACGTAACCTTTCCATATTTCCATTGTTACAACACAAATTTTCCCAATGTGAAAGCCTAAAGTACCGAAAAGGAAGTGTCTTCTGATTATTGTCCTGCTATATGGCAAAAGTGACCTTCAAGCTGCTATGAATAAACAATATGACGTACTGTAAAAGTCCTTTTAAATGCCACTGCCAGTAATGTGCCCCACCCTTCCCTGTTAATTTAGGAAAAAAATTCATTTCATATTTATTCTTTTCAGAATCTAATTAGAATAAAAATAATCGATATAAATTAGTGCCACCCCCCTTCAGAAAATTTAACACCACCGGGGATGTTTGAAAGGAATTTTACAGTTAAACAACCGACTAGTAAAATTGTTCTTAAATATAATATTTTGAAGCTATTTTACGAGTTTCAATGCATTTTTCAGACGACCACTTAGGTGCTTTATTATAACTGCATATAAATAAGAAAGTCAATACAATCTATTTCAAATAAAAGTGACGACTTACATGTGGCGAGTTTTTCAAAGTTTTAAAAAAAAAATCTAGCCCATTCTGACGGGGAGAAAGTCTGAAATGCAGGACAAAGCATACTTCAACCTGACTGCCTACATTGTTTAACCCTTTCCTCAACAGACACACTTTTATTGTGTGGGTGAACAGTGTAGATGCACTGGTCACATTTTGGTCAGAAATAACCTAACAAATCATAAAGCCGCAGTGCAGATCTTGTTCAGACGGCACGGATGTTCCTGCTGATCTGGATCTACACTTTTTTCCCCATGCCATAAAGGTGTGTATATGGAGGAAAGGGTTAAAAGACATGCTAACAATTTCGTCACAAAACAAAGAAGCTGGAAAAAATTATATACTTCTATTTTGTCAATATCTTGATTTTGTATTTTCAAACTCTTGTTTCATATTGTATTGAGGTTCATATTTTCTGTTCAACACGAACAACAAATTTTTATAACTTTTTTATTGGTTACTATTTTAATTATGATAGTTCATAATTCTTGAAAAAAATTTACAGCCATAAAAAAACAAGAATTTTAACTCTGAAGTCAGTGTTTTTTTTCTCTTTTGGGGGAAGGGGGTCGAAGCCCTTTGGAGGGGGAAAATTGCGACGCGATCAAAGGAAAGGGGGAATATTTGGAAGACACTTGCAGCCTGTCAAACACAACATAACAAAGTATTCACTGATCTTTTAATTCAAAGAAAGTCAGTGGTGTACAGTGAAATGTCTTTTTCTGTCTGCAAATTTATCAATTATTCTTGTCACTGTATTGTCCAACAGTGGGGTATCCATTAAACATATCCAAAATTCAGATTTATCATCTTCTTTATCAAACGGTGCTTAACAGACTCCGGCAAAGGGGGAATTTTTTATGGATGTGGGGGAAAAATATATACTATTTTGAGGGGGGAATGGGGCCCAATTTCTCCAAATATTTGACATAAAAAAAAACACTGGAAGTAGGAGATCACTGAAGTTACCTCCCTTCTTTTTGGGAACTGTTTGATATTCAAATTCTGTTTTTGCAGGACATGATGCGTATACTGATTGAAATTTATATGCCAATTACCTATTTTGCATAGCACTAACAATTTTGTGACTAACTTTTTACCAGTGTTTTTCCATCCAATCAGTGAGCAAGAATTTCAAATATTTTACACATAGGAATATCGGCCTCTGTTACTCCAAATATTTAGAGGAACGCATGCTACTTTAACCTTTAACATTTAATATTTGGACATTTTATATTTTTCATTTATTGGCAAGCGTTACCTCTAAACGCGATGCATCAAAAACGTGTTGCATATTTAGTTTTAACAAAAAGTTTACAGAAAGTCATAATCTCAGCTTTAAATGAAGACCTATAGGTCTTTGATTAGACACTGAAAATATATAACAAGATTCACCTTTAAGCATCAAATCATCGGTAAACATGAATTAAATCTGGTAAGAAATTATATTCAAGTACTGTCACTGTGTATGCAGAACTTTCACTTGACATATTGCCCATTGACAGTTGCGTAAAAATTTCCTAGACGAAAATAATATTTTTAATAGTCAGGTTATGTCCTTTAAACAGTAAGAAAAACAATCAAACTATTGTAAATTAACTTTAATTATCAAGAAAATATATATTTCTGTCCGATTTTATGGGGAAGTATGATTTATATTATAAAAAACATCTATTTATTTGTAATTCGTCCAATTAGTACTGTGCATGAGGTGGTTGCATGATTTACCTAAGCCAATCAGAATGGAGCAATGTCAACACACCTGCCGAGAGCCGCATATACAAAAATACTGTGGTGGAAATTAAAATGGATTATCGTAGTTTATAATTGGATAATGTAAGTAATTTTTGTGTCTGAAGCAAGAATATGAGTAATATTAATGAAATATTGCTATATTTAGGCCTGTCATGTTGTAAATTTGCAGATAACTTAGATAATTGTCCCGACTGAAAATCAGTCGGAACATGCGACAGGAAAACTGCGTTCGGCAATATGACGTCGTAATTGCCATAAAATAAAAAAATGATAAATAAGCATTACAACGTCATATTTATAGGACTACGGCCTCTGTTATATAAGGATGAAAAGTCCTGAATAAGAGCCGAGACAATTAACTGCTGTCCACAAATTACCGCTGGTTCTGTCCACGTTTCAGATGAAAATTAATATTATAACATGGTTTGAACACATTATTTAGGCATAACTCCTGATTTCTTTCATGTGAGACATTCATTGGCTGAAAGATACTAAACAAGCATGTCTTTTTTTAACTGCAGTCGCGAAATCAGCAAAAAATGCTGGATCAGTCATTGGAAGTTTAAGATAGCCAAGATGGCAACATTTTAAAATCTGTTTTGCCAGGTCAAGAAGGTATTACGTGGCAGATCCTTTTTTCCTTCTGTAGTAGGGGCCATTTACAGGCAAGTTCCCCTTTCAAAATTTCTTGAAAATTGTGCAGTTTTCTCTCTATTCTTCTCTGTAACAACATTGTTAATCCTCCGTCACATTTACAGGAACATAAAACTTGAAGTCAAACACAATTTAACAAATACTTGGTATTTTATATATTGAGAAGACAAAAAGGCACAAGAATTTTCGAGGTGTAGCTATTTTTCTTTACTGTTCTAAAATTTCTTAACTTAGGTATGATACAATGATGACATTAAATTTCACTTTTGCAGTCTTATTGAACTGCAGTGTTTAAGCTTAGCTATTGTTCAATACTGTTCTAAAATTTCTTAACTTGTGTAAGATACAATGAAAGTTTTATTGAACTGCAATTTTTTTCTTTACTGTTCTACAATTTCTTAACATTATGTAGCTAGGATAAAGAGACACTGCCTACATTTATTTTTGCAAAAGAATATCGAAATGCATTTTGTTATGTTTTTTTTTTATTACATAAAAGTCTGGATATATTTTTCATATCTATTCACTGTAACTATGTTATGGTTACTGGTATAAAAAAAATGATGTTGTTCCTTTGTAAGGCAATAGAAAATTAATTCCTAGATTCTCATCAACATTTTGGGAATAAATGGGGCGGGTGGGCAGGTTTTATTTTTTCATTTATCATTCTCGCTCTTTCCAATGACACTTGTGCAGTGCAAAGATAAATAAGCATCTAGCCGACTATGAATTGCCTATTAGCACTTAAATGTTTCATACTGCGTTTTCATACTCTACGGATTCGTACTCATAAAGTAAATTTTGATGTATGCATTTTTTTTTCAAAATAAAAAACGTTTGGGTGGAGAGATTTTCGAGGGGCGTGCGGGGATGAGAATCTAGGAATTAATTTTCTAATGCCTAAAGAAGGAGACATGTATCATTACAGCTCTAGTTAATGGTACACTTCCAACCGTTTAATTATTGTCTAAAGTAATCATAAGCCTACATAAGGTAAAATTGCAGACTTCCTGAAAGTTGAAAAAGTGTCGGACGTTAGGTCAGACAAGATGTGAAAATCTGTCTGACCAAAACAAATTCTGCTGTCTGACCAAAACATGTTAAAAAGGAACAACAGTTCAAATTTTGTCCGACACTCAGTCTGGTAACATAAGAAACCATGTCGGACCGGCCCAAATTTTACCAGACATGTCCGTCGGTCTGGCAACTTTTGAGAAGTCTGAAATTGTTACAGCACTAAGATTATTAGTGTTTATTAAGATCAGTTTGAACAATTCAGAAACCTGGTCACTCCGTTCCCTTTGGGTTTCTTAACAGTTAAAACTTAATTAAATAAACATGAACTATTTATTGGCAACTCGAAAGTCAACTGGAGCAAAGCCCTATGAGATTTGTTGGCCAATTTCAACTGTTGTTCTCTGTATAACGTAATTAAATGAAGGACATGTATTACAGTTTACATTTTGTGCAAGTGTACAAACAAACAAAGCAAGGGCACACACATAATTTGTACAGTTTATAGTTTTTGTAAATGTACGAGAAGAAAACAATGCAAGGGCACCCACAAAATTGGTAATTTTCAAAACAAAAAACAAAAGTCTGGTCCGATTCATCTGTGTTACATGCAAATGCTCACCAAACTTATCAGTAAGTCAGTATACTTATAATTACTTTTTTAGGTTAATGCTTTACTTACAATTACTTTTTGGAGGTTAAACCTTACTTACAATTTTTTTTTTTCTTTTTAACTTACATTTTTTTACATTCACACTTAACCTATATTTATTCCAGGCTCCATGTCCTAGGCGGGTGCAAACATTGTATCCATTAGCAAACAGTGTAGATCTAGATTAGCCTGCACATGTGCTGTCTGATCAGGATTTGCCCTGATTGCTCTCTTATTCATTAGGTTATATCTAAGAAAGAACTGAATAGTAGATCATGATCCGACAGCATGGATTTGCCGCCTTATTAAGATCTACACTATTCATGCGCGCAATAACATCTGTATATATGGCAGGAATGTATTCTGTGGGAATACAGTGGGGTTACTTGAACCCTCCTTTTTGGGCAGCAATATAAATTTTCATAGACGTTTGGCCAGAAAAGCTGGAAATAATTTTGTAACTACCTTAAGGCTGCCCTAAACAAACACTTTCTTGAAACCTCTTTTTGGGGGCAGTAATATTCAATTTTTATGGGCATTAAGCCAGAAAATGGAAATTATCATGTAACTACCCCAAAACTGTTCTAAACAAACCCACTTTCTTGAAATCTTGCATCCAACCCTGCATGGACGTATGGAATAAAGGATTAATGTACAAACAGCAGACAGTGCAGACACCCAACAGAACAAATTCTCCAAAACCATAAGGTCTAAATAATGCCTTATGTTTCATATTAGACAGAGAATCAATACCCACTATCACAAAATTGTCTGTTGCTAGTAATACCATCTTTTTCTAGAAGTGTACACTAGTTCTTTATAAATTGCTACATTCCTTTCCTACATGTGAATGCACTACCTCCAAGCCTCAGGCTGTTATGCAAAATGGACTGACTATACGCCTTTCCAATAATTCGATGAATTTATTTGGTTACCTCCCCTGTCCAGTCACGTGACTGCTCTACAGGAAAAATGATTGCTCGCTGTAATAACGTAATGGGGAATATGTACCTACAACTTTCTTTTTTATCATAAAATCTTTTTTGAAAAATATATTTTCTCTCTGAATTAGTATTAATACATCAGCGTCATGATATTTTTGAAAATAATTTATAAAACAATCAGGTTTCTGACTAAAAGTGTCAATTCATTATTCCTCGCATTAAACACTAAACGACTTGAACTAACAGACAGTCGCAGTGTTCTCTTCACGGCTTAATTGAGTCTCGTTTCCGGATTAGCGTGTCTATTCAACTACTGACATCATGTTGTGATTATGTCGGCGGCGATTGATTTTGAAGGCGGCATGCCATAAACATGTCAAACTGTCTCGCACACGGGGTCAACTGTCAATTACTTAAAGGGGCAGATATCATTGACCAATAGAGATCGTGTAATTTCTATTTACAAGGTATCTACACCTCCCAATTCTTAAGTATTAAGGAGTCCTTTAACTACTGGATGTGCCAGCAAATGTATTTGATTTAGCACTTAAATGGATTCTTAATCAACATTACGACACGTTATAGAAACAAAAGCCGTCAATAAGAAACAAATCTTGTCAAAACATTTTATATATGTTTAATTAAGAGTTTGGGCTTTTATGCCAAAATTACAATCTGTCAAACCTAAGAAATCTAAATTGGATATGCAACCATATTGTGATATAAATATTCCCATCTTTTTGGAAGCCGGCATCTAAATCCTTGGATTTTATTCTACGAATGATACTTCTACAACAAACAACTAGATTACCGATCCTGTTTTATTTGAAGACAGAATCAATCATATTTGGTTGTGAAGTATACGTTAACATTTTAAATATTCAAATTATTTATTCGTTGACCATAAACGCCTTAAATTTTTAGGAAAATTCTATTGTTCAAATGTGTAAGTATCAACAAATTCAGATTGTATTTTTTATGTCCACAGATCATGAAACCAGATGTTGACATATCACGATTTCCGGATAATAGCGCATTACTAGCCTTAGCAATTTGCAACATTTACACCCGTAAAATATATTTTCAGCAGAAAAGATATTAAGAAGAAATTGTTGTACATAATTGGTAAAATTAATGCTTATGTTTGTCCAAATTGCGTTTCATACTGCCTTCTATCATCAAGAATGGTACATGTTCTTAAATCATTAAAAATCTAAATATCTAACAAATAGTAAACATAAAAAAGTCTGGCTAGAATAACAGACCAGCAACTTATTTTTTCACGCCGGCGACGAACGCAGACCTGCAATATAGCGGATAAGACATCTACATCATCTACTAGTTACTCCTCAACAATCAATTACTGATTATTACTGGGAGGCGCTGTCAGGGAACAGTGTGTTAAAAAAAAAAGGTTAGCTATTATGTGCTTAAGCCATTAGCCCGATCGTTCAGCTATCCTGCAGAGCCTCGTTTTGGATTGATTTTCGGTCGCGGGAAGTAACTCGTACAGGACTGCGAAACTGTTTATTGGAAAGGCGTATAAAAGGTGAGAAAGGGTTTATTTCAGATGAACCTATGGTAGCAAGTTTATTCCAGTTAAACACCTACAGAAATACACAGTACATACATAACTTTATTTAATCACCATGCAGACCAACCCACCTGGAATAGCCAGTGGGAAACAGTAACACCAGAAGAAAATTCTATCCATCTTCTATTTGTGAATAGGGCCAGGGTTTTTGGACTTGTGAAAATAACATCCAAATACCAACAATAGTGAATATTATAGTTTGCTTAAAACATAAAAGAGCTGTACATGACCTGATATATTAATACTAAGGTTAGCATAACATTTACAGAAGGCAGACAGATATTAAGGGCTTGCCACACTCCTCCCAATTCTATTCATCGATAAAATAAAAATCATCAAATCTCAGTAATGGCAAAATGCTGTTCAATGAAACTTTGCACAAATGAATGTTACTAATGTAACTTTATTTTGCATACAGAACGACACGTTAGAAAAGTAAAGAAACAAAGCTAGACCTAAAAATTCCTTGAATTCTATTTGCATAAATTCACAAAAACTAAGGGATGCAGAACATAATTTTAAATTCCCTCGTGAGCGCAATGATACTGACAAGAAAATGTTGTGTACTTTGTAAAAAACTTTCAACTATTAAAAGCGAAATCAGTGATTGTCATCAGTTTACGCGACCAGGAAATTGAAGGTCAAACACACTTTTACTAATATCTCGTAAAGTTTACATATGTAAATCACGAGGGCACAATAAATTGTTGTCAGTATCATATTACTCATGTGGGCATTTAAAATGATGTTTTGTGTTCTTTAGTTTTTGTGAATTTATGTAAATAGAAGTTGAGGGAATTTTTTGATCTCGCTATTGTTCTTTACTTTTCTAACGTGTCTTACCATCTGTAAAATAAAGATACATTAATAACATACATTTGTGCAAAGTTTCAATTAACAGCAGTTTGCCGTTATTGAGATTTTGATAATTTTCTTTTTATCGATTAATAGAATTGGGAGGAGTGTGGCAGGCCCTTAAAGAGGCCTGAATTGTGATTTTAAAACTAATTTAGTAAAAGTAAAAATAAAATAATACTTTTGGCAACTGTGAATGATCCAATTTTGGCTTCATATTTAGTAGAAAAAAAACTCTTAACACAGTTCTGCAAAAGGAGTTCTAATGGCTATTTGATTATATTTTTTTCAACATTTACTACTGTTTTTTATTTTAATCTTCTTTGTTTATCCCCCCATATCTAACTGAATTTCTTTTCATTAAGTCAGATTTTTCTGTATTACACCTTTATTAAGACTATTTCCTTGCATCTTTGCAACATTACCTACCATGAATACAAAATGGTAAGCAAATTTAACTTTTTTTAAGCAAAATAACCATAACTTAATTTCCCAATTTTTAGGACTAATGTGTTTATTTTTCCAATTAAAAGGGTATAGGTAGTAAAATTATTTTTTTTAATCAATGGCTGTGTATAAGATGGCACAAAAATTGGACAGTAAAAAATATGTCACTTATTTTTGTCTCACTAGATGCTTAGTTCCAAAAAAAATTAAGTAAGTTTTCTTCAACACCAATTTTGTCCACTCAAATGAAGTATTGAAATTAGAAGAAAAAGTAAAAGTGCTTTAGAAGAAAAATAAATTAAGTAAGCTGAAAATGGTCATTAAATAACTTTTCCTCTAAAATATATACTCTTTACATAATTTTCACTTCACACAATTACTTTAGAACACATTCATACACCAAATATTTTGCTCTTTTTTATATAACAGCTATTTTTATACACTTTTTCACTTCTGAAATTTCCTCTTATGTAGAGGGTGTCACCTTTCAACATTCTAATTCATTGTGGCTGCTGAGGAGTTTTCATTTTACAGAGCCTTGAATCAATTTTAAAACAAAAAGTAAAGAAAAAGCTTTCCAAATAATTTTGCAATTTTCTCATTCATTGAAATGCATTTTTGCAGGACTCTGTGCAGAGCACCCTGTAGGCACTGTTGAGGCTTGTTTAAATTAGCAATAAATTTAACTAAATAACCAGTCAAGAAAATTTTATTATAGAGATTTTGGTAATTTTAACTAAAGGTAGGTTTCATGGAAATAAAAATATTCACCAACTTTAATATGGTGAATTTTTTAACAAATAAATACCCCCTTTGTCAAAATTAACCATGACATTTTTAGTTAATTTAACACACCTGTTACAAATAAAAACTTACTAATTTCCTAAGCTGATTTTCCTTAGCTGAATAAAAAGACTACTTTAAATGTTTCTATGTTCAGATTTAAACTTTACTTAAATCTTTAACAATGGCTTCCACATGCAATGTAGATCTATGTCAACTTTGAATTAAAAATATATAACAAATGGCATTAGAGTAAAGTCCAACAGGTGTTACAAAAAGACGGACAGAAAATGTGCTATTTTGTGTCAAACTCACTTTCAATAAGAAAGCAACACAAAAATTTCAAAAGTTTACAAAACAATCTCCTCACACCTCATGTACAATAAAGTAGTGCATTTGCCCTATATTCATGCTTAGGCTTTATATATTGACTGCGTAAGAAAATGCACTGCAGAAAATTGCATGGCTATTTATAGAATGACGCAGTTCATGCATTCAAAATGAGTATCAATTAGAACCAGTTGTGTTTAAGCATTTTCATTCAAATTTTGACGGATTCTTGTTAACATGTTATTGATGGAATCATGTTTTTGTGGATATAAATCAATTTCCAACATTGTTGACATACAGTGTTTAATTCTCGTCGGAAATTTTTGCATATCAGCCTGCCAAGGATATTTGTCTATGTGTCTTCACAACTTCTAAACAATGACTGCTGCGTGTACCCTACTGTATGCATTTTTTTGGCAAAACGTTAAAACTGTGCGCGCTAAATATGACCGTGATAGGTCAAAATGTGAAAATAATTGGCAACTTTTCGCTTGAATTAATTAATTTCAATGAAGATGCGAGCCGAGAATTTGCTAAAATCGGCTGGTAGTTACACTGTCACAACAACATGGCGGACATGAAAAATTGGGTTTCGATAAAAATAAAACAATTCATAAAATGAAGATGACGCCCTTCTCAGATTCCGGTTTCCTCACAAGACAAACGCTAAGAAACATAAAATCGCCAAATCAGCGTTATTTTGTTTCGATTTGCGAGAATAAGTTAGTGTTACATGTAAAATTCTGTTTACGGATAAATGAATTGAAGAGTGAATATAAAGAATATTAGTGATCTCACCTGCAAATGTGCTTGCCTTCGCAGACTCCATCCCTGTAGATCACGGATTAAGCCGGTGTCTCGCGTGCCAACAGGATCAACACGAAAATCTGCGTCTTCTCAACGCTTTCAAGCGGAAATCACGCTTTGTACGATTCTGCAAATAATGTAAAAAAATTAGTTGATACTGTACAATACAAAAATGTCTACTTATTCTATCAGAATACGTAATTCTAACCGTAAAATTGATTAAACATTCTTAAAAGTTCCATACAAAGTTTCACCTTATGAGGCCATCCATTTAACATGTGCAGACGTTTTACTAATTCTCCCAACCTTCAGCGAAATTATGTCAAGTTAGGCGGAGTTATTGATCGTATTTTTAACTGTGAGTGGCTGCAAAATAGCGGGATAATCATGTGATGTTCTTCTTTTATTTCATTGGACAAGATAATTTGACGTCTGTCTGGGTTATATACTCTTTCCCGCTTCTTTTTTTCTAATGTACTTGCCAATCAATCATTTTGTAATTAAGTTTTTGTCGACTGTTGCACTTAATTGGAATTGAAATAAAGGAAATTGAATTTTAATATATACCATGATTTTAAATATAGTGTCTTGGGCGATAGTGGATTAATACAGAAATCCGTTGATCAAATTACGATGAATTCTGAGCTGGATATATGAGCCGTTTTCAAGAATAAAACAAAGAATTTGCTTATTTCGGCATATTTTACCTTGCCGTAAAACATTTTTATTTTAAAATACCAACTGAAATAATGGTTTAAATGATAGTAGCATGCCGTTTCCGATCGTTTAAATCTCGTCTTGCGCAAATTTTGCGTTTACTCCAGAAAAAAACAACACGCAAGTTAACGTAGTTTTTCCTATTTTTCTTTCCTTATCTCTCGTAACATAATGAACAAAAAGCAGTTATAATTTGTAATTTGGACACCCATAAAACCATGTTACCAAACGTTACTTAAAAGCATGTTTAAATAATTTAACTTCCACCATTTCTTTTACATAATACATGTGAGTCTGTACAGCGCGCCAGTGTTAATGAATAGCAACATTTTAATACAGTATATACTGGTGGAATTTTAGTTTATAATGATGTTGATCTAGACAACAATCAAAACAAAATTTATAAGATTATAAATAATACTCAGTCTGATAGATGGCTACCTAACTGAGTGAATAATACTGATGCATATATGTACAATCCATTTAGTGTGGAGAAATCAAAATATAGAATATTTTGTATTTTGTTATTTACAAAAACCTTAAGATTTTCAGATTTTTGCCCACATTACATAAAAGCTCTACTTTCTCGCTGTGTCATGCATATCACAATTAGCATATTAATGGAAACCTGTATAGATGTGTAAAAAGGAAATAACCGCTTTTAAAAATTTTATTTCCACAATAAAGTCATAAAACGCATAATTAATAAGCATTTGTTCTAACTGGCATGTGGCCCTAAATGGATACTTATTCTGGTATTGTTGGTCTCATAATACTCAATTTTAGAAAATAATGAAGTTAGGAAGCTTTTGAATCACAATTTAATTTTGGTATGATTGCTAATAGATAGAGAACATCGCACACATTCAGCTAGATTATTCAGCTAGAATAGAGATTATTTAGAACAATAATTACTTTCAACAAGATTTTTTTTAACCAATTCAGTCATGCTATTTAAGGTTTTAAACCAGCGACACAGCGTGAAAATCAGCCAGTAAAAAGGGATGATAATGGGTGACTATGTGATTAAATTCCAAACATAATTTTTCAGCAACATTTCATGTCTGTTGCTGGGCCATGTCAGATCTGTAGGAATCTGATGATATTTATTTCTTTTACCTTTTTAGTAACGGTTACTTTTAAACTGAGAATTATCATTCACACAAACTGCGTGTCTATCGATTATGGTGAACAGTTTTATGCTATGACGCTATGACGTAATTTCAATGACTGACGGCAACTTATCAAAAGTTAATTGCTACGGAAGTTCATGGACAAATTCTAATGCATTGATAGCGAATAAATTTTACTAACCACAGCGCAACAGTTATTGTACACTTATTGCATCAGTCACATATTTATGTGTAACATTTGGTTAATAACGGAGTAAATATCATATTTGAAACAAGTTTTTACCCTTAAAATTCATAAAATGTCGACTTCATTAAAATGTCATTTATTTCATGATATATAAATGAATGTTTTAAACTTGCAGAAA
Source organism: Corbicula japonica (assembly GCA_038501625.1). NCBI lineage: Eukaryota > Metazoa > Mollusca > Bivalvia > Venerida > Cyrenidae > Corbicula > Corbicula japonica. The sequence continues at coordinate 1,690,232 of JAZAYU010000117.1, read as the reverse complement.
GCTGCTTCGGAAGTAAACCTATGTAAATCATACTTGCAAAATTCAGGCAGGTGAAAATAGTTGTGTTTCTAGAATAACGCATATCACTTTTCTTTTAACATTTATCAGTATATAAATTTCCTTAATTTTTTATTAAACTATTTATGGAGATTAAAGGTATCTCAACTATTTTAACCATATAACATCTTAGAACAAAATACATATTTAAGTTAACAGTTGGGCGTTATTATCAATTCTTTAATGTATGTCAAATATGGCTCCTTTAGTTATTGGGTATCTTATGACTTTTATACATATTCAATAACAGTTTAAACACAAACAGAATTTTAAATAAAGGTTTTTAAGTGTGTTGATTGTTTAAGATATAAGTAGTTGTGCCGATTAGATATGGCATGCAGGTTGATATAAAGAGACGCTCTCACCAGACTTTGGTCCAATTAAATTCCCCATGAATCATACTGAAATCAAAAGTAATTGCTAATTTTTGAGACTTCATTCTCGACACCTACCGTACTTTTTAACCCGTGTTTAAATGAAATTGAAATACACACAATTTTAATTTTTGTGTTCTGAATTTTGGATAAGAAACAAAGCTAATCTTAACCATTAGCTGAGTGACGACTATTGATTTTAAGAGCACATTTTTTAAAAAAGAAAATGCAAAGTAAAAGTGATGTTTAAAGCACAGAACCATGACCCGACAAAATTTGGCATCTATTGAATTTGTTTCAGGTTGACAAGTTAACATAATGTCAGCCCAAATTCTAGTATACATGAGGGGCCTCAAAATATAGCTAAACTTTACTTGATCTGTTAAATAAATGAAAGCTACACAACGTCTTTTGAAAATTTGTTAGCGTAAAGTTTTAACACGAAATCAAAGATATAAAATAGGATGTTATATTTAATTTTAAACAGACAACACCTAACATTATGTATCTAACCAGGGTGTCGCACTGACCAAAATAAAACATCGAAGAAACCCCTCCCCATTGCCTTCCTGTATCTCAAATGTTCATCAAATTAATATTTCATTAGATGAGGAGATTGTTTTTGTTTCGTTCCATAATAAAAATGTTGTTTTTAGCCATTTATTATCTAGACTACACTTAAAATTAAGAGGGATTATCTACAATTTTATAAAGGTGACATTTATGTATGACGAAAATTTTAAGCTAACTAATTGCATTAAATGAACAGGCGATTAAAATTAACAGAAAACAATTAAATTAAACCAATAAACATACATGTATTAACATTTGTCCATAATTGGAAACTCTAGTCCACTTCCACCCTAATGTATGTGCTTCGCCGCAACGTTGAGTATAAACGCTACAGTAGTTTGAAAATTTTGGAAATTATTATATGTATATATATTTTAATGCGGTTTTGGAATAATATATTAGTTTTATGTCCTTATCGGTTTATAAATGGGTTAATTCGGCCTTACACGCACATTTTAAACATAAAATCGTACCGTGTGTTTTCCAATTTTGAAAATTATAACTGGGTGTAATCAAAAATACAAAAATGTTTTGCTGTCTTATCAGAGTAAATTTCAACAGGGTCAGTATTTTTGGAGTTATGATTAACAATAAATTTCAAGTATCTAAGATCACAAACATAAAATTGTATGGTTCTATTGAAGTTTAGATCAAAACGCGTCACTATTTATTATGAACAAAAACTAAGGAATGCATACGTTCGATCATCTGTTATAAAACAAACTTACTTAAATTCCTTTTCCTAATTGATTTAAATTTTATTTAATGTTTTTGCTAAAATAAATTACTAGTTTCTGGTTTAATGGTGATTTTTATATACATTATTAAGGCGCATGTATGCAAATGCCTGAGTATGGCCTATAAAATTCCTGATTTCGATACATGTGGGAAATTTTGATACATTTTTGCACATAAAAATTAACACTTTAGCTATTCAATAGTTTTGTATCATAACTGTTTAAAATGGCTAATTAATGAGCAACCTAAAATGTGAAAATTCACGCACAATTTTGTCAATTTTCATATAACCTTTTTTAAAGTTTTTAATATGGTCATACTTCTCGACAAAATCCTCCAAGACCAAACAATGACCATGAATTTATCAACACTCAATACAACTAATATTGTTGAAATTAGTTTGGACCAATAAGAAATTTACCAAGCTGTCATGGAAATTTACCCCAACATGACAAATTTTGCAACATTTTCAAATTTCAAAACACATTTGACATTCTATATATTTGATTTTAGTTTTTAAGTTTTTAAGTTAATCTCATTTCTTACCTTTAAAGAATAACACAAATTACAGATTACAAAATAGCAAACAATTTGTGATGTAAATGCAAGTTCAAAATTTTAGATAATGTGAGGCCACTTTTAATCCTTCTTGAAACTATCTTATTAAGTTCGAGCTCAAATATTGCTTACAAATGGTTTATAGGCTTTTCAGTTTTAGATTTTTATGTGTATAGAAGAACTGAAAAACTTGATTGGTCACCTGTCTTAATCTTAATTATAAGGCCTTATTTTCTATTATAGGCTAAAACATAATATACTTTCGTTAATCCTACCGAAAACCTAACTTTATCATTAGCTATGTGGAGAAATATTTGTGTTTTCTAACGGCAAATAAGATATTTTCATGAAAAGTGCTTCCATGATAAACCATTTGGATTTCTGATTTCCCTAAAAACTCAGTTAACAATTCAACAAACAGTTTTGTCAATATAAGTGAAATAAAACTGTTACATTAAAATAAAATCAGATTTTGGCTAGCATAAATAATACAAATTTGAGCAGGGAAAAACTGGCAATGAAGAAAAGAAGCAATATTTTTTATGTTTTTGTCTTGTATTTTGATATAATGATATCAATCACGTGTTAAATTTAGATCAGCCAGAACCCTTACAACCCGGCCATTTTTCTTAAATGAACTGACGTTTGAAACAGTGAAATGAACAATCGGCATGAATATCTACTTTAGTATACATGTTTGGTAATACTGCATCTTTATATAAATGTATTATTTATTACGTAAAACACCATAAATCATAGCCCATGAAGGCATAAAAGCTGAATTACTACGTAACGTAAACGTCTTAAAATAACAGAAATATACCGGTTTCCTTTGCTGCTGTATGACCGCACAAATTTACCGCGGATTTATGCTCTGTGTTTGAGTAATGAAATATGTCTTGATAATGTGCAACTTGTTGAAAGCACTATAATAAAATCATGGTTTCTGTAGTTAACATCGAATTCTGTAGAAATGGTCAAAAACATTTTACAAAACTGTCCTGACGGAATTACTAATTTGAGATCATTTGCATCATCTAGAACATTTATTTAACAGTTTACGGCGCAAACGATAAAATTTCAAAAGTAGAATCAGTAATAGTCTTTACTGTCTAAAGATAACCATTGACACGATCAAACTCGAAATAAATGTAGTATCAATGATACAAAACTATCGAACGATTGATTCTATAAATTCAGAAATGATTTAATTCATTTTGAATGTACCGGTATATTAAGATTGACTTCATTGTTTCAGTCCTTGCTTTTGGATTGGAATACTGCAACTTAAAATATATTCCAATAGGCGCTTTCGCAGTGAAGGTGCGGGTTCGATCCCAGCTAGCGGCACTATCATGTTATATACTCATAAAAATAAGTTAAACAAGTAATATATGAATTCAAATGACAACAGGAGAACAAATTTTATTGTTTACATGAGTCTGCAAGGACAAGGTTTAATCCACATAAATATTTTTACAAGGTAACACAGTTATTGGCCTTCATATGAAAACCTTATTGTGTTGCTTTACCAGCAAGCTTACATTCTTGTCGAATAATTAATTATTATTTTTCCTGACCATATAAAAACCCTGAAACTTTGCCAGCTTTCAATGACATTTCTCAAAATTGAGCCAATGGAGCCTTTGGTTTTTGTAAAACGTACTTTTCTTGGCTATTTTGTTTTACTTTTAGAAAGATGGACTTCTACTCAAAATTTCATTTAATACGTTGTTGGTCACCAAACGAGTGCTCAGTTTGTTTGAAACTCCCTACAAGATAGTATATCAGTCTGTTTGCGGTGAAGCAAATGACGTGTAGAAATTAATGACTAGTTAAAAGATGTATTATTTCGATGTTTTCTCGGTTAATATCCTAAAGTTATAGCACAATATTTTTTTAAATATTGGTGGTACATTTTTGCCAGATACTTGTAAGAAAGAATCGGCAAAAATGGAAATTATTTTCACATTTTATAGGTATTTTATAAGTAAACATCCTATTCGGTAATATGCTTACCTTTTGTAGTAACATCAAGTATAAGGTCCATTTCTCAATAACTATTATTGTTTTTTGTTAAAAATCGGAAAACAAGGTCACAAAACTAGAGTTGGATTTTCTGTCTCTAAAGTAAAAGTACCTTACATGAGTACACTCTTTGGAAAGAATGATGTGTTTTCTGAATTTTCCTTATATGCATATTTTACTTTTTTACCAAATGAGGATGGGGAGGGGTGAAGTAAGAGAGAAATTGCAGTCGAAAATCGTTATGCGACTTCTACAGTCTATTACGATCGCTTTTGATTTACTCATAGCTTGCTTCTATCATAGTCGTAAAATGTTTAACAGTGTTATATTGTTTTATAATATGGCCATGAAACCTCTTCCACTTTTAATTTACATTCGCTGCAAAGTTGAAGCGTCTTTAGACACAGTAAATTGCTTCGTATACATGCACAGCAACCTCGAAATTCCAAGGTTCAATAATTAATTAATTTTACAATCAATAATTGAAAAATGCATAAACAGTAAGCTAAATAATGAAAAATAGCAACTTTAAGACTGAAAAGTTCAATTATCTTCGGTCATATATTAATTGTTTGCTCTGGTGAGTGTGTGTGTGTGTGTTGAGTTGATTGGTGGGGTGGGCGGAATATTGATGCTGTATTTACATAAAACACATATATTTTATACTCTCATATGATAATATTTTCATTTGTATTTACTTAAAATGCATATATATTTTATACACTCATATGATACTTTTTCCATTGACAACAACAGTAGTAAAAATGTAAAAAAGGACAAGTGTATGTAAATTCAAGCAAACACAATAATACAAATTCATTAAAGAGAAATCTATGCATTTCAATGTTATCAAAACCATTGAAAAGAACTTCAGAATTGAATTTGAAACCAATATGTTACAATACTGTTGAGAGAGCAACATATAATAATAGCACCATAATGATAGACTATATTCAGCATATGTTGCCATTTTTGTTAGAAAATGTGAACAGCATGTTTCAAATAAGGAAATGTATATCAGGACATTAAATAAAATCTTTGAAATGAGAAATCTTTGAAATGTTTGTTTACATTTTTATAATAATATGTTTAACATAAGGGGATGTAATTCAAAACATTCAAACGTTATTTTAAAATAAGATGCTGCTGTGTTTTTGTTACAGAACAACACAACGAGTTCAAGCTTATATATCTGTTTAATTTTATCTGTAAAATATTATTTTCAAATTTTATGTGAAAATATCAATGTTTAATTAGGAAACTTGCAAAGAGGGATCTGTATCAATAACGTAAAATCAAAATAATTGTTTTTAACGTAAAATCAAAATAATTTGTTTTGTATATAAATAAAATAATTTTGTTAAAAATTATTATAACTCTACGAAATATTTCTGGTTATTGAGCAGACACTTCTAGTTTTCTGTAAAAAAAGAATAACACAGTTTATTGAAATTCATTTAAAATGATATTGACTCTAGCTGGGAGCGAACCCGCATCGTCACGGCGACAGCGCCTAGCCATTAAAGTGTAGCCATACAAATCATGTGTGCTTTTAAAGGAGTTGATTCTGTCCGCTTCTGAGTTTCGGGTTGTTATTGTTTCTGCATAAAGTCACAACTAGTCTAATCTCCCCCAGGTTTGGTAAAGAAAATAGATGAAGAATTGCAATTCCAAGAACACAATTAAAATAAAAAGGGTGCTATTCAAAACGAAAATAAAACAACAACAAAAAACAACAATGCAGTATTTACAGTTAAAACTGTATTGAAAAGGCAAGCTTGATACTTGAACAACTGGCATATTTAAGAAAACCGCAGACGTCAAAACCTTGAAATGACGTCATAAAGTTGAGCAGATGACAATGCTTATTATGCCTTTCGCAGTAGGAATAAAATATTCCCATATATGTAACTAAATAAAAAAAAATAAAATATATCTGTAAGTGGTTTCCTTAATATAGTACACTGACACTGTGCCCTATTTAAATACTTAGCTCATTCCATTGCTTTTAAAATAATATGTACATTGTTGCCAACAAGGAAGCTTGTGTTCTCATTCTTATTCAGCCAAAGAAATAAATGTAACTTTGTCCTAACTTCCTATCACTTTATGCTGTCAGCAGTGTTTCGTTTTACTTCAAAAAAGGGTGAAGTATGCATATCAGGAATCGCCACATTCAGAAAAAACAGCCTCCACACACAGCCAATAAGAAGAGAGAGGGAGAAAGCATGGTTATTAAAATGATCACCACAAACAATTAACAAAAATGACAACGCGAGGGGTTACCGCCTTGGAACGGTCAGTGGCAAATCAAATTGTCACTGCGAGTTTAAAGCAGGTTCTAGGGTGCACCAACCTCATACTTCCCTCAGAAAGAAAATCAAAATGAAATTGTTACGTTTTGGTCGCTATATGAATAGCTAGTGCTCGTTCGAATCTCCATACAGTAGTGAATATCAGTTTTAATTTGAATTGTCAATCCTAATTTTTTCAGAATAAGTTGGCACTTAGAAATGAGTATTATTATTTTATATTAACGTTAATATTTCAAAATAATGCAGCATATATTTAGAACGTGCTGAAAATACCGCACGGAAAGTCTCATTTCGTTGTCTACACACCATTGTTTGTGAGAGATCAAATTTTGTACCAATTACTTTGTGTAAATATTAAGGGGGTGTGGGCATCAAAAAGCATTTCTAGTATTGCCCATGAACATGCTCAATCAACCTTAGTCTGCAAGAATTTCTGTTGTCGTGTTCGATTGCGTCCGAACGCATGTATTGGAGCACAATGTTCTGTCTTGTTCGCGTAATAAATAGGACGGATATTTTAACAAATTTGAAATTATTTTTCACATTACTTAGATAATCATCAAAGCAGTACCAGAAGTTTCCTCGTTTACTACTATTTAATGATTAATCCCTTTTCGAGTTGAAGACTGTTATTTAATGGCTTCATAATGCTTTGAAAATGCAAAGTCATACTTTTAGGAACAAAACATTTAAATAAAGGGAAGTAATTCAAAAACATTCAAAAGTGATTTATAATACTACAAAAATACTTTACAATTTATAATAATTTATCTTATTTGAGTTTAACCGGTAAAATTACATTATATTTTTTATGTTAAAGCACGATTTTCTTTCCGTTTTGTTTTCAAACTGTGATAACCCTTGTTAAATTATATGTTAAAATAACAGTGTTCTTTCTAATTTTGCTTTCAACCGATTAAAATTAATTTTAAATTTAATTTTAAAGCCTCTTTTTTCCTCTTGTGAAGTAGAATCTGTTACAAAACAATAGGAAAATCTCATTTGAACTTTCATAATAACTGGAAGATAATATTACTTAGTTTATTCATTTCCAATTTTCTGTAAAAATGAAGACCAAAGTTAAGAAAGGCCATTACTCACATGTAAATTGTCGTTTTTTTCTAGGTGTTTATCCCAGAAAAGTGCTTTTTTAAACACTGGTACAACATTTTGCGATATATACTAGACTTCTTAAGAATTAAGGTTGACTATTTCACGTTAATGAACATTATTGTTACATTATATACACATAATGCATATAATTATAAATCCTACTGGAGTCAGATGATTTCCATGGAGTAATATTTAGTTTTTAGACCATTTATGAGTTAAACAAACATGAAATATGAAAATAATGAAATTTGTTTAATGATTCCTGATAAATTTGGTGTAAACAATCACATTTCTTTCACAAACATATATTTTTTAATAAAAATAGCTCTTCTGAAGCACTTTTCACATTATTGATACACACACATGTGTGAATGACATAAACGATGAATAGAATATTCCAAGTAAATAGATCACAATCATTATTATTTTAATTCTCAATTATTCAGAGAACAAATTGAAATATTAAGCTACACCCCACCCCTTTAAACATAGATAAAACAAACAGTGAACAGCGATCAGACATTCTCAACGCCCCTTGCGAAGGATAAATAAAGGAATCCACTTCTGAAAAGCAAAAATATATCTTGAAGTGTTACATTTTCGACTGGTCCTCTTATTGCATTTGGTAAAACTTCAAAATGAAAAAGAAATTTAAACAACAACAAAAATAAATATACACGTGCAGTCATCAAGCCAAAGGAAAAAAAAAAACAAATCACAAAAAGAAGATCCTCACGGGTTGTCGCTCTGAAAATGATCAAACTAATCTTAGCTTACAAATAAATGAAAAATAGATGGAGATGGGTTACCATCTTGGGAAGTTCATTAATAGTCACAAATAACGAAAATAAGGAAACAGCGATCTGATCAGTTTTGCCAAAGGCTAGGAGGGAACCAGTTTCTGCAGGGTGTTGCAGTCACACATATGCTTCTCTCCCCTCTTTAAAACTAAGTATCAGAATACCTTCACAACATGAACACATATTACACATTTTTAGTCGACAATGAAGGATTTTTTACTACTCTAGTATAAGATGTCAGAACTGAAATTGGTGACCTCTGTCGATAATGCAGAATGAGAATCTGAGAGTGGTTCAGTTCAGACTGAACCCGAACCAGCCAGCAGTTATCTAGCTTCTCTGTTTCATGTATTATATACAATCGGCTTACTTCGGCTCTCTCCGAGATTCTACGACAAGCACCGGCTTCGCAATGTCCGGTTTCAATGGGGCGGGTAATTATTTATAATTCAATGGATAATGTTTGATATTTTCACGCATGTGCTTAGAAAGAACAAATCTGCAAATTTGAATTTTTTGGCGCCACACTGTTGGAAAAGATTGCGACTCCCTTAAAAAATTGTACATCAGGATGATTTGAAGAACTAGACTCTGGGAATATTCCGAACTTTAGTATTAAAATATTAAGAAAAAGATTGAAACTTTGAAAACTTGATTTTACAAGAAAGCTCATTTGGCAACAAGGACTAATCTTTCTTTAGATTCTTAACAATAACTCACTAACAACATAGTATATAACATGAACAAAAAAAACCCACAAACAATAAAAAATGTGCACATACTATATTGAACAGCTACGTAATAGTATGATAGTGTTCTTCCAAGGTAAATACTCTGTTTAAAAATCACAAAGAAGACAAAATGTAAATAATCTGGATAAATCATAAAAAAGTCAATCCGGCAAAGCTTACACAAAATATAACCGCAAAGATGATAGGGTACTTTAGGATTCATTTTAAGTGATGCTTCCAACACTTGTTCATATAAAAAAATCATGATAAGAAACCGCAATATATTATTGTTATAAATTCATATTAAGAAAACCACAAAGTGAGAAATATCACGTCTGTCAAAAATTGCTAAATATAAACTAGGTAAATGTCTAGGATTACGGTGCTATACATTATGCAATTTAAAACAAGAAGTGTCCAAATCCAGACCGATTTTTATGCAAATTTTAATTTTCAAGAATAATTGATAATGTATCATATCATACTTAAGGGTGACTTATATCTTATCACAAAATTTTGAGATAAATCACACACACATTATAAGCCTTTGAAACCATTACATGCAATAGATGAATTTGCAGATAAGGCTGTAAGGTAGCATATTCTGCATATGGTAAGCTATTGTCCTTTGTGATTTGAGGATTACTTGATATGATAGCTTTTTTTGTCAAACCTTGTATTTTAAGTTTAAAAGCAACTACCACATGTTTGCATAACTTAGATAACTTGAATATGCAGTTGCAATAAAACAGTAATCTACTATGTTTTTCGTTATTATTAAATATATATAATAAACAGTACTCGCCTTCTGGCAGATAAATTCTGTATAAAAATCTACATTTTATTGCAAAACTCATCAACTGAAAGGGGCGTGGAAAGGAAAACTGCATGCCTGCCTTCCAAAATTAATAAATATGAAAACATTAATAAATAATAATTCTTAGATAAAACTTTTTTAAGAAAACGATCATCTCATATTTTATATTTTTCTTTTAATTATCATGCCATCTGAGATGCCGGTATATATTGGGGCACATAACGGGAAAAGGTGTCCTCTCTCAGCAGATGTCATTCTTTAAATGTCGTCATACAGTTAAGCAAACGACATATGTAGTATGTAGTATTTCACAGTAAAATGAACATAACAATACCATTGATCTATAATTTGTGGGAAAATAATAGGTTATTGTTAATTCTTTCCTAATATAGTTGATAATCAAATGAAAAAATACCATATGCCACCTTTGCGTGCCCCATTAAAATTATATGCTTACGTAAGTCTAATGAAAATATTAAAATGTAGTTAACTGAAAATAAGAAAATACACATAGAATAAAAAAAAAAATATTTTGGTGCGATATCAGCACAGGCAAATTGCAAAATCAAAAATATACCGGTCCGTTTGGAAAAAAGGACGAAATGTTATTCAGGGAACTGACTAGTGATAAAGGTTTATAAAACCACCATTGACAACACAAAACTATTTTTTTATGAAAAAATAGTTGATATTACTAAAGCCATGTGATCGGACCCGATTTTGTTGTCATTAAGTTAGTCTACTTGTCTTTTCTCATTGTTTCCATACCCGATGATTTAAAAGGCAGTGGAATTTATACGGCTTAGACACTCAGTATATTACCAACCCATGGGACCTTTATCCTTATCCGCGCAAGTCCGATTTATGACCTTTTTCGATTCTGATAAAAGCGAAATTTTATTTTGACCTCATAAACAGATGCTTTGAATCTTAATGCATCTAAATATATATAATTAAATAACATTTTAAAATTTATATAGAATTTGGAATTTTTAAGAAGATTAAAAAATAAGTGAGGTGCCAAGGTATACATTCTTATAAGTGCACAAATAACTAAGTATCCAAAACTGTAATATTTTAATATTCCTATTATAATTTGTTTATTTGGCACTGAATAAAAGAACTAAGTATCCAATTTTTCATTTTTTTTTTCAAAATACTCTCTTAATCTTAATCTTAAATAAGGGAAACAATAAATTTATTTGCTATAATTTGCGATATTTATGTTATATACATGTACGTGCAACTATTTTAATATTAAATTGGCAAGTCCCCTGATAGAAAAAATAATACATTTTAAATTCAAATATTTTACATAAATTATATTTTTGTATTCAGTCAATATGTTGTTTTCCAGATAATTGTTAAAGTAAACTGTGAAATCATTAATATTTGTGAAAATATTTTTGATGATTTCGTGAGCCAATCAATCCACGAATAAAAATCCAAAACGAGATAAAAAAATAAAACTCAAACGTAGTTTAGAAAATTGAGACCAACGAATTAAAAAAGCACACGAAAATGGTGCCTAGCGGAAAACCTCGAATCTTTATGCCCTTATTTTGTTTTATTATTACAAAAATGCATTTCCTCAATTCTGTGGTTATTCCTTAAAAAGGTATGATACTTTTTTGCCTTAATTGCCTTTTTTCAAATAAAAATTGTATATTATAAAAGACGTTTCGCTGTTGATTTCTCGTATACCACTGCCATATGTGGAAAAAAGATGACCAAAACAGCCATCTGGTAGAGGAAAAAATAATTCATAAGTTAAAAGTACGATCAAATTCCAAATTTGGTAAAATAAAAATCTTCTTAAAATAAGTTATTTGAGTTTATTTACCCAAATAAAAGAGACCTGGTTTATTAAAATAGATGAAAAGGGAACTTTGAAAGCCACCGAATACAACTAATTTAAAAATTAATGCAGGCTCGGTTTGATTGAGGCTGTTCATGGACAGAAAAGGAAATGCATATTACTGCCCACGCCGCCTAGCCCCGGGTTGGGCGATTTTTTCAGGGTTTTTTAAGTTCGAGTTCACATATATTATTGTTCATACTAGTTTGAACAACAAATTGAAAATTTAGCTCACACAGATGTTTTAGTCATAGAGGGTTACTATTTAAATGTTTTAACTATTTATATTTAAATTAATAAGGCATATAGATATCCAGTATTCATACTACTTGGTAAGTCACAGCAGTAATGAAACAAACAGTAAAATGTTCTACAATTTGTTTTATTTGCAAATATATAGTCGAATGCAAGAATGACATATTTTATTTACCTTTAACAAAGGTATCACCATCTCAAGTAAATTAACATTTGATGCATACATTTTTAAGCAGTTTTTAACAATTTCAAAATTTTCTCTAAGAAATGCATTTTTTTTTCGAAGTCAACTCAAATAATGAAACACATTGTTCAGTGCCAGTTAAAGGAAGCTTATATAGACTTATAAGTCAGTCCGGTTAATAATAATAATGAAACACAATCTTCGGTCCTAGTTTAAGGAAGTTTATGTATACTAATAAGTCTGTCTTGTTAAGAATTTTAAAGGAATGCTGGTTTGTTACATAATAATGTATGACTTATGCTGAAAGCAAGTTTATGCAATTTATTTGATTAATAGATTTTTAGGAAATCAAAAGAGTTGCCAATATATTTTCACAAATGAAAAGGGATGTGAATATTAACTGCTTCTGTTGCTCAAAAACCTAAATGATCTACATTGACACGAGATTCTTAGTGGTCTAATAAATTATGCGTATTAAAATTCTCTCCAAATTAAATTTTCAGACATTTTGAAAAATGGTATTTGATAACCGTTTCGTCATAAAATTAATTGCTTCCGGGTTTTTCATGAATAACACTTAAAAAGGGGTCTTAGGGTTTTATTATATTTGAATTTAGAGTCTTAATTTGACTAATTTTACATATAATGTATATAAGCCATTTTGTGGTTAAGAAACGAAATTATGGTTATGATTAGGGTTTTCTCTGTGGCAAAGTAAATTTATTTTGCATTTTTACACACATCTTCATACAAATTCAAGAAACACTTGCATTTTACCCTTAATAGTAAATTCCTAAATAATTCATTATTTTCAGTGTTAAAGTTAATAAGGTCTGGCTTAAATATGGTGAACATATTTTAATATTAACATCAACAGTGCTTCAAGACTTCTTAAAATCTTGACATTTCTTGTGCAATGTTGTTCGAATTATATCAAAAAAGGTGAAATATGCATATCAGGAAAAAACAGCCTCCCCACACAGTCAAGAAGAAGAGAGGGAGAGAGCATGGTTAATAAAATGATCAGTTTCAAAAGAGACACCACTAACAATTAACAAAAATGAGAACCCGAGGGGTTACCGCCTTGGAACGGTCAGTGGCAAATGTAATTGCCACTGGGGGTTTAAACCAGGTTCTAGGGTGCACCAACCTCACACTTGCCTAAATCCATATTAATGTTATAAATCATGTAGATGCCTATTTAATGGTATACATGTTTGTTTGTCCAATTGTCATGTTCAAACAATATGCTTTTGTCATTATTGAATATTCGATGTTCATTGTGCAAGACTATATACCGGAAACTGACTGGTTAAAACAACTGAGCCTCGTTTCAAAATTGGCCCACTGGTCCTCAATATCAGCATTGCTGCTTTGCCCTAGGTCTTCTTAGGAAGGCCAGGGGCGCTTACAAAGGGGAATCAGCGGGGTTGTGATTACCTCCTCCCCCCACCCCCACCTTGAGCAGCAATATTTAATTTTTCATAACAATTTTGGCCAGGAAGTTGGAAACAACCATGTAACTACCCTAAGACTGCCCACCACAAAGAACCCACAAACGATACATTGTTCCCCTTTAATCTATTAAAGTATATGTTTGAGTTGATTTGAAATCAATTCAATAATATTTTTCGTTAAACAATGATTGGAGCACTCATGTCTAATCCTTCAGTTTTGGCTCATTGGAAACTGGACATCTGATCAAGATTTGGGGCCTAACACTAGTCCTGAATAGTCAGTTTTGGCATAGGCTTCACATGCTTTGAAGACAGTTCTCCAGTTTTGTAGTATAAATTGTTATTTTGCAAGTAAATTTTTTTGTTTTTTCTTAATATTTGTTCATGAAACTTTCTAATTATATTGCTTATGACAACACGCTCGTGACAATGCCAAATTCTTTAGGTCAACGTCACAGTTGATGAAGGTATGCCCCTTTTTGTATTTGCATTTTTATTCCGACATAGCACCAGAGGAGGACACAAGTGTTCAAGTGAACACCCATCTACTTGCAAAACCAGAGCCATCAACATGATCAAAAAGAAACATTAATGTTATGAACACCGAATATATTTGGTTAATAGATTGTTTTGAAAGAAATATATAAAAACAGAGTTGCTTATACTATATATAATTATTAAATTAGTAAACAATTGAAGGCATTTTTCTTGAAACAATAACCTTTTGCATTTTTAGTTTTTATGCATAAATCATTCCAAATTAACACAATTTCATAATTTAGGCCAAACTGCATGTATGTTCAAACGTTTGCAAGATTCTAAAATGCTAATAACTCTCTGGAAATTAAGCATGTATGCAGTTTGCGAAGGAATAATATAGCCCCTCCCTCTAAAAAACAAAAATAATAAAAAAATATAAATAAAGAAGTGATATCTATACTACTAATTGATTTGGTAATGAAATGAGAAAATGAAAACAATCGAATTTTTCTTTTCTGATCAACAAAATACAAAACGCATTCGTGTTTTGTAAAAAAAATCCAAGGTAGTAACTTTACCCCTTGGATTGTCTTTCTTGTTAATTGGTTTGTGGTATCTATTTTGAAAATGATCATTTTATTACCCATGCCCTTTTCTCTCTCTACTTGTTAGCTTTGTGGGGAGGCTATGTCCTCACGATCTGGTCATTCATAATATGCATATTTTATTTTTTTTAATAATAGCCTATGGAATTAGAATGTTTATTTAAATAACTCGAACCTATATATGAAGATCCATAAACAATGGACACTGGGTGCTGAAAGGAGCATTCTCAGATTGATTTGTTAGGTCCAAAAGAAGAATCTAAATGCATCGCTCCATAAGTTAGCACTAGCTTTAGCAGAATTCTATCGTTGTGTCAACAAGAATTAGATCAAGGCTTTTGGCAAGAGGTTTGGTAAATATACGGCATGGGGAAATATCTCAATTTTGCAATAATTGAAATTTAGAGAAAGAATAAATTTGTCTGGTTTCTCAATCGATAATATCCCTCCAAGACCAACGTTATTACAGCCAATCAAATAGCTACAAGGTATAATAATCAAACTGATTGATAGATAGAACCTAAAGTAACAAGTTTGTTTAAATTTCAAAAGATCTACCAATGAATATATACAAATCGACAAGGGGAGCGTCCGTTGAATACAATACCCTATAGGGGAAATATTTAAAACAAAATTTGTGTAACATTATAAAGTTATTCTTGCAAGCAATAATATCAAATTAAGTCAACATCCCGTATTAATATCTGAGTTTGTTGTTTGTTTGTTGTTTTTTAAATAAATAAACAGGTCTAGAGATGGCATTTCAGTCTACGTTGCTTAATACGGACCCAAAAATAATTTTGTTAAAAGACAGGTCTAAAGATGGCATTTTTCAGTCTATGATGCTTAATACGGACCCAAAGATAAGTGTATAACCCGCAAGCACAATATTTTCACTAAAACTTCAAACAGTGGACAACATGATGATGATGATGATGATGATGATGATGATGATGATAATGATGATGATGATGATAATGAAGATAAAATAAGGTGGTAGAGGTACAAATAATAATAATAATAATAATAATAATAATAATAATAATAAAAATAATAATTTAAGTTTAAAAACTACAACAAACTGTTCGGAAACGACTGAATTTAAGAAGGTAAAACGTCTGTGTCAAAATCTGTTGAAACGTTTTCTATGATAGAAATACAATAAATTATACTATGAAACAATAATTGTATTTTGTCTAAAATGGGCAGGGTTCTCATTATTTTCTGAATATCTTTAGCGATAAATTAGTGTAGATTCTTGTTCGTAAATTTTAAAAAGTTGAAAATATTTCAGGTGACAACTCTTGGAATTGCAAAAATTAAGTGATATGCATAATTTTTGCAGTTTTTCTAGTTTAATATTCACAAAATAAAGTTGCAAATTATTTTAATTTAAACGCTGTTAACTTTAAAAAATTGTTACTGAAAGGTGTTGACTGTAAATATTTAAAAAACCACCGTATTGAGGAAAAATAAGAGAATGTTGTATTTTTGGTACTTGTATTCATCATGCATTAAACATGGGGAGGTTTAAAAATAAATATTTTTGTTTACCTTTTTTGTTTATTTTCCATTAAGAACAAAGACATTTTTACTAGTCTACATTCCAAGAACTTAGAAAGCCACCGAACAAGTCAAATACCAAAATATTGCAGGCTCGAGATGATTGAGCCAGCTCATATGCAGTAGTGCTTTTTCTGTTTCATCCGAACAGTTATATTTTAGTTACTGCATTTTCCATATCAATATTCAAAATAATTCAAACATATCAAACCTTCTGATCTTACAAGAGTGCAATTATGCATCATTACCGAAATCTAGAGATTCTACCATTTTATACAAATATTTCTATTTAATTTTGTGTCAAAATTCTATTCTATTTAGTTCCACCCATTGTTTTCTCGTTTAGGGCAAACCCATTCTTTTATATGGGGACCATACGCCGCTGAACATGGAATGGTATTAATCTGAAAATACGGCATTGAAGGTTCCATGTCCACCGCCATATGCACACCATCGTTTGGGATGGTCAAAATTGTACTGTTTATTGGTGTAAATATTGAATTGCGCTCAACCCGGGGCTAGGCGGCATGGGCAGTAATATGCATTTCCATTACAGTCCATGAAAAGGCTCAATCAAACCGAGCCTGCAATATTTCATATTTGTCGTGTTCAATGGCTTTCAAAGTTCCCTTTTTATCTATTATAAATTCCCACCCTTTTACCAGTGTACACATTTACCATATTACCAGTGAGATTGTCTTAGTGATTTTGTTTAATAATAGTTCTGAAACATAGACGCATGTTAATTATATTTTGTTGGTTAATGAATGAAACAATAAATACTCATACATATTTTGAATCCTTTGATTTTCTTAATTTTAGTGATTTAAGTTATGGTATGCATTTAGACCAGACATTAGAAAATCCTAGTGTATGCTCAAATGTAACATTGAAGTGAAAAGTCAAATCAAATTCATTTTGTTCTAAAACTTTTCTATAATGTGTGCTTTCGCATGGTGCAATGTCCAAAATACATATTCGCAGTCATATTTCTTTCAGATTGAGATGGGAATGTCAAAGCGATACTTCTCCTCTCCTTTTATGCATACATATTTACGCCCATGTTTGATGGCGTTTCAAATTTGAGACATTTCTTTTAGCAGGCTAAGCATTAATAAATAAGTTTTCCTCAAAAACTCGTTGAATTTTGACTTTTTCTTTCACATGATGTGAACATTTATTTCGTTCAATACATGTTTACATGATTTTGTTCTCGAAATAATGTCCTACTAAATGATATTTGCAGTCATTATTGTTTTGAATTGGGACGAGGATTTTTCATATTTATGCATATGCAGGCATGTAAGAGACAATCTTTGATGTTGTTAGCAAGGTGCGTGTTTAATAATATATTTAGTTTTCCTAAATTGTTGATGACTAAATATTCTTTGTTGTTAACTGCAATTTAAAAACTTCCTTCAAATTTAAGTATTCTTTTTATTATTTAGAAGTCCAAATGGACACACATACATGTCTTTTGAATTTTATATATCAAATGGATTAACTGTTCAGATCTATGCTACCAATATGTTTACCTAGAGATAAAAAGAAGGGAAGATAATTAAGTCAGTTTATTCGTTATGTTTAATTCCATTTATTCGGGTATTTAATATATTTGTTCTTGAATATTATAAAAGTCTACCATTTTGTTATTATCATGCTTAAATTACGACGAACATGTACATTTGGGGCTTTTTCTAACCTGACACTTTTGAATTAGAATTTCTGGAAAATGGTATTAGAATTTTTTGATCATATTAGGTGGGATACTGTTTGGTAACATAACTGTAGAAATGGGCGTATTTATGCCTGTATTGTTTTAACTTTTGTTTTTGAAGCGTACCTCTATTAATAGACTATGGTAATTATTTAAAATTTGATCTTTCAGATTTTGTGTTAACACATACGGCACATTATGACATTATAAAAAAAACAATCGAAATTCATGTATTTATCATATTCTTTTAATCACCTGGCGATCATTAACGAAATTTGATGTTACATCTACCACCCAAGGTAAAGCGGCTGCAGTTACTTACCTTTGAACCCGAATAATCTAGTGTTATAAAATAGACAAATACCAATTTACAGAACTGCTGATGCCTTTTATTACCACAAGCTTGCATGACAAAAAGCTCTTAAAACAACAATCTAGCTTCTTTTTTATCAATATTTTTATATATTCTTTTTTTTTAATTAAGATTTTTACAAAATTGTTTAGGTATCACTAACATAGCATTGGCGAAAACTTGCCAAAATAAAAAAAATGAATTTTGGGGAAAATGCTCATTGCCACCTAGATTTTAGAAGAAATATATTTATCTAAGGATGTACTAATAATGTTTGCAAGCTCAATTTAGTCTAATTCATGTTCGCATTACCAAGCACATACTAAGACAAAAGAAAAACCGTTTATATGAGAACTCTGAAATTCATAGACAATATACCGTTACAACTCCTACCTGAAATAAGTATATGCTGGTCTACAATCATTAGAGCCAATTTGTCAAAATAATGGGTTTTCAAGAAATTCAAGAAAAACTTACTTCCGGGTCTACCTTCAGTTTGAAGGGCAAAACATTTTGATGAACTTCATAAAATTTCTATCATTATTTTGACATTATTTTAATGTTAGAACCCCCTAAGCCTGAGTTGCATACTACAATTAGGCAGTTTTTTTATTATTATTCATAGAGAAGTTAAGGGCAGATAATTAAAAGTCAGTCTATTAATTAATTTATTTATTAAGCTTATTAGTCTACTGCGATTAGAAAAACCTTATTTACTTTTTTGTAATATTTTTTAGAGATTCTAAAGGCTTTGTTAAAAGAAGTGTTGTATTTTTAATTGTATGCTATGTAATAATCATTTCAATAAAGATGGCTCCTCCTTTTTAGTTGAGATTTTGTTTGTTATACATTCAAGAAAGGGAGTTTATAATGTTATGTCGTCTTACAGGGTACTCTCGCCTACTGAAATTGTGTTTAAGGGTACTCTCCTTCTAAAATTGTTTCCCCTCCCAACTGTTTCAATAATGTTAGATTCCTGCCAAAACAAACAAAACAACCTGTACATATACGTTGAACGAGTTGAAAGGAATCGAAAATGAAATACTTCATTTATATTCATAATGACGTTCACGGTACATGTCCTACGGTTAGCAACGATCATAGTAACTAACAAGTAGGTATTTTGAAAGGGAAAGGAATTTCGAAAATTTAGATTACTAAAAAGGTGAATAATGCATAACAGGAATGATCATATCCAGATGACAACGCATGTGCCACACAGCCAAAAAGCAGAGAGGAAAAGAGCATGGATTAATAAAATGAACAGTTTCAAAATAGATACCATAAACACTAAAAATGAGAACCCCCTGGGTTACCACATTGGAATGGTCAAAGGCAAATTGTGTTACTGTGAGTAAAAGCTAGGTTTTATGATGCACAAACCTCACACCTGACTCCCTACAGATTCTCATATGAACAAACAAGCACAAGATGCCTTCGTAAGCTTTTTAAATGTACAATATTCAATTGAGCATATAGTAATGTGTGAAAATGATGATTGCAGTCTATGTATGTTTTTGTTAGCGATTATATATTCGTGATTCTTTTCAAAATATTGCCCAATAGATTTTTAACATAATTACACAACATTAATTTCTCAGTACATGTACCAAACTCAACTTGAATCAGAAAGATAAAATAAGTTGTTTTTTTTTTATAAATACATGCTACTTATACAAAATATAACTTCAAAATGCAAGATGAAATAAATGTTTTCGTCTCAAACGTAAAATAAAGTACGCGAAACACTTTTGACATTCAAAATACAAACGAAGGATAAGATTTAATATAAAAATTCTCTCAAAATGTTACAAGAGAAAGAAATTTAAATGATCTAAAGCATTCCGAACATAGTACAGAGTAAAACTGTTAATAGTCGTAAATTATTATCCCTTATCAGCCATAAATTATATTTCAGGGGTTTACAATGATAGGTACCGAAGCGACCATGACATATTCATCATATATATATCATCATATAATTTTAGCATCACATAATATTTCTGCCTCACATGATAACGTGTAAATGTAATGCAATTCTTGTACACTGCTTTATAAAAAAGTGTTTTTTATGTCCGTAATGCAAAAGCAACATTTCAGACATGAATAAGTTTTTAAACAGCTAAGGGTATGTTCTGCTTTAAAAATATAAATAAATATCTCGTTGCTGTTATGTATTGTAATATGTGGCAACATACATGAAAATGTAAATGGTGAGATATTGTTAAAGCTCTTCTTTAAATTATACCTTCAGTATTTCAGATTGATTTATTACAAAGAGGTAGTGGTAATATTTGGAACGCATCCTCGGGTTCTTCAAGCGTTTGTGGTGTATTTTTAAATTGATCATACGAATCATACTACATATTAACCCATACTCTACATATCATAAACCCATGCTCTACATATCATAAACCCATGCTCTACATATCATAAACCCATGCTCTACATATCATAAACCCATGCTCTACATATCATAAACCCATGCTATCCTCTCTACTTTTTAACTGTGACGGTTGGGTTTAGAATGTGGCTATTCCAGATATACATATTACACCTTTTTTTTCTAGTTTCTTTTGGGGCTACTCGAATTTCAACGAAGCCTGTCAAATTCATCCTTTCCCGTTCACAGGCAAACATGCATCCATTTAACACAATAGTCTATTTTTCCCCCGTTACACAAATCTCAACGGATAAGATTATGATTTTAATATATATCTTTCTCGCACTTCACAAAAGTCAACATGCAATTACATGTTGCTGTCAGTATATTTATTTTTCTGATGATGAGTGCAATAAAACCGTCATGTAAAGCTTACTGTTGCCGACATGGTGACGTCAACATTAACAATAGACTATCGCACAGCGATGTCAATATTTAATTATCGTTGTAGCAGTGCATTCAGGCTACACTGCAGTCTCCTTTCACCAGTTGTGAGCTTATCACCACCGAATACATTTAAAAAATCATTGCATCTCTACCACACTCACCTCTTTCAAATCTTCTTACTAAACATTCGAGGATTAATTTCAGTTTTATTTCATGCTTACCAAGTATAAGGTATTTATTCCCGAAAACTTGTGTTCAGTTTACCATTACAAAACGAGTTGCTAATTATATATTATATTGCGATTTCTTCTCTTTGTATTGGTTAGTTCTAGTGGTCTAAATACTGTTAAAATAATTTTCATGCAAAAATTCTTGAACTAAAAGACTAAAATCTGTCAAAAGATATACGTATTTCACATATACGATATGAGGAAAATACTATGTGACAGATTGACGAAGGGTCGGACAGACAGACAGAAAGACAGACAGAGAGTGATTTAATTTATGTGAACAGTCACGCATATTTTGACGTATTTTAACCTGTCACAATATAAGACAACAAAGCCATAAGGTGTATGAATTTTAATAAAAAGAACTCCTAGCTTAAAACAAACTGAGAAAGTGAAGTTAAAAACTTAAAATGCATATAAAATTATGATATCTGACATCATTTCCACTATCTACGTTGACACAGTTTATTGCATTTTGTTAACCATGCCGCTTCATAACGATTAACTGCGGTATGCTTTAATTTATTTTATTTTGGATATTTGTATGCAGTATAATTTATTAAATCTTTTTAAAATTCGTGGAATTTTTTTAACAAATGTTTTAATTTAAGTTTAATATTAATTGGTTCGTTTTGCTCACCTATGTGTTTTTTTTAAACCCCAAGTGTTCATTCGAATTTCAAGAACCCATGTTAGTTCTAAAAAGAATCGTGATAAATGTGTAAGTACACATGTTTAAGGGTAATATACAAGGTTGTCAGAAAGGGGGGTTCGTAAATGACAGCCTAAGGATAGTTTTCAACTTTCTGGCCAAAGTGAACCCTTTGAAAATTAACAGATTTTGCCCAAAATGAGTTTCAAGCAACCCCACTGAATCTCATGTCAGACAATTTGATTTTGCATCTATACATATAGACCTCTGAGTATTGTTAGCAATTTTCTATATATTTTTTCAACTGATATAATATGTAGAACTCGATAATAATATATAAATGTACCATGAATTCTTTAGTGTTCTTTTCTTTGTTCGAATGTTAACAAAAGACCCTCATATAAGTCAGTAGTTATGGTAACTTTATTTAACGTTACAATTTCGAGTATTCAATTTGGTTATTTTTTTTTCGATTATGGAGAGAATTGGTAACTTTATTTAACGTTACAATTTCGAGTATTCTATTTGGTTATTTTTTCGATTATGGAGAGAATAAGATTTTATTTAAATCGTTTTAAACAGTAAATGCCAGCTAAAGAGTAAAAGTTTCAAGAAGGGGCAATAATTCATGTTTTTGGTGAGAACGCCATTACAATACAACTGATGCTTTTAGTTATATTGCGACTCATTCCGTAACATCAAGCAGCCCCACACTAGTGTTTCCGGTCACGTGATGGTAAATGTTTAGTCATCATTTTAAACAATGAAAGTAAATACTTTTGTTCTTATTGGGGTCATTTGATCAGATTCTTTGGATTATTTGTGATGTATTTTGACAATTTATGTAATAAAATAGCGTTGTTATTTGATCACGAGACTTATGACTCATTTCAAGTATGATACTATTTGTGTTTGTTAAATAAAATTGTATACTTGTTGAACATAGCCTCTTATTTCTTATAACGTTTTTT
The DNA here is from genome assembly GCA_038501625.1 of Corbicula japonica. NCBI lineage: Eukaryota > Metazoa > Mollusca > Bivalvia > Venerida > Cyrenidae > Corbicula > Corbicula japonica. The sequence continues at coordinate 1,666,974 of JAZAYU010000117.1, read as the reverse complement.
ATAACGAGTAATTTCACTTTACTGTTTTAATGTTTGAATTGTTTGTAAATTCTGTATGTCATAGATATTGACAAACATGTAAAACTGTGCTTGGCGACATAAGAATATTGCTGCCCTTTATGAAAAAAAAAAACAACAACAACGGAATGTCATGCTTCCGGAATATGTTACATCATTGTTGATGAACATCTGCTACATGTATTTGTTTAGGAAAATGAAAGTGACGCAACTTAAAGATATTATTTCTTATCATATTAAGAGTTATCCCAATATCCTTTTTGCTGATCATATTAAAAAAAGTTCCTTAATCGCTCCTATTATCTTTAATGGTAATCGTATTAAAAGCCGTTACAATTATCCTTACTGAGTACCCCAGTTCAGGTATCATTCCCTTTTCATCCCAATAAAAATGTGCGTGAAAAGGCAATTTTACCTTTAAGAAATAACGATCTTTAAATATATTTTCGAATGTTACCTACACTGGTACACATAAGAACCGTTTTCCGGATTTCAGGGCGTATTATAGAGCCAAAGGGCAAAAATAGGCTTAAATCTCCAAAAGTGTATTTTAGGAAAAATTGCTGTTTGTCGGCCAGATTTAGGGAAGAAATGTAATTATATGTAGCTGTATTATTATTTTCACACTGATCTGTCCTAGTTATCATGCACACCTCAAAGCAGAAGGAAATACGCTGGGATTATATATATATAATATATATATATTAAGTTGACACTAATCTACATCCTGGGGCGATGTGTCAACTTAATATTTTGTTGTTTTTTTTGTGTGTTTTTTTTTTAATTTGTGAAAGCCCCTGCGACCTTTCCTCCAAATCATATTAAAAATTTTAGCCTATTTTTTGCCCTTTGGCCGTGAAGCAGGTCCTTTACTTATTCCCACATACCTACCTATATTTTAGTGAAACTCAAATTTAAAAGGGCTCATGAAATTGTTGTATAAGTTGAAGACGAAATGTTTACCAAAGTCTTTCCTCAAACAAATTATGTATAACAAATTTTTGTGAACTGTTGATTTTTCGCATTGAACTACAGAACGAAATGTTTACAAAAGCATATTTTGTAAGATGGGAGTGGGCAAGATAAATTTAGTATTAAATATCATCGCTTTTGTTTTATTGTCCCCTAGTTTTTCGTGGCCTTAAATGTGTTTACTTTATCGCACGTTATAAAAGTGTGTACTTGAATTACCATGTGTGCAGTGCATTATAATTTGCCAACCATGCAAAAACCATATCTGATAACGATTTATCGCTGTAGTTGTGATGAACTAAAATATTTTAAGTATAATCTTGTATCCACCCACATAACTTCTACTTAGTTAAGAAAATTGTCTACAATAATGCCATTTTCTGGCAATCCTTAAACTCGTAAAGATACTGTATACTGGCAGTCAATAAAACGTGAACACTATTCATATTAATAGTTTTTCACAAGGCATGTAATTGACAAACATGTACAAACTTAAAGGAAAATTTAAAAAAATTTAAACATTAAAAAATTGAATTTAGGTTGTCTTGGTGTAATCAAATATTTTGTCAAAGTTGCTTCTTAAAACCAAAAATCATAGAAATTTTGAAACTGGTGTCCATGTGTCCTTTATATCAAATATAAGTCAAACTTGTTAAAGCAAATGGGTGATTATACTGACGTTTAATATTTCAGCGTTGTCATTTGATTCCATAGTTCAGGATGTAAAGACCTATGACCCAGTTCCTAAGTAAACTTAGTAAATATATGTTACAAACTACCTGCTGTTTATTTGAAACACAAAACATTAAAATTGTCAGAGTATGAATTTGAAAGCAACCACTACAAAGATAAATTTACATTCAAGCAACTTCTTTCCAGACTCGCATTACTTTTAAAGTAACTATTTCCACACTCACATTACTTTTAAAGCAACTACTTCCAGACTCACATTACTTTTAAAGCAACTACTTTCCAGACTCACATTACTTTTAAATCAACATCTTTCCAGACTCACATTACTTTTAAAGCAACTACTTCCAGACTCACATTACTTTTAAAGCAACTACTTTCCAGACTCACATTACTTTTAAATCAACATCTTTCCAGACCCACATTACTTTTAAAGCAACTACTTTCCAGACTCACATTACTTTTAAATCAACATCTTTCCAGACTCACGTTACTTTTAAAGCAACTACTTCCAGACTCACATTACTTTTAAAGCAACGATTTTCCAGACTCACATTACTTTTAAAGCGAATACTTTCCTGACTCACATTACTTTTAAAGCAACTACTTTCCTGACTCACATTACTTTTAAAGCAACAACTTTCCTGACTTACATTACTTTTAAAGCAACTACTTTCCAGACTCACATTACTTTTAAAGCAACTACTTTCCAGACTCACATTACTTTTAAATCAACATCTTTCCAGAGTCACGTTACTTTTAAAGCAACTACTTCCAGACTTACGTTACTTTTAAAGCGAATACTTTCCAGGCTCACATTACTTTTAAAGCAACTACTTTCCAGACTCACATTACTTTTAAAGCAACGACTTTCCAGAGTCATATTACTTTTAAAGCAACTTGTTTCCAGATTCCTCATCAAACTGTATCTTTACTTCTGTATGAAATGGTCGTGACCGTTTACTGTAAATCGGCACGGCCGCACAAGATAGTGACCCGATGCAGCAAATTTTTTCCAAAATACTAAGAAATTATCTACAAAATAAATGTTTATTTCTTCATTGATAGCAGTCAGTGACATGCATATTAATTTGAATTGCTGTTACATTGTAACAGCAAAAAGTTTTACAATTTTGATGTCTTCAAGTTCTGTTAAAATTTATTGATCACTGGAAAACACTGAATTCGACCATACCTCCCATATGATCATTATAAGGTATAAAAACGAGTATCGCGTGACTGTCAACTTATCCATAATCGGTTATAACGCCATATTTACTGCATTAATAAAGGTAATGTAGCCGCTTCTATGTTGTGGATTTTTTTATCAAAGAAAAAGACAAGGAACTATCACCAAACAGAGTTGTCTTTCCTTGTTGTTTCTTACATGGGGCACGCCACGGGAAAAGGTACCTTCGGCCATATTTGTGACATTTTAATTGTTACTATATTTAGAAATAACTTACAAATATCTTTTATTTTCTGATAACTACTAAAAGTGATTTTGTTACACATTTTAAAAAAATGGTATTTTTATTGCGAATTCCATAATAATTAATACCGTCTGCTTAACTTTTTGACGTCCTTTCAAGGATTGAACGTCAACTGTCCGAAGGTACCTTTTCCCTTGACGCGCCCCAGTCATTAAAGCCAGTAAAAGGAGTGCCAACTCTGGATAAAGATAAGGCAAGGAGTTGCAATATGGCGTCATTTTTTTTCTTTTGACGAAATGGAACTGTTTTTTTTTAATGTATTTCCTTCATTCTCTAATGAACTTTTCTTCTACAAGGCCATGCTGCTCTAAACCCCGTCACCTTTCTGTTTTGATTACATGTGATTATTGTTATAGATGTAGTACGTTAACGATAACTATGCAGTCACGTGACAAATAATATAATTTAAATATGGTTTTACATATCTGATATAGCCATGGTCTCTGCATGAGTATTTGTCGCTGGAAAAATTACATCCGCCAACATGGGTATTATAAAACATTGAATCACGTGACATTCCGTATTAACTTATACGATGGGGATTCGATTTTAAAAAAATATTTTTTTTTACGTTAACAATTACACTCAAATTTAAGTTCAATGCACAGCAATATCTTAGAAACGTTTTACCCTGCGCAGTGACAGGTTTTACTGCCAGCAGTATGGGCCAGCTGGAATTCAGAAATTCAGAACTTTGGAAAGGATTGGCCGGTAATCTAATCATCAAATCATTTGTGGTGTTCAAACTTAAACGAGTACATCTGAAGAATTTCCCTGCTAGACCATAATCAGAACACCTAAATGGGTTTGGTCGGTTAGAGAATGTCAGCCAGGCATCTGAGACATTCAAATTGAATACTTTAGTGTGAAAACAGCGTAACTCCCTCTTACTGCAATATTCGTTATACTGTTTTTCCACTAAGGTATAGATTTCTTGTGTCTTGCAAATCGTAAGTTGATAAAAAGTTAAACACATTACATTGTGGCACAAAGAGGGAAATCTAAACGCAATAAGACAGATCTATGATGCAAGACCATTAAGATTAAGCTTTAAAAATCGCTGTTGACTCATTGACAAACCACGGGATTAATAGAACAATCAAGTTTGTTTTCAAAATTCTGACCAGAAAATTATACGTATTAGGTCTCATTAGACTGTGTGGAACATTACCATTTGGTCGGTAAAATTTTTTGCCATTAGTATAAACATGGAAAAGGGGCTCTTGTCCGTGGGGTATTGTTCAAGGATAAACATTTTAACCACTCTTACGCATTATTCGCCACTGAGCAAGTTTCGCGTTTCTCATTCTAATTCATTGTCTTGCACAACATGTACAATTAAACTGCACGTGGCAAGAGCTATAAGGTAATTTCACAAGCGTGGGAAAACCGCTAGGAAGCAGTCAGTAAAATCTATAGGAGTCGTAATCAGTTTTTACCTGAGCATTCCACCTTTGAGCTAAGCCTGTCTGCTCTCTGGAAAAATGCATGCAAAGACCAAGCGTTGGGAGTGGGGGAGAGTTTTTACAAACAACTTATCGTGGCTTCTATTTCCAAATGCTGTTATACTGAATTTTTATCAAAGGTGTATAATACACGAATATAAACATATTATGTTAAAGCAAGTAACATAATATTCCCTAGTATACTCCTTACATGCGAAAAAATGGTTGTATCTTTCTATTAATGCAAATTTAATAAATCGATTAGATCATTTGTTTGTTGTTTTTGTGTGTGTGTTTTGTGATTACGGGGAAATAACTCCCCTTAAATTATTTTACTCGTAACTGAAACTAATGAAGGCTCTATACGGAGTTGCCGTGCCCAGAGTGAAGAACCAGTCTCGTTTTCACCTAGTAAAGCAAAATCGATACTTCACTCGTGAAAAAATCGATATTTCACTCTTGAAATAAAATCGATATTTCACTCGTAAACAAACAAATGTCTTCCTTATACTGCAAGAAATTCATTATATACCCATACACTGTAAAATGGCGTTTGAAGCCAAATCTGGATGTCGTTGAATGAAAGTTGTCGTTGTAAAATTGAAAGCTATTATATTTATTTAACTTTGTTTTTCACTGAATGCAACAGTTTCGATACCGTTTATTATTCCACCTTATGCACACATTCGGGGAAGCGGAAATAGAGAAATGTAAAATCATGAAAGATACAGGGGAATATTGCATTCAAATTTGATAACAAATCGTACCGTTACCATATAATTAAATTAACAAAACACCTTTGTTATAAAATACCATTAAATCAAATGATTTAAAACACTCATAAGAAAAATAAAAATGAAAATTCGCGCGCCAGTATTACCCAATAAAAGCATGAATTGTTGTGTTTAATTTCACGGGTGAATCAAGAAGGGGGCGAGGTCAGTAGAGCTGCTTGAAATCCCTTTATAGGGCAGCAATATATAATTTTCTATGCCAGAAAGTTTGAAATTATCAAGTGACTTCTCAAGACTGGAAATCTTACATTCGACCCTTAAATTAGCTGTTTGTTTTAGGGGTTGACGAACTAACCACTCTCTGATCAAAGTCAGCCGACTTTAAGGAAAATAACTCTGTGGGGTATTGGCAAACATGGTCAAGCCGAGCCTGCCAGTTTGTAGTGAATACTGTGTAATCAGTAAATGTCACAGACACTTAATTCGTGGAGAGGCATTAAACGATTTGCTTTAATTCGCGCATGTTTGCAAGATGAATCAATCTCACACTTTTCTTCGACTGCGAAAATAAATTTCTTACAAAAACACGTAATTGCAGTCAAAATCAGCTAGGAATTCCTGCCTTGTCGTATTGGTCACGTGGTTGATACGTAATTTACAAAAAGAATCCCAAAATGGGATTTCCGACAAGAAAAAATATATTACTAAATCCATCACAAAATGTGCACTAATGATACCAGTGAAATTCCGAATTGATTTTTACGCCGCCATTCACGACATCTGTTTGAATAGCCATTACGGATTGTTGATAATTGATGTTCTTTGGAGCATTATAAACTCACAGTATGGAAGTAAAATCCCGTTATTAGCACGTCAAGGGAAAAGTTTACTTCGGACAGCTGACGTCAGTTCCTTCAATGACATCATAAAGTTGAGCGGACGACGTTTCTTTTTATGCACTCTGCACTAAAACTCATATTGTAACATTATTGTCAAAACATAAATCAAATCATCTATTAGTTATGAGAATATATAGGTAATTGTTAGTTAGTTCTGAATATTGTAACAACTGAAATGTCAAAATACTCCGTTTTCGTGGAGTCTCCAAATTCATCACCCAAAGACGCAGAAGTTTAATTATAAGACAAGAGTTTTAGAGTTCCGGTGGAATTACTTTAAGATACTTATTAAAATTTGACGGAAAATATCCATGCAAAACTAATAAACAATAGTTATTCGAGTCGGAATTAGATGCTTAAAACTTTATACGATCTATAAAAAGCTCCAAAAATAGTATTTTAAACATTAACATTTCGAGAAATGACCAATGATGTATTTATGATAACAAGTTCACCGGAAGCTCTCATTCGCGTACTATTTTGGATTCGACGCGCCATTTTGTTTTAGCCAGATTGTTTGAGCTTTACAAATTATGCTAAAAACTCTCAAAGCTCGCATAAATTGTCTGAAAGAAACTTGATGCTAAAAGTCCCTTTTTATTTGCAAATACGCACCCCGCAATGTGATGAAGAGAATCCCTATACTTTGGTGCAATGCCGAAATTGGCGCTGACAGCGCCGCCCTTGAACGGGTAAAGATATAATTAGCAGCGGCTGATAGAAACCAGGTGCATCTTTCGTTTAAACATTGTCAGACGAAAAAAAATAACCCCGTCTGAAGCTGGGCTATTTACTAATGAGCGTTACAGCGAGTCGACTCAATCATGTTTTACCTTCGCTCTTAATAACAGTTGTGAGCATGAGAATATGCGAAATTGGCGCAAAGGTGAAAAAATACTCGGTTAAAATATTAGCATACGTCTTGAATCAGAAACATGTGTCTGAGTCAAATTCTTTGATCGTAATAAGGTAACTAATGAAACTGGAAAATATAGATATTTTGGAGCAAGGCTGAAGGTTCTTATAAAACTGAGATTAGAAACCAGTCTCAAATCTCAAGCATCTGATTGGCTGAAATGGCGACTAGTCGCCATTTCATCAAGCATCTGATTGGCTGAAATGGTGTCTAGTCGCCATTTCAGCCAATCAGATGCTTGAGATTTGAGACTGGTTCCATGCTCAGTATTAAAACTTTGGTCAAAGGAGTTAAATCGAGATCATCTTCTTCATGTTATAACAACATTTATAAAACACAAGTTATTATAAAGAGAAATCTGACTGTGCAAACAAAGAGAAAACAGCAAAAAAACCCTCAAAAACAAAAGAACGAACGAAAGAACGAGTAACGATCCAACCAACAAACGAACGAACGAACGAATAAACCAGCCAGCCAGCCAGCCAGCCAGCCAACCAACCAACCAACCAACCAACCAATTAACCAACAAACCTACTAACAAACCAACCAGCCATCCGACCAACAAACAAACAAACAAACCAACCATCTAACCAATCAACCTCACTTGAAATTCACCTATTAAATAGTAAATTCATGGGTTTTTAAAGACGTATTTGCTAGAACTGTCTGAAAATTGTCGTATTCACATATCTTGCACTACATATATCAACCAGATAATGTTTGAAACCAAAGGATTTAAGACTGAATGTAGAAAATAAGACTTTTATAACGCGACATTAACTTTCAATTTTCTAGATTTATTCTGGTATGTAACATTATTCAGCCGATTTGGTAAAATAATGGTTTTCGTTCACTCTTGATTTAGAGAATAATGGAATTGTTGGGGTTTTTCATGGATCTGAGAATTTAAATACTGCTTTTTATAGGAAATTGAAGCAAGCATATCGTGAATAGCCACACTCAGAGAACACAGCCTCCATACACAACCAAAACACAGCCTCCATACACAACCAAAACACAGCCTCCATACACAACCAAAACACAGCCTCCATACACAACCAAAACACAGTCTCCATACACAACCAAAACACAGCCTCCATACACAACCAAAACACAGCCTCCATACACAACCAAAACACAGCCTCCATACACAACCAAAACACAGCCTCCATACACAACCAAAACACAGTCTCCATACACAACCAAAACACAGCCTCCATACACAACCAAAACACAGCCTCCATACACAACCAAAACACAGCCTCCATACACAACCAAAACACAGTCTGCATAAACAACCAAAACACAGCCTCCATACACAACCAAAACACAGCCTCCATACACAACCAAAACACAGCCTCCATACACAACCAAAACACAGTCTCCATACACAACCAAAAAGCAGAGACGAAAAAGAAAGAATTGGTTTATAAAGCGATCCGTTACATCAACCATTTTACGAAAAGGAGAATATGAGGGTTACCGCTTTGGAAGGGTCAATATAATTTGGCAAAATAATGTGTATATGGGGCGCGTCACGGGAAAAGGTACCTTCAGACAGTTGACGTCAATCCTTTAAATGACGTCATAAAGTTAACCAGACTACATCGATTATTATGCATTTCGCGGTAAAAATACCATTTAATTGTCAAAATGAGTAAAAAAATCACTTCTTAGTTATGAGAAACTAAAAGATAGTTGTATTTTTTTCCAAATATAGTAACAACTAAAATATAACAAAATATGACCGAATGTACCTTTTCCCGTGACGCGCCCCAATTATGAAAACGTAACAAATGCAGACGATTATCGTAAGGGTAGCTGAACGATACTCAGTGCTTAATTTTAATACATTAGCCTAATCAAGCATTTTTAGTATTCTTCTTAACGCATTAAAATGTAACTAATTACAACACTAACTGGATGTATGGGGTGACATTATATGGCCGCGCCATGCGGCATAAGCAACGCTAATATGATAATAAACTAGATTTAAAATAGTCCTTAAAGTTTTTCTTCAGTCGCCATTGGTAAAGACTGCCAGGAGTTTCTATATGCAAATCTTCCAAATAGGCGAAATGGTAGTTTTAGAAGGAGCACTTTGCTGAATACAGTGCGTTTGTTCAGACATGTGAACTTTCAACCGATTCTTTTTGTGTTCAACTCCCCGTCAGTAAACACTCTTAGGTCTCTGTATGGGAACAAGAAGTGTTGACTCATTTTTCAGACGCTAGCACCTGTTCAGTTGAAGATCTGGTAAATTGTGTCACATCTAATGTAAGTTAATGATGCATAATTCAACGACCCTCCAAATACTGTTGTAAGCGCCAACACCTGACAATGTGATCTACGATTTGAGTCGTTCAAATCATTAACAGAAAGCTGTGGCATTTTACAATATGAAATATTCTTGTTACCATTGATCTAAATGGGTTCAATGCATAATTTAAGCCATAAATTGATATTTATTTGTTTGTATCTCGTAGGTTTCGATGCAGTAGAAACATAAGTATTAAAGATTTAGATTGTTCATATAAAATACTAGTACATATTATTATTTTTTAAGATTAAAACTTCCATATTCTTTTCGTATTCGTGTTGTTTTCGTTTTATTTTTAACAAAGGTGAGGCTAACATGACTGGCCCCAGCACCTCGTTGATTCCACCTGCACTTTGTCAATACATCCATCACTTTCTTAAAATGGGCTTGGTCGGTTTAAATCTTCGGTTATGTAATACTTTTGGTTCTGAGAAGAAGCAAGGCCTATTCAGCCTTAGAAACCGAACTCAGCAATTTTCGATTTTTCCTCTGCTTTTTAAAGGCTCCAGGCAAACCAGTTTATATTGGACAAAGGTACAATCTTTTTCGCTAAGAATAACGAAACTTCCCGAACACATTGGCGAAAATTAACGAGTGCCAGGTAAACACTTACGGACAATAGTTTAATACAGTATTTTAATGATTAATTGGCAGTCACGTGACATATAAATATGCTTAACAATGTAAAAAAATTCACGATTGTCTTATCTCAAACCACTCTCTCTCACTTCCGGCTACATTCACCTCTGTTATTAGCTGGAACTACTTTCAACTTCTTCAACTCAAAAAAAAAACAGTTCACCTATTACATTTAAAAAGCTTGTGTTTCTTTACTTTTAATGGAGGATAGTGAAGATTTCTGTCATTTGTTTAAACTACAAGCTTTCAAATTCAAAAGTATGACTGCATACAATGAAGCTGCTTAGTTTGGTAAAAACAATCTTGACATTGAGCCTTCCGCAGAGGTGTAAAGTGAGTGTAAGGAACGAGAACTCTGCGAATGAGATTGTCTTCAAACGAGAAATGATACCATTTCTATCAAGTTTCCAGGTAGCAATTTTCATAGTGGAATTAAAAAGGTATAAAAAATTATCGTTTTTGTTTAAGCTAATTTGTCATTGTAAAATAAATGTGTATACAAGGCGAATGTCTACTTAGCGATAAAGTGCTTAATTTAGAATAAAGATAACACTAACCATTTTAAGTGCGTTGATTGAGAACATACTCGCTTTTGGCCATTTTGCGATTTCGGTTTAACACCCTACCTTTCCAAACCCAGCGGCGATTTAAATGGAAATGAAATCAAAAGAAGTGAAAATGATGCAAATTGCTATGTTCTATGTCTTAATCAGACCTATTCAGATTCAAAAGATTTGAAATGTCTAAAGCCAGACTAAAATTAACCGGTAAAATAGAAAAAAAACGCGAAATTAAACAATGAACAATAGTTATACATTAGCAAGCTCGCAATTATCACTGTTCATTTCTTTATACAAAAATTGTAAAATATTAACAGTGATAAGCTTGCTGTGTTTGCGAGACGCCCTCTATGACGCCTCGGTTGCAATGTTTGTATATCTTTTTGTGTTCAGGTCGCATTATAATTGTTTGTTTCTCCACACACCCCTTTATCAGCAACGTACAAACACACCCTGTTTCATAACCGATTCCCTTATTCAAAGATAAGGGTATTATTTACAAACTATGAAACGGTCGATCGGCAAACTTCGGACAATTTCGCTATGCTCAAACGAGCCTCGGCTTTATTTAGCTGTTTCCTATTTTCAAATATTTTGTCAATCGGCCAACTTCGGCTATCTTTGCTATGCTACGACCATGGCTCTGTTATGTCAAATATTTTGTCAGTCGGCAAACTTCGGCTATCTCCGTTATGCTAGGACAAGCCCTGGTTCTTAGTGTCAAAACCTTTGATCGGTACACGTGGGTAAAGATTATACAGGACGTATATATTTTTGAAGTTTTCTCTGTCATTTCGAAAAATACCATGAGAAGCTGAAAATGTATTATTTGTGAAAAGCATGGGAACTACATGTACTTTGCAAACGGAAATCTATGGACAGCTTGTTTAATTGTACCGGTCAATTAGAATGAAATATTTAATAAAGATGTAGTTATTGTTGTAGGAAACAAACTTTATTCTCAATGTATAAAATTCCGGATTACCGGATTTTTATTTTGAGTAAATAGCTTGGTCGGGGAAACAAACACAATTTTTTAAATATTTCCTAAACTGCGCTCATCCAGGGTGTGATGCAAAATGTATAAATCTTATATGCATTAAAACATTGCTTCGATCTACCTCAACCGCTGTTCGTTGACTTTTACCAGGCCAATAAACTTCAAAAAGCGCGACAGTTTAATGCAAATCACAAAATGCAAAAAATTATACCGAGTGTATGCATTCATTATGAACGTCTGGCTCTGTTCGGCGTCTGACATTTTCAAGGACGTTTACATGTTGATTTATGATATATACACTTAAAACATGTTAAAGACGGTCACGCAGTACATTGGTACAGGTAATGTATAAAAATGATCGCGTAATTGTTTCCATTTTTAGAAAATAAAATGATACCGTCAAAGATTGAATGGAACCGTTTGTATAATTGACTTTTTGATCAACTATTATCACATATTAGTACATTGTTGATATGTTTGCTTGGATTTGCCGCCCAGCGTGTATTAGAAACTTGACCTGCCGTAACAGGCTTGTCTTTGTCGGTTAGGCTTGACTTGTCATAGTCGGTAAATTGTCCGGTATTCGGTGAAAAAAAGCTTGACTATGCTTATATTCGCAACATTTAGTAAAACATTTATTAAATTAAAACATTTGTTGTTTACCAGGAATTTAGTATGTAAAACGTAGACTTGCCAACGTTCGCAGTTTGGTATTCAGTTAGATAAACTCTAAGCTTTACAATGACTAACCTGATTTAATTAATTTGTTCAATGACATTAAATGCTCAGACATAAAGTAGCCACTTAAAATGTTTCAAAATAACTCCAATATTTTAGAACGCCACAAAATTGTTTCACATTGTGTTTAGATACAATCTCAAGGGATGTTTTCATTTCATAAAATTTTATCTATTAAATGTAATTTTTTGATGACGTCACACATGTCAAACTTCTGGGGACCATACGCCCCTGAACATGGAATGGTATTTATCTGAAGGTTCCATGTTCACCGTCATATGTATACCACTGGGATGGATCAAATTGTAAAGGTTATTGGTGTAAATATTAAGTTGCGCTTTACCCGAGGCTAGGCGGCGTGGGCAGTAATATGCACTGCCCATGAACAGGCTCAATCAAACCGAGTCTGCACTATTTTCATATTTGTAATGTTCGGTGGCTTTCAAAGTTCCTTTTTCATCTATTTCAATAATGCTGTTGGAAGGCCCGTCGTTTTTCTGTAATGAAACAGTATAAAATCAAACCGATGCCCTTTATAGATTAGTTCCTTCATGAAACATAGTTTACACTCGGATATTTGACTAAATTGGAATGAATTAACCAGTGCAACTTTCATATATTTCTTATTTAGGGTAATCATTAGGGCAAGACTAAGATTGGCGCATTATAAGACCTAGTTTAACCCCTACCCTCTAGTGGCAAATACATTGTTATTTGACCGCGGACTATGTTATTTGTTTACTATTTTGAAATTGATCCAGTACATATAACAGGGTGATTCACAATATCTTATGAACTTATGAAATTTAATAGCGTTAATACCATCAAACATAGTCTTACAATTTTCACATAGTAATAATCTAGAGGCTTTAAAGTTTTATTTGATATACAATATACCATACTTGAATAAGCAATGCTGTCCACATATACAAAATAACATTTATAACAAATGTTCAACGTGACGTCCATTTTGGGTGATTATGACGTCAAGTTATTAATCACCCTGTTTAATGACGTTTTTCTGTAATGTTTGAAGTCTCGTGTGCTTTTGGAATGGCGCTCTACTTTCTTATATCTTCGAGAATGATTTTAACATAGATATTCATAATCATGATAAGCATATTTCACCTTTTTTATTTATCATAAATCAAGTCGCCATCAGTCTCCGGTGGTAGCTCTAGCAGGACAATTAAAAAAACCAAACTGTTGGCACTGACAATAAGAGAGACGATAACATCTTCTCGCTAACGTTGCTTCTTGACGGTGATGTAAGAAGAAGTATAAAAGTAATAATAATTATAGCATTTCAGTGCTTCACGGTGTTATTTCTGCTTAACGGCGTTCACCTGCAAACCACTGCAGCTTGAATGCTTTGCGGGAAACCACAAAGAGATGCAAAAGATGCAAAACAATTAGAACATAACACACTAATTATATAATCTTACTGCTTTTGCGTTGAAACGGCTTTGTGGTTTCGCGGTTGACTTGATACGACCGAGAGGCAAAATAAAGTTATCAGAAAGATAGTGGTTTGTTATTACAGAATGATATCATGGGTAACAACATGGCAAAATAAACCCATCACCTTTTCTATGATTACAAAAAAGCTTTATAAAAAGACTAGAGTGTCGACTGCTTGGTGGCTGCATGCGATACAATGCTGAATGGTAGGTGTCGACTGCTTGGTGGCTGCATGCGATACAATGCTGAATGGTAGGTGTCGACTGCTTGGTGGCTGCATGCGATACAATGCTGAATGGTAGGTGTCGACTGCTTGGTGGCTTCATGTGATGCAATGTTGAATCGAAATGGTGTTTTGGGAGATTCATGAATATTTATATTGTTTCCTCACTAATAAAGGAGCAGTCATTTTACTGGCTCTTACTAATAAGATTTGTTGAATGTTTTTACAATGGTAGATATGAGAAAAGCTTTTGTTCATGACACTTATTAGAAATAAAAGCTCTTAGTATTAGTGAGTGTGCATTTTCGCTTGTTATTCAAAAAAGGTACAATTACGACATGAAGACTTCATGTCCGGCGCTAGTCTCAATAATTCGACTGCAAGCACAGACCCATTATCATAGTGACTTTTTACAGATGTCTGTCCTTTACGTCTCAAGCAGTTACGATGAAAACTGTGGTGGAAATCGCACTGCTTTAATTCCCATTTTTTCACTGCCATTTGAAAATTTCAGCACTGCTATGTTCATTTGTTGTTATAAAACATAAATAGTCTCTAAAGTATCAATAAAATAAAAAATATTCCACAAATAACACTTTTAAACTTACTTTTGTTTATGCCATTTACATGTTGATTTTCATGTGATAACCAATGAAATCGTCCCTTTTATAAATCGACAGTCTACAGTCAGGTAGACTTTTAGCGGTGTAACATAAAACTGTTGACATGTGTGGAGGTTTTATAAGTTGTTTTTTTTTCATAATGAACGAACATGTTTCTTAAAAAGTATCACATATATTGATTCTAATTGGAATTAGCTTTTCAGGTATTTATTTTTTTGAAGATATATAAGGTTTAAAAAACTATTTGAAGCCGTCAAAAGTTGGGACAAAGATTCTTATCGCCGGCATATTGACATAGAAGGAAAGTTGAAGCATTGATTTGAATAGTAACTTGGTTGTGCGCGAAGGGCGACCATCGTATATATAGAAAAGCCCTTGTTGCGCACAAATAGTTAGGCTAGTCCGGCGCCGTCAGTTATGAACTAGATATTGTGGTTCTTTTTTGTTTTCTTCAAACATATTTACTAGCAATTTCTCTTCCATGACACAACTTGTCATAAATTTGTTACATATTAATCAATTGTCTCAAAACTGCATACACCATGTACCAACTGATAGGCGTCAAGAACAAAGAAGTGGCCTTGTAGACTTAAATTTTCGGTCATATCCCGCGAGGAAAATGCAAAGCATCGCTTTCTGGCAACGAAAAATTAAATATTTTTACGTGCAATATTGCTTACATTTAATTCTATTAAACACGGAACTTAAATACCCCTAGTAAAGAGATATAGTTCTTGACAGTCCGTTTGTTATAAATTTGTCACGAAATCATATACTTTAATATTAAATGTTTTCTTATAAGTAAGTCGGTTGAGAACCGCTAACCACAGAAATCCTTATGATGCGCAACCAAGCAAAATATTTACAAATCGTTATGATTTTACGGTGGAATGGCTGGGTGGTTTTGTGGCCGACTTTCTGAATGATGAACGATAAAGAATTAGTATCACGATGGAATGGCTGGGTGGTTTTGTGGCCGACGTTCTGAATGATGAACGATAAAGAATTAGTATCACGAGAACAACAACAACCGCCACCACCACAAACATCACCAACACCAAAAAACAACAACAACAACAACAAATCCATCATTATCGAAAAAATTACATCAAACTTGCAAATATATTGGTAAAAAAACCTCATCAGAGCTTATGTATTTATTCATTTCTGGAGGAACCAAGATGGTTGCCTCTTAGCTGATTACAAAAAAGCACTTATTACGAAATGTTTTGCGTTAAATTTAAGGTTACTTGTCAAGGTCGAAGAATGTATGTCTACCCATAGGGAGAAATTTAAACAATTTCTATCCTTACTGATCTTTCAGTGCTATTTCTGTTATAGTTTCTGTTAATGTATAGATAACCACAAAGCCTTCCAAATACGGCGACATCGTATGGCCAACCTTGCAAGAGACGGTCACAGTACATACTATCCGTATCCCCAAGACAGAATAGATAAAAATGCCTGTATCTTGCCAACCACACAGATTGCATTCTTGCATTCTGCATGGTTTGAAATTAGCATACTACCATCAAGGGAGGTAACTGAAACTGATAACTAGACTAAAGTGAAGTAAGTTACCGCAATCATGTACGTTTGAATCCAGCCCCGAAACTGACATTTACATGGCTGGCATCAATTCTGCGAACCGCTGCATATAAGAAAATGTGGTGCTTGAAACTTATTTATTTTTATTGTATGCCGTATACAGTTATTGGTAAATGTACTTCAACTATTCTTAAGTCGCTAATTAGCTTACAAGTTTTTGTGCTTTTATTATGCCCCACCCCGTCAAAGAAGTGGGGGGATATTGCTTTGCACATGTTGGTCAATCCGTCCGTCCGACCGTAATCAACCTTGTCCGATCAAAACTAGACAACGATTTGACAAACAATTCTCAGATTTGATAGGGAGGTTATTCATCACGTGTAGATGACCCCTATTGATTTTGAGGTCAGTAGTTCAAAAGTCAAGGTCAAAGCGACCTTCAATAAATAACAGCAAATTAATACCCAATTGGTGTTTGGGGGATAGCATATGCGTTTTACAAGCATCTCTTGTTTTGTAATTTGTTTTCGTTAACAATCTTAAAGTAATAATGTGAGGCTTATAGTCTTAAGGGGTATAAGCTTACCGAATGCATTAAACTCTTACGAACAATGGAGAAAATAAAGTCGTATGTAACTTGCAGTGAACACAGATCATTATTTTTCTGAATATTTCGTACGATCATCAAGCTCATTCATATTGAATTAACAAACAATAAGCAAACCATAGGCATTCCTACGAATACTAATTGTGACTCCTTTGTTGCAGACCTGATACTGTGGAATCTTTATATTTCGTGTTGATTTAATTTTCGAATATTTCGCGCTAGGATTAGTGCGCGATATCACACCCTTTTTCAATCAAACCATTGAATATCTAGTCATTTGACTAATACAAGTGCGCGAATTTAAGCCCTCTCGAAAATGTCACTTATGGCATTTTCGCGAAATCAGATCCCCGCAAACAAATACAACAGTACATGTATTACCGTTTCGAAGATTATTGTGCTATCTTTTTCTATATAGCTTAAATATTGAATTATTAACAAATTTCACATGACTTCAAGATATCTGGACGAAGACACCTCTGAAAGTTGTAATATCTGTTAAATATTTCTTTTAAGGAATTGTATTAAGGATTGAATCGATAGTTGATGGTTTCCATTTGGGTATGGAAAACAGTTGGGTTGTTTAAAGTGTGTGAAGTCCGAAGGGCTTCACGCGTACTTTAAACAATCCAACTGTTTTTCATACCCAAATGAAAACCATCAAATATTGATTCAATCCTTATATTTACACTGATTAATTATCTCATTTATACAGAAATAACTAGAAGAATTCGTTATATTACGGCTTTTTCGAATGGCTGTTGGAACAGCTACGTTGACGACAAAGTGAATGACGGCATGCTTTTTCGCAGCAACTCGTGGCAAAACGTGCGTGCAAGGCGACGTCACGCGTCAAAAAATCGTGCAACGTCCAATAAATTGTGACCGGCTCTACTGTAGCCACGCCTTTTAAATAATACGTCACACTGTTTACCATCAGAACTTATGATTCGTTTGATGAATAAGACTTCATCGTAGAGGATGAAGTTGAAGTGTAAATATTTGTTATTACACGCAATATCTAAATAGAGGTGCTTATTTAGAGCTTCTAAAAGGATAAAAGTATAATAATAAACTCGCAATTTACTATTGAGCAACTTTTCCAGCGAAACAGGAGTATCTTGATCACAAGAAAATTTTACTGATATCAAAATCTAGAACAAATAGCTTTTTATTGTCATAACATGTAACTGTTTTTTTTTTGTTGTTTTTTTTGTAAATTGACGAAAGAGAATTATTTGAAACGTCGTTTTTGGTTCAACAGTCGAAAACCTATTAACATATTAACATATAAACCCAATTTACAATATTATATCTGCATCACATGTAATAACCACAAATGCACACAACAACCTTTGCGGGTAGACAGAAATATTTCATAGAACGATAAAATTATCGCATTATTTTACCATCTTCCTACATTGCGGTATGACGGATTTGCGGTTTAAAGGTTAAGGTGGAACGCATCCGATTTTTTTCCAAGTTATTTCATGGTATAAACAGATCGTAGCTGACATGATATGTAGTGAAAACGTTGCAAACATACACAAGTAAAATGATTATGGTGCAGAAAGAGGTGACCAAGACTTACTCCTAACAAAAAGTCAAAACTGGGCATCTGCGTCAGTATCTGATATCAGAATCTTTCGATTGTTCACACAGCTCTCAGAGTGATCTTCACTTTTAGAAATGCAAAATTCTTAGGTTGAACAGGGTCTTAGATTAAAAGACACTGGCTTGATTAGGTTGGTTAAGTACATCTATATCTGATCACATGTAATTGTGGATTAAGAATAAAGTTTCCAACGTTTATGATACATGAAGTACTTGTTACGATTAGACATAAAAACATGTCACCAATCAACCTTTTAATTGACACTAGATAAATTCAATAAACAAAATCGAACTTGTACTACCCAGACACTCTTAGTGCAACCAAAACACAATAACAAAACGTGCAATTAAAACCCTGTGGTCATCTGCAGCCCCTGTCGAACGCAGCTAATTGAGTGTATTGATGACTGTCATCAGCGTAGCCGAAACTTAAGGCGACACAAAAAAAAATTGGAAAGGCGAGACTAAAATATAATGGCGGCAAGTCGAAATATTGGGGCGGCGGCCGCCCCTGCCGGCCCATTGACTACGCCTTTGGCACTGACTCGTTTGTCAAATCCTGATAGTGTCGCGTTTTTTCAGGAGATGTTTTTTAATTAGATTGTTATTAACCCCAAAAATAACAAAAACTAAAAAACAGAAATAAAAAATAACATAACCCTGTTGCTTTTGAAAGATGAAACCTTCTTTGATTACAGGGGATTGTAATTGGCTGACAGGTTAGGACGTAAAGAATGTTTATCTACCGCAAAAGTTTTCTTGGTTAGAGATTACAGTCTCTTAATATGTCTTAGGAACTCATACATACAGAGGCACTGCTAAATAAAAGAAGCGAAAGATTCATGGAAATCAATCTACGGATCCGACAAGGTTAAACAAACTAAAGAATCGGGGATGTCAAGTTATGGAAAAGACCAGACTAAACAAATAAAAGAATCACGAAAGTCATAGCACAGATTTTAATTCAATGCAAAGTAAAAAATCAAGAACGTCATAGTATTTTTTTTCAGACAATGATTAACAAAATAAAGATAAAGGAGGTATGTATCAGAAAAGCCTATAAAATCAGGGAATCAAGAAAGTCTTGGTAAAGATACATGCAAGACAAGGCTAAACAAATCAGGGAATGAAGAAATTCTCGGTAAGCATCGAACATGGCTAATCAAAACAAGGAATGAAGGAAGTCTTGGTAAAGATAAGACAAGGCTAAACAAATCTGGGAATGAAGAAATTCTCGGTAAGCATCGGACATGGCCAATTAAAATAAGGAATGAAGGAAGTCTTGGTAAAGATACATGCAAGATACGGCTAAACTAATCAAGGAATGAAGAAAGTCTCTGTAAGCGTCGGACATGGCTAATAAAAGCAAGGAATAAAGGATGTCTTGGTAAAGATAAGACAAGGCTGAACAAATCAAGGAATGAAGGAAGTCTTGGTAAAGATAAGACAAGGCTAAAAAAACAACAACAAGAAATCAAGAAAGTCTTGGTAAAGATAAGACAAGGCTAAACAAATCAAGGAATCAAGAAATTCTCGGTAAGCATCGAACATGGCTAATTACAAAAAAGAATGAAGGAATTCTTAGTAAAATCAAGAAAGTCTTGGTAAAGATAAGACAAGGCTAAACAAATCAAGGAATCAAGAATGTCTTGGTAAAGATAAGACAAGGCTATACAAATCAAGGAATCAAGAATGTCTTGGTTAAGATAAGACAAGGCTAAACAAATCAAGGAATCAAGAATGTCTTGGTTAAGATAAGACAAGGTTAAACAAATCAAGGAATCAAGAATGTCTTGGTTAAGATAAGACAAGGCTAAACAAATCAAGGAATCAAGAATGTCTTGGTTAAGATAAGACAAGGCTAAACAAATCAAGGAATCAAGAATGTCTTGGTAAAGATAAGACAAGGCTAAACAAATCAAGGAATCAAGAAAGTCTTGGTAAAGATAAGACAAGGCTAAACAAATCAAGGAATCAAGAATGTCTTGGTTAAGATTAGACAAGGCTAAACAAATCAAGGAATCAAGAATGTTATCGAACACGACAAATACCACAATTTTTTCCAGCTTGGTTTAAATAGATAAAATATATTTGGGACACATTAAGGGAAAAATCTCTTCGAAAATATGTTGCGGAATTAAAGCTTTTACTCTTTTTGGAAAAAAATTATCTGTTATGTTCTAAAAACTAAAATGTGATTGTGTTAGTAAACACATTCTGACAGTTTAATGGTATTTTATTTGAAATGCGTAAAAATAAACGTCTTCTGCTCAACACGATGACGTCATTTCAACTGTCCAAAGACAACGTCCCCCATGAAGTGCCCCATTTTTATCACAAAAGGTTTTCATTTTAAGTATCTTGCATGAATGTGAGGTGAAGATGGAAAAATCTGTCACCGAGGGGAAACTGTTTTTGCGGTAACGAGGCTCTGCCGAGTTCACGCCAAACAGTTCTCCCGAGGTGACAGATTTTTCTATCTTTACCGAATGTCCCATGCAAGATACTTTTTCTTGCATACCTTTCACTGTTCATTTGTGTACATGTATACAAACAAAATTTTGTTTCCTTACGCTGAAATATTGACGTTAACGTAAAACTTATTTTCTAAATGACGTCACTAACTTGAATAAATTACGTCAGATACTTGAAGACGTGACGTCACTCTTGTAGCACGCGAAGGTTATCTATTCCCTAGGGAAAAGATAAGATTTTCTTTCTCCGGTAAATCACTAGGAAATACTTATCCAGTATGCAAGAAAGTGATCTCTGATATTATTTAAGCTTAATATAACACAATGGAACAGTGGTCTAGGGTTAGAGCTTCGGACGCCTGATCCGGAGACAGCGGGTTCGAATCCCGCCAGGGATGAGATTCGTCTGCAGTTTCCTCAATCCAAATTTGGCGCGAGTCCTGGTTGATAACCCAGGGAGCAGTCATCGAGCGTGATTAATATGAGTTGGAATAACTTGTTTCACAATCATGTAAAATAAATAAGTTTAAATTAATAGAACACAATTTTTATGGAGTTATTCAGACGCTGAAAACAAAAAAGATACACTTCTTCATATTGCATATATAGAACAGATAAAACAAGTTTTGTGACAGAGTATTAATTTGAAACAGAGACTCTAATTGCATCAGTCAAAACGAAACCGATACGCGCTAATTTATATCACGTGACGACCGAATACTTATCAAACTATTCATGTAGATTTACATAAATGGACTACAGATATTCGAGTGTTCTCATTGATTGATACTGAATCGCACTGATTTTTAAGATAGCGAAGACCCTTCAAAAAAAAAACAAATACGAAGAAACAAGCAGAAAAATAAGCATATTTATGGTTATTGCCACCGACATCTATATGAGAATATTTATTTGCTCATATCGTGTTGAAGATTCTATGATCACCGTCATATGCAAGCCATCGCTTGAGTTGGTTACTAAAATGTGTACTGTTCACTTGTATAAATAGTGTGTAGCACTCAGCAGAGAGCTATGTGGGTTAGTCACTAAAATGTGTACTGTTCACTTGTACAAAACTAAAATGAATATAGGTAGAACACTTTGAAACCCTCTTCTAAAAAGGTTTTGTGATGACTTCGTCATTTTGCATAATTATCACTTTATATCTTAGTAACATTCTTTTGATGGTGATTTGTCTAACATGTTTTATCGCCAAAGCTGCATTTTCAGGAGTGAAAGCAAAAAGCTCCCATGTTATATTTAATAAATTAGCAGACAGACCTTTTTCCCCTTCACCCCTCGATTTGCAGTATCAAAAACAGACAGAAATGTTGTTGCTGGTTAGGCCGCACAGGCATATTTAATCGAGGCTCATTAAGATTGCCGTTAACAGGCTATAAAAAACTGCGGGCCATTGCAACATGATAAGTATTGATGAAAGTAAGTGTACCATTGTGCAGCCTCAGCGTGTGTTTAAAGGAGCTCAATTACAATACATGCAGTATTTAATACACTGAACAAAAAACCGTTACCGATGTCATGCAGTGATGGTGACGTATATCAGGGCTATCCTATCAACCTATTTTGGGGTTGTCCCGGCTAGCTCAGTTGGTTGCGTGTCAGGAATTGCAGGGCTAGGCGCTGTCGCCTCGACAGTGCGGGTTTGCTTCCAGCTGGAGGCACTATCACTTGATATTCGTTTGGTTTGTGATGTAAATATAAGGTTGCGCTCAACTCGGAACAAGACGGCATCAAACTGAGCTTGAATATTTCCATATTCGTCCTGTTCGGCGGCTTTCAAAGTTCCCTTAAAATCTATTTTGCTAAGTTTTTCTTTCGTTTCGTGGCAAGTTATGTAATTTGGATATAGTTCAATAGTATGACACGTTGGTGTCGATTCTTAGGGTAGTGTCTAAAGTTTTAATTTAAATGGAATAATTTCATCTATTGTATTGTAACTTGTTAATGAGTTGTGTTAGAATTAAGAAAGGAAACTCGTTATCTCGATGATTTAATAGTTAACCAGTGAAGTTACTTGGCTGACAATCGAAGCACTGTCCTAAATGTGGCCGGGATGAAGAATATATCGGCTTTAAGAAAATGAGTACCATGTTATTTTTATATGAGACGATAGCTTTAACGTATAGGCATTTTGCATCTCCAGAGCATTGCAAAAAAGCAAACAGATTCTCTAAATTCTGATAGCATTATTCAAGTCAGATATCATCTGACATTGCATGTACAATGCACGTGTGTGTCTTTTCTAATTTGACACTTCTCTGCTATTTTAGACATTTGAAACCTTCTGGTTCCTATGCCCGACTATTTTTGTGTTTTATTCCTCTTTTTCTAATATATTTCACATTAAATTTTCTTATTATAATCTTGGATAAGCTGACAAAACAATAATTTATTTCGCCATGATATTGACATAATTGTATCATATTATATAAAACTAACATTTTTCTTTGCTTAACTTAAGAGAATTTTAAAAAATCTAGAATCTTAAATTTAAGATTTGCTTTTTTTAAGTAGTATCTAATCCGATATTTTCTTTGCCATGCTTTTTGACATGTCTTATATCTAACCTTAAGCTTTGATTTACTGTTAATTCTGCAACAAACACATATAACCTTTTGCACCTCCGCTATACTTTGTGGCGGCCGTAAAAAGTCTCCCCGTACGTATAGTCAGTACTGTTATCAGTAAAATAACCCGTTACCGATGTCATGCAGTGATTGTTACGTATATCAGGGCTATCCGATTAACCTTTTTGGGGGGTTGTCCTGGTTAGCTCAATTGGTTGTGTCGCAGGAATTGCAGGGCTATGCGCTGTCGCCGTGACGGTGCGGGTTCGCTCCCAGCTAGAGGCACTATCGTTTGTATTTCTTCTGTGTATTCTAAGACAATAATCTTCCCTGATTGAACGTTCGTCTATATTAAGTTACTCAACCTTGAACCTGACTAATTCCCAAGGTTCTGTGATTTACCTCAGAGTTCTCAAATCATTCAATATCCTTCCCTTTCAAAAATTGTCTCTTTGCCATTCTATTGAGTTTTGCCAGACACTCAGAAGTTCGAGCTCCAACTTTGTTATTCATATATACTGGTTCATAAATCCCAGCTAGAGGCATCGGTGACGAATTTTTTTACTGATAACAGTTTTGACTATTATGTACGGGGAGACATTTTATGGCCGCCACACTGCACAAATAGCGCTAATGTGAATTTCAAATGATATTGCATCTATCTGCAAGTCTTCCAGAGAAATGAGCTGAACTAGTTGCTTTAACCCATGCAGTTCAGACTGGACAAACTCACTTATTTGGACTTGTGAAATGATCTAGCCTAGTTCATTATGAGCTTTCGTTTTTTTTTCTTTTTTTTGTGGGGTGGGGGGAGTCTTCGCTTTTCTTGAAAAGCATCTGTCAAGTGTGTTTAGTCATTAAAGTATTCGGAATTTCTTGACAATGATTCTTCCAATCTCCTTCGGAGAGTTGTCGTTCCTTACACTCAATAACACCTCTGCGAAAGTCTCAGTGTCAAGATTTTTGACCAAACTCGACAGCCTTAGTTTAAACAGTCATAATTTTGAAATTGAAAGCTTGAGGTAAAACAAATGACAGAAATCTTCACTATCCTATCTTTCATTAAAACAAAGAAACCCTAGCTATTGTAAATGTTATTAGTAAACTATTTCTTTGTTAAATTGTTAAAGTAAAAGTAGTTGAAAGTAGTCCCAGTCTTTAACAGAGGTGAATGTAATGAGCCGATAGAGTAAGAGAATATAATTCTTCTTACTATTTCGGCTCACTTCAGACAAGTATGTGATAAGTGTCGCATTTATAAAACGTTACCACATTTTTTAGACGACTATTTTTAGAAAGATTTTTTTGTCTCCTGGCATATATAATTCGTTTCATTCATAATGTCACTGCTTTAACAGGTGTAAAACATAATAAGTTGACGTTGATGAAGTCTTCTGCCCTCGCCTTCCGGTGGTACTTAGTGTGTCTGTAATATTACAAGCTTTATTAAAAGTTATGCATTCGGAGCGTACATGTGAATATAGACTTGATGTGGTGTTAACAGCCGAATTTGAGATCTAAATTTCTCTTCACTTAAATAACTAGATCTGAGATCAATATTTTGCATCACCATTGAAATGATTAACCGTTTATTCTATTTATACACATTTTATTGAATCTGTGTAGATCCAAGTCAGCCTTCACATTGGTACCGTCTGATCAGGATCTGCACTGTTCGCGTTTTGGTCAGAAATAACCTAATAAATAAAAAAGCAAACAGTGCAGATTCTGATCAGATGGCACGGATGTGCAACTATGTATTACCGGAAAATATATTACTTGCCAACATCTGTCATAAAAAAGTGAAATATACATATTAGAAATGGTTACATCCAGCAGACACAGCCTCCCCAAACAGTCCAAAAGTAGAAAGGAGAAGAAAACATGGTTATACTCATTTGATCAATTTCAAAGTAGACGCCACAAACAATTAACGAAAATGAGAACCCGACTTGGAAGTGTCTGTATGATTTTATTCATTCGTGATTATAAACAACGACTATCACGTGACTGCCGTTACAGTTGCCCGGATAATCAGTTAAACAGGGTGGCCTAACGAACTACATAAATTTCATCAGGGGAGGTAACCGCCTTAGAACAGCCAGTGACATTATCATCTTGGTCACTTGAAGCGATGAGATAATACAAAAAAAGGTAAAAAATTAAAACCCAGGACAATCATGATCTGATAGAAACTGATCTGTAAAACTAGTTTGGGCGAACAATATCATAGAAATGCAATAATTCGATTCCCTTATTTTAAGAATGACCGGTTGTTTTAGATGCCACAAGGAGTGTCAATACTATTTACAAATGATATGATCAAACTCAATGTCCGTAATCAAGGTTAATTCTACTACCTTACTTTCTATCCACAAGTAATTATATTACTAATGTTTTCGAAACGGTCGATGTTTTGTCCCCAGTTTGCGTCGACCCCAAGACATTATAAGCTAAACATATGTTCCTTCAGAATTCAAAGGGTCCATGAAACTTATGTCGATTAACAAACCTCAAGAAAGTGTTTTTCAAATATTAAAATGAGTTTTAATTTAGAAAAAGTAATTGTGTTTATTTTTTGTTTTCGCAATACAATGCAATGGTGTCAATAAAAATAGCTAACACGTTACAAAGTTTGGGAACAAAGTCATTTGCTTCGGAGTTAAGAGGCAGGAAACTTCAGCCGTATAGTCACGATTCCCAGATTAAGCCTATATCATTTTTATTTACAATAGCACTACAATAATAGGCGTAGGGTCCGTCAAAGTCTCCACGTACAAAAAAGCAAGTATTGTCATCCATCAATCTATATCAAAGACCGAGTTCATATAATAATGTCCAGGCTAATCAGTTTTATCCGCGCACCTTTTTTGGGGATGTCCCGACAAGAGCAGTTGGTAACGCTTATTATGTGGCTAGGTGGTGTCGCTATCGCCGCCGTAGATCAGATTCGATTTTTAGACTAAGACTTTATCATTTGTTATTGGTTACCATTAACAATTCTAGTATTCTTTGTGATATACTCGAGATATAATAAGGAACGTCTCAGCATGACGAAATATTTCAATATATTTTGATTTCAAGCATGTATAAATACAGTTGAACCTGCCTTACCAACCACCTGCATTAAGTAACCACCTGTCCTAAACAGCCAGTTTGAATATGTCATAAACTGACAATCTGTTCTAATTTTTACCTGTCTCAAACAGCCACCTGTGTTCAGCAGCCACTTTTTGTCATTTCCTTGGATAGCTGCTTAAGAAGGTTTGACTGTTTTAAACCTGTAAACAGTGATCGTCTGTTAAGACTAATTCATGTGAATTTTCTTTTATATTTGTGAAGATGTACTGTGTGAAAGAAGCTTGGGTATACATTGATTTACAACTTTTATGATGGTCTGGGAGGGAAATTTGCGTTACTTAGTATGAAAACAGACTAAATCAGTTTTTATAGCATACACTTGTCCTATTCACAAGCTGGCTGCAAACTTTACACAGCTTACACTTTTTTATAAGTTATATTAATAAATCTAATCAAATCTAACAAAATGATTTATTGTTAGCAAATGAACTAATCCTGACGAAAATATGTCACACATACGAACCAAATTAAACAATTTGCGCGGGAATGCACGCAGTCAACTATAGACCATACCAACGCCCTAACTTGTGTCTCAAGTGCGAACGAATCTGACAGATGGCTAATGTCAGCAATCAAGACAGCGTTTCAAGGACACCGAACAAGACATTAAGCGTATCCAGACGCTTGTTTAAACCTGGTGATGTAAACAGCTTACAGCCAGACAAGTACTTCACCACGATCACAGCTGAACAAAAAATGCATACATTACTGATAATAATGCATATTATAATTGATTTTACAACTTGTCAAAGGTCAAAGAAAATACAGACTACACGCAAAAAGTATAAAAGCTACGCCAATAAAGTAAAAAAACTCGTTATACAAATATGGTTCTACGTGTTTTGCTTAAACTTTTCTTAAATTCTTGAAAACCTATCGAAAAGTATTAATGAATACATAAAAGGATTAAAACCAAATAATCTTAACATTGAATACTAAACATTACAGTTCACTTCAGGTAGTTCTAACAGGTTAAATCACCCAAAAATACCCTTAATCTCTCGAACTGTATATACATCAATATAATTTTCATACCATTCTCTTCTCTTGTTTGTAATAAATCTGAAAACGGTTGACTTGTGCCTTGCATTAAGGACAACAGACCAACCATGTCCTGCCCTGACATTTCTTCACCATAAGTAGACACTGTCACATCATTAATCGGAACCATACTATCATGCCATAAGTTCTGAAACTAAACCTTCGTACCATCAGCCACAACCCAAACTCTACACCGTCGTGCACAACTAATATTGTATGGGTAGTTTTGCACCTTTTAATTGTGAAGAAATAAGTATACACGTTTATTTTTGACATATTTAGTATGATCTCTTTCATCAAAATGAACCAACTATTTTCTACTTACTCTAACCTTAAATCAATCGTTAACTACTAATCGTACAATAAATAAAACCAGACTGTAATGCTTTCAAGTTACAATAGTGGTGGTTAAATTAGGTTTAGGCGATGACAGAAGCCAAAGATGCATTCGAAAGAGATTTTTAAAAAATCAAGAAATACTCATGACTGAGTCTTCTTTTTTGATTTCAAGACATGTCTTATTTATTTTCATTTTACATGGTCGTACATTGCAGATAAAAACCTGCATAACACCATTGTGTAATGAAATTCTAACAAACCATAGTATGTGATTAAGGAACTCGGAGAAATCAAACAAATTATGATTACCAAGACATTCTACAAATTTGAGTCACGAGCTCACGAGAAGTGTTAAATTCACCCACACTAAAAAAATCTATACCGAGATCCATATATGGATATGAAAAACATTTCCAGACGTGCGCTCTATTATACGGCTTGCATAAATTCCACAGAGCAAGCACATTTCGCGAGCCAAAAATAATAGCTGACCCTGTCTGTATCAGATATGAAATGTGAGTCCATACAGCGCTGAGTCATGCAACTGTGATAAAGACGTCTAGACGTATCAATATATGGTAATAAAATATTTCTGTAAGAAATATTCACAGTTAATACGATAACAGCGCATTAAAGGGTGAACATAACTAAGTATGTCTGCAGTTTAACCATCTGTTTACGAGTGACATATGATGATATTAGTTATATCCTTTTAGGGAAATGATAGAACGTAGACTAGACAGGATATCGTTCACAAATAGATATGAGATTGTTAAGACTATTGCATTCATTGTACTTTGTCAAGTAAAATTAACATACAGACATATTCAATATCCATATATTGTAGTTGATTGAGTGCAGCCGAAGGACTGGTGAATATATATTAGCTAAGGCATATCGGGATTTTAAGTATTAAACGATATCAGAAAAACATAGAAGCGATATATATTTTTACTAATGTCCTTTTTCGGGCGATGGCTAATGACGTCACGTATTATAACTGATAGTGCATTTGATTGCTTAATATTACTGTTTAAGAATGGGCTTATGATACGGAATTGAACCAGCACCGTAACGACTCCAGTACCGCCACGGCCCCAGCACCGCCAGCGCCTCACCACATTATACAGTGCTTTCCACATCCGCAAGTAACGATGGTCATTGGTCAATGATCACACATTTATCTGGGTAGGGTGCAAGAAATTTATAAAGTTCCTTTTAGTCCGACCGAACCAAAACCAAAACCCATCAGTATAGATAAATTGCTGAGAAGTGTTTCAAAGAACAATGTACAAAAAAGCCTGCTCACAACAGAGCCGGTGAAAGATATTAGAAATGCAGCAGACATAGATGAAAACATAAAAAAAAGCTCTGGAAGGACTTTCGACACCTGATGTTTGTAATTGCCCGTTTACTTGCAAGAAAGACAAACATTTTGAGATATTATCTTTGTCTTATACAGTTTTTATTTATTGTGCACATCTTTGTCATTTAATAAGAGACATGTCGACCATTAAAAATGTTTGCAAGAACAAATAACCTTCCAGCAGAAAATGATTAAATTCCTTAATTACCGCTTATCATACTTGACATTCCGTTTATCAGGACTTCGCATATACACGTTTGTATGTTTTAGGAATATGAAAGTAAGAACAAGTTGAATTTAAGAATTCGGCAATAGAGTGTAATCAAGTAGTACTTGGCGGCCTTTGACAAGATTTGATTTAACAATTCTTATTCCGACTTTGATTTTAGAGTTGCCATGCTAATATTTTAACAAAACAAAGGCATTCTTATGGGTACTAATAATGAAACCTTTGATGCTTAGCTTAGTTTCTGTTATTTTGCTATATACACATTAACAACAAATTAAATAACACTGCATTTCACCCACATCATTTGTTTAGTGAATAGATGCTGTCTGTTTCACCAATTAGACAATAAGATTAACCTTATCTTAATTTAAGTTAATAAGGCAATATTTATTTTCAAATACGCAAACACGTTTTTATTCACAATAATTATGTTATTTTTTGTATCTAAAAGTTATCAAAAATAAATCGTTCTATTACCAGATGGAGATATTCAACGTTGGACATCACAAATAGGTAATGTTTTATTTTTATATGGAGATATTCAGTGTTGGACATCTTAAATAGGTAATGTTCTATTTTTAGATGGAGATATTCAGCGTTGGACATCTTAAATAGGTAATGTTCTATTTTTAGGTGGAGATATCCGGCGTTGGACATCTTAAATAGGTAAGTTTCTATTTTTAGATGGAGATATTCAGCGTTGGACATCTTAAATAGGTAATGTTCTATTTCTAGATGGAGATATTCAACGTTGGACATCTTAAATAGGTAATGATCTATTTCTCGATGGAGATATTCACCGTTGGACATCTTAGATAGGTAATGGTCTATTTCTAGATGAGATATTCAGCATTGGACATCTTAAATAGGTAATGTCCTATATCTAGATGGAGATATTCACCGTTGGGCATCTTAAATAGGTAATGTTCTATTTCTAGATGGAGATATTCAGCGTTGGACATCTTAAATATGTAATGTTCTATTTTTAGATGGAGATATTCAGCGTTAGACATCTTAGATAGGTAATGATCTATTTCTAGATGAGATATTCAGCATTGGACATCTTAAAAAGGTAATGTCCTATTTCTATATGGAGATATTCACCGTTGGACATCTTAAATAGGTAATGATCTATTTCTAGATGTAGATATTCAGCATTGGACATCTTAAATAGGTAATGTCCTATTTCTAGATGGAGATATTCACCGTTGGACATCTTAAATAGGCAATGATCTTTTTCTTGATGGAGATATTCAGCGTTAGACATCTTAAATAGGTAATGATCTATTTCTTGATGGAGATATTCACCGTTGGACATCTTAAATAGGTAATGTCCTATTTCTAGATGGAGATATTCACCGTTGGACATCTTAAACAGGTAATGTTCTATTTTTAGATGGAGATATTCAGCGTTGGACATCTTAGATAGGTAATGTTCTATTTTTAGATGGAGATATTCAGCGTTGGTCATCTTAAATAGGTAATGTTCTATTTTAAGATGGAGATATTCAGCGTTTGACATCTTATATAGGTATTGTTTTTTTTTTAGATGGAGATATTCAGCGTTGGACATCTAAGATAGGTCATGCTCTATTTCTAGATGGAGATATTCAGCGTTTGATAGGTGTATTTTGCACAATTGTTTTGTTCTTCTCATACGAGGCATTTATCGCATTATTTCCTTTTTTAAGTGTTTCATGAATACATGGATCGTCATATTAGACATTTTGCATAGAAAAATAAGATACTACTTGGAACCAGTCTGCGGTATTGAAACTATGGGTAATTTATCATACAATATGAATGTGCTTCTGCATGTATTGGTTGTTACTGTCGCAGATCATTATTTATAGACTGTGACACCGTTGTTTCTATATTTACAAATCCAATAAAGACGTTATTGTTATGCGTTTAAGCATAGTTGTTCTGGAGAGTATATTATGAAATATCATGTCTTCTGTTGTCTCCGCCCGAACAGAGAGGTTATTGTAATTGACAAGTTTTACTATGGCGGCCGCGAATTCGTTCCTTGGTTAGTTATGGGATTGCGACCATTTACCGGTTCATAAATCATAAATAAGCTGGTTTTATAAGGCTTAACTCATAACGCGGTCGTTGTTTAATGTCAAGACTACTCATAATTCTTCAAAGTTTAAAATAAACAGATATAAAGGGATAAAGGTATAGAAGGGGAAGAGATTAGGAGGTGATCGGGGTGGGGGATATGGTACCATACAAACAAAGGTATTTGACAATTTAATGTAAAGTAACAATTTGGGTAGTTCGTTAAAAGGTTACTTTAGCTTCAACCAGCCGCATAGACCACTTCCAAATTGTAAAAACATTTCTTCAGATGTACTTCTTCAGTGTTACGTTAAAACATTACAATCTTAGCTAATCCTTCTAACGAGTAGTCTGCTCTAATTTCCTTCTTGGCTTGTCTGTTCGTTTCCGAAATCTGTACATTTCAGAATTTGTTTGGAAACGTGAGACAGGTTAATGGATCATGGCTGCTCTTTGGTAGTCAGCTAGGTTCTTAAGTAACACGAGAAATATATATAATGCTTTCTTTTTTGCATTATTAGGTAATGCTTCTTTGCCTTAAACAGAAGTAAATCCGTCGCTGTCTTTAGAAGATCATCATTAGGACTCGGAGTTTTCTTAATGGACTCTTTAAAGGCAATAATTCCTAAACCTTCCGATTTATGTCCTCGTTAAGATCCCCAATAATTGATATTATTTGTCTTTATGCACATACTTATGTTCAACATTGACATGATACTTTTTTTTGTATATTTTGATTATGAAAACTACATTAAAAGTAGTGACGTTTTCCTTATGTAACTATACTAAAAGAAATTAGAAACGCAACTTCTTTGAACATAAATTATGTTTCGTGATTAAAGAAGTTGCGTTTTTAATTTCTTTACCTATATTATAAGTACTTGAAGAAATTAGAAACGCAACTTCTTTAAACATGAAATCTATTTCTTGTTTAAAGAAGTTGCGTTTCTAATTTCTTTTAGTATATAATACCACTTCACATCGAGGCGTGTTAGACCGTATATGTTACAAAACGTATATGTCACACGTGTGTGACATTTTCGGCCGAATTAATCACACCTGTCTTTATGTGACATATATGTTTGTGCAAATTAGCGATAAATGTCTGACCGAATATGTCACATTATATGTCCCATACTCGGCTAAAGGGTGTGACGTATTCGACCGATAATATCACACGTGTTCACGTATTCGACCGAATGTATTACACGTGTGACATAGACGTTTTGTGACATATGGTCAAACAGAGGCGTTCCACATGCTCCATTATCCTACAATACAGTGAAACCTGCCTTAGCAGCCACCTGCGAATAGCAACCACATGTCTTAAACACCCAGTTTGAATATGACCTAAACTGACATTATGTTCCAATTTTTTACTGTCTTTAACAGCTACCTGTCTTCAGCAGCCACTTTTTGTCACTCCCTTGGGTGGCTGCTAAAGACAGGTTTGACTTTATATTTTTTCCCGACAAATTTTAAAATGGGCTATATCATATGACACAAACGTTGAGTCTACCCAGGCCGATAAATTTATAGTAATGGTGATTTTTAAGAGAAAGCTTTGAAATTTTAATGGGTTTAAGACATAAAAATAGCATCAAATTGTGTTAAGATCTCCTTGGTTTTGGGGCAATGGCAAAACAAGAATGTATATCTACCACGCCTCCAGCTAAAACAAGGGAGAAGTCCTCGGTAAAAACGAAATGTGTATGATTGGCACTAAACTAGGTGCTACAGAGTCCTGTAAAATTAAGATGTGTACAAACTCAGAATATATCTAATTTCTTTTTTCGGTTTCGATCATGGCGGTCATTGGTCTTGGACCTAGGAGAGGTGTTTGAACAGGCCAGTAAGTGAAATCCATTTGCAGAAATGTTGATGCTGACGAAAATAGCACAATAATAAATGGACCTGCAGCTCATGTATACAACAGTTTGCATTCATTTTCCTTATAAATTTGCAGAACAAAATGAAATAATTTTGGAAAGCCGTAAATCAAAATAATATGGCTAGTCAATAACATCTTAACCGACATGCAAAATGAAACGACTGGACTGACTCAATTAGCAGTAAACATATGTAGTTAAGTATCGGCTTTAACTGTGCATGTATACCATTATATACCATATGCAGTACAGTACAAAGGTTTACGTATGTTTGTATTTGAACATGTTTTAATGCTACAGCAAACAAACAAAATTTGGTCCCACGGCCTAATTATGTATTGCACATGCAGTACTTGTTAATCGCATTCGTGTGCATTTTCGTGCATAAATGCAGTTACTGCGCAGTATCATGAATTGCGTAATCATGAAAGTTAAATTTTGTGTATGTCATAGTATTAAATGGCTATATAGCAGAGAGCAGCATTATGTGAATTTGTCACAAGTTCTAACGGATTAAAACATCTTTCAATTTGGAATTAAAACAAACTAATTGGAATTAAAAATTTCAATGGTAATATTTTTATATCTATTTGTTTACCTGAGACATGTTAAGAAGTATTGAACACAGTTCAGTACGTATGTCTGATCCCGAACCATCAATTGCATCATAAAGATATAGACGCCCGGCCAACGAACTTAGTACTTTTCAATTTTTGTGGCAAATAGTTAATATTCTGCATTCTTCATGAAGGAAACCACCGAGAATGCATCACATGAAATGTAGGTCAGTCGAATCATTAGAGAAATAGTAATAATTAATGTAACCATAATTCATTGTAGAGTGGAAGAATACATCGCGAAGCTTGTATAAACCACCGTATAACATTACATACTAGATTTTTGGATTGCACCGAGACTAAACATAAAATTTAACCCAGACGCTTATGATAAATAACAAATGGTTAAATAAATCGACTAGCAGCCAACCAAACACCGGTAGATTACTGCGCTAGGTACTCGAATATATCTCGAATTTCCATCAAGTTGTAGACATAAAGCATCAAACTGTCAGTCAAGAGCAAAAAATATAGTTATCTTCAAACCGTCTCAACACGGTCGTTGGGTGACGTCATACAAACACAAAATTAGCTGTCTAGACGTTTGGGGCTCCTTAAGGGAAATCTCTTCAACTGTGGGAATTTGTTATCATAATGATATTCAAGCATTTCAATTGCTTTTAGGCTCAACATTTTATACAAGGTTTATGCAATTGGGTCGTCTGGCATGATTTTTTTATTTATTGGCGGAAAAACGATGTATATTCGATTAAAATCGGAAAAGTGAAGATATAATACCAGACAGAAATCACTAATAGATGCTAAAATCAGTGGAGGGGATTCACCAAGTAAAGAATTTAGACAAAGTCTGTAATTAATAAAGACTGAAAAAAATGTAATCTTTAAAAAGCTATATAGAAAAGATTAACAAAGATATGAATGTAAACCCTTTAAAGTTTGATGGTATCTTAAATATAAGTACCAATGTTATTTTCTGTTTCTTTTTTCCAAACAATTAGTAAAGAATTCTTTTTAAAAATCGACAAATAAACAATTGTAATGTTAATTAATAACTAAGAACATATTTATTTGACGATACATTAAATAACCAAGGAAGAAATAAATTAGATCGCACGTACACAAAATAATAATATGAAAACTTTTATTAATTATCATTAGTTCGTAAAAATTTATATTAACTTAAACCTCTGTTTTTATCTGAATGCAGATTATTGTTACAAAGTTGCTATTTCCGTAACCGTAAACATTTTTAGTAAACTTATAAATGGTTAAAACGTGTCATATTACTGACTTTTAATTATTTCAATAGAAATAATTTATTTCTGACACATTCTTTGTTTATTTTTTATTGTTTTTGCTGGCTTTTACATTTAATAACTACAGTTTTATATTTCGCTTTGAGTGAAATAATTTAAGTTTTTTCTGAGTTTAGATTAAATAAGAAAAATAACTGAATAAAGCAAATAACAATATCTGCTTATATATATAACTTTTTATACAAGGGGCAAGAACGCAAAAAAATCCACTCGCGAGTACTGACAGAATTACATAACATTAACTATTATGTTAATTCACTTTTAATCTTCGATACAAAATGTTTAAATGCTTAAAACAAGGTAAATGATATTTTAATAAATTAATACGACTATGTGCAACTACAATGTAACATACCCTTTAACACGAAATCATGAAGTTATGCACACATTAAAACAGTTCAAAAATATTTTTACAACTTTAGGTCTAACTGTCACAGAAAAAAAATACATTTGATGTAATTAACAAACTGAAGTGGCAAGTTTATACCGTCAAGAAAACATCTTGCAACCAAATATAAAAATACAATTTTAAATAAAGAACAAATGTTCATTGTTTTCTAGTAAATATTCATCAATTCCTGCAAGTTAAACTGGAAGATGACACCGAATACAAAAATATAAATTAATAATTCTCAATTAAAGAACACATGTTCATTGTTTTATAGTAAATATTTATAAATTCCTGCAAGTTAAACTAGAAGAGTAACATAATTTAAAGACTGGAAAATAACTTTTTTTTGAAGCCACCGAACACGAAAAATATGAAAATATTGCAGGCTCGGTTTGATTGAGCCTGTTCATGGGCAGTAATGGAAATGCATATTACTGCCCATGCCGCCTAGCCCCGGGAAATTTTATAACTGATATGTCCAAATTTTCCAAATTTCAATAAACAATTTCCGTCTTTCATGATTTATATTGGATACCAAACGGAAATACAGAATAATTCCATTTATATCATATTGAAAAGATTGTTATAATATAATTTTAAATAACACTTTGAATTAAAGCGAACTGGTTGAAAAATTGAAAGGTCAAAACGTGCTGAAGACACTTGAATGTGATTATATTTTTTCTAAAAGGTTGCTATGGTTAAACTATTTTATGTATATTAACTGTGGGTCTTTCGTTTATTTAAATATTTATAACGTTTGTAAAGTAACACTGACATGCTCAAAAAATTTTTTCTACGAATCACAACATACATTATAGATACCAAAAGACTAAAATATTATAGTTTAAACATAAAGTGTATCATCGCAATCGGTATTATAATTGTCACGTCTTTATGCTAGACAAGAAAAACCGTATCTCACTTTAAAAACTATAGCATTGTCCAACAAAAATGATTCGTTTAGATTTATGTTTTTGCTTGAAAAAAAAGAGTGCACGAACAGTTAGGTTCGCATGCACGTTTCTTTTGAAAACGAGTTAGAGACGTTCGAAAATATAAATGTAATGTATTTGATTTGATTTGTATGTAACTTTAATGTGTTCACTTATGATGGTTTTCGTGTCTGGGTTATGCACAAGTTTATAATCAAATTTGATCATTTGTTATAAAATACAGCTGCTAAAAATAGAGTTTTAAATAATCCTTATGCTCTTTTCAAAATATAGAGGATGTAAAAACTGAATTTGAGCGTTATATACTGTTTATAATGAGGTATACCTTTTCACGAACTTAAGATTTTAACAAGACAATTTATGTTTACCGTTACCGTTTCAGAAAAAGAAACGTGAATGAGAGGTTTGATATGACACTTAGTACGAACTAGTTTGTTCCTCATTTAATTTCTGATGAAATTACATTTTTTTCTGAAATAGAGTTAAAAGTATGGTAAGTTGCAAGGCTAAGAAACACGACAAAAAAGTTAGATAACCGTGTGCAGACGACAGAAAGAATAAGTAATAATGTCT
Source organism: Corbicula japonica (assembly GCA_038501625.1). NCBI lineage: Eukaryota > Metazoa > Mollusca > Bivalvia > Venerida > Cyrenidae > Corbicula > Corbicula japonica. Next base: position 1,629,529 of record JAZAYU010000117.1, on the reverse strand, counting down.
TATGTGTGTTTGTGTTTTCTAAAGCATACTTAGGGTTCTTAGGAATTAGGACACGATAAAAAAATCATAATTCATTTGCTTTTATTAAAACATTAATTAATTTAAAAGTTTGAAAACGGATTATTCTCTGGTAAAAGGCTTATGGTTTTAACTGATCAATTTTTAGATATTTTCTATTAATATTCATCGTATCAAACATTATGTAACATCCAGATAGTCTTCTGGTAAAACTAGAACTTAATTAAGTAAAATAACTCGACAAGTCTGCCGAGGGAATTTCTAGAACATCAAGTTATAGATTTATCAGGATCATTGATCGGTCTAAGCTGTGGCAGATGTCATGCTGGGTCTCTAATTTTTACACAAACACTCTTGAATATATCAGGTAGTTGTGGTTAGCCAGTAAGAAATGTGATAAGACAAAATTGCAGTAATAATAATATGTGGTTTGTCTATATATACATAATACAAACCTTGAACCACACTCAAAAATGGAATAACTTTCAATTCAATTCTGTATGTGTAGAAATTCGATTTATTAGAGCATCACATGAGAAAATAACTGAAACAAAACTAATTCGGCAAAGGGTTGCTGTGTAACCAAAACCACAAGAAGAAGATGATAAAAATATACATCAATGCCTTGCTGCAATACTGCTTTAACTCATATACTAGTAGCAATCCGAATGAAATAGTCCAGTTTTGTGTCAACCTCCTTAGTGATGATACTTTCATTGAAACGATAATGTCATACAGATATAAAAGTATTGTAATTGCGCAAGGAACATTAAGTTGTCGTGCCTAATTAAGCACATTACGCCGACACGTGTGGTTTATTAAACTTAAAATTTTTAAAACATCTTTTTATAACGTATAGGTGTATAGTATGTTCTCATACAGCTACCACGTCCTGAATATGAAGACATCAAGAAACGTGATCTGGTGTTCACTTTAACACACACATTATTAAATTCGGAACTAAAAACACAGTCACTTTATTAAAGATTTTATTTAAAAAAAAATCAAATATGGGTTTGTAAAAAAGGGAAAGAAATTCACAAAAAGAAACGTCAAAATTACGGGAAACATGTCCGATCACTTTGAATCGCTACATGTACGCATCGCCGGGTTTATTGCAATTTTATGTTCGGTTAATAAATATTATTTTAATTGCGCTTTACAGTAGTTATAATTTTTATTACTCTGTATAGTTTATATAAAATACGAATCGCACAAATCAAATAAATGATGATATATCTGAAAGATATTAGTCTAAGCAATTAAATGAATATCGGATAATTGGATTATATTTCAATATAGGTCTACGTCACTAGAGACATATTTGAAATTAAAACTCAAGTTCATAAGTAATTAAGATGGGAAATTATGATGAATCTAGTTTAACGCTCGTCGCCAAATAAGTAGAAAATATTTTTAAATAAAGTAAAGAAGAGACGCTAAACTTTGTTGAATTTATGTCAGTAATGTTTTATGTTTAACGTATTATGTTTTACACGTTTAAGCATTGGATATAGCATTCAAGGTTTTCCTTCATAAAGAATGCTACATCAAGACATATGTATCCAAATAGAGATCAAAATAAACAATTTTTAATATTTTAAAGCTAAAACCAACTAGGCTACCTGTGTAGAGCGGTCAATTACAAATAAATGAAACGGTTCAAACAAAGTTACATTGAAAACTTCTCAAATGTCTTCCCTGAAAATATCAGCTGCAAATACATTAATAACAAAAATGAATCGTTGCAATAAATAATTGACAAATTAGATATACAGCACGACATTAACAATTTAGTTTTCATTTTGTAAAAAAAAAACAGACAAGAAAAACAAACAACAACAACATTCCTATCTATCACAACCTTAACCTAATACTTTTTCCGTGTAAATTTTAGTTTAATTGCATTGTAAGTGCTTTTTTGTTTTGTTAAGCTCTTACATTTCAGGTCCCTTTAAAAGTCACGTAGTTTTCATTTCAAATATACACAAATTAAAATAACAATTTGGGCTTTGCTTTCGTCATAACAATAACAACAACATTTATTTGTCAACAGAATCGTAGTCTGTCTTCAGGGCTTTTTTCCTTCTATAGCAGGGGCCGATATTGGGCGCCTTTCCCTCAGAAAATTTCTTTAAAATCATGCAGTTTTCCCCAAAAAGTAATTTTACATCAGGTTTTTTCATTCCCCTTGATAGAAAAATGACGTTATTGTCCCAAAAATTATAGGACATGGGCACCTTCCCCCAGGCAGTGAAAAAAGCCCTGTTCTTACATATGTAAGTTTGGTTTACATGCAAGTTCACTTGTTTAAAAGAGTCAACAGCAGAAAAGCAAAATGATTTTGTTCAAAGAAATAGGTAAACAGAATAGGAACAACAAAAGAAAATGTAAAATGACAAAAGAGAGGGAAGGCGGAAAACAATAAAACACAAGAGCAAAAATGTTTGATCGAGATTTTGGGATAAAATAGTACATGTGTTAAAATAAGTACTTATTTAATTTTTGTTTCTTTATTGGTTGTCTCAATAACATCATAACAATGAAATCCATTTGTTATCCGTTAAGTTTGTAATAGTAATATCGTATATATATTTTTGCATAAAACACATTAATTTTAAGTGATAGTTTTCCGTTTATCAATCTCATATTACAATAAATAACATTTAAAAATTATTTTTAAATGTTATTTGAGATTTGAGGGAAAAAAAAGTGTAAAATCAGTGTAAAATTTCAATTAGTGTCCTTAGGACACTTTTTGAAATTTTACACTGATTTTGAATTTATGGAACTGTCTCAAGTATATATATTTTTTCGTTCTTATTAATACAATTCAAACCAATTCAACCAATGTTGCCTTACCCCAATTTCTTCTTTAAGTATATTTTGACCTGATTTTGTCACCGTTAATTAAAACCATGCCATTGTCGTCCTAATTGAAACTTAATATGCTATTTTGTTTACACTATCATACTATTGATGCCTTTTATTCAAATCTTCTTAAAATATATCAGATACTTGTCGTCCTGTTGAATAAAAAAGCTTCGTTTTACTTATGAAAATAATGGTTCATGCAAAGGTAGAATTCCTTGTATCCTTTAAGACATTTGATAGCTACTGTTAAAACTAGTAAAAATGTTCAATATTTATTTTTATTTATGTTCTGAACGTATTTTGTTAAGATAAAAATCTCACCTAATACTTATAAATAAATGTTTATTTCATAGCAAATTAACCACAATTACTTTACTTTTAACCCAACAAGCACTCGTAATATAAAGTAAGTAAGTATTCTTTTATTATAGTGACATGTGCACAAGCAACATATACATGAAATACAATAATACAAAATATAATAGACACCCGACCCAATAGGTCTATAGTCACTTTTGAAAACATATTATTGTCTTTCTTCTTATGACTGTTGAATCAGAATTTTCAAGATTTGTTGCTGAAATTTGGACATAATACAAATGTTTAATAACCATGTAATTCAGTTCTATATAAATGATTTCTCCTTTTTTAAGTAGGTTTTTGTATAATATTTTGCAATTTGTCTTGGGTTATTTTGGAATAACACAACTGTCTGTCTGCAGATTGGTCAGCATTGTTATCTAATATATTAATAAGACATCTTTTCTCAGGTTTTCATAATATTTAAAATATGTAAGAAAGTGACTTTCATTTTCAACTAGATGTTCATCACATAATAAACAAAGTATATTTTCCACAGCCTCCACTACATATGAGGCGCGTCATGGGAAAAGGTACATTCGGGCATTTGACGTCAATTATTGAAATGACGTCATTAAGTTGAGCAGACGACATTACTTATTATGCATTTCGTAGTAAAAATAAAATTATGTTGTCAAAATGTGTAAGAAAAGCAATTGTAAGTTATGAGAAATTTATAGATAGTTGTAAGTTCTTTCTAAATATAGTAACAACTAAAATGTCATAAAATATGACCGAAGGTACCTTTTCCCGTGACGCGCCCCTTATCGTCCAGTTTAAATTTATATTTGATATATTCTTTTGCATTTAGATATTTCACTAGTGTTGTCATTTATTTGTTTGATAAATTAACTAATCTAAATTTTAATCATTATAAAACGAATTGATTTGTTGATCTGATGTAGAAGTTCGCTCATTTCGTGTGTTTTTCTTTACTTCTTTAAAAAGAATCACCTTATCTTGGAATTTACTTACACGCTTTTTGAATTAAAACATTTCATTTCTTTGTATTTATTTATTTGATATGTAGGATTTAATTTTTGAATTAGATCGTGATAAACGATTTTAGATTTGCTCTCTCTCTCTCTCTCTCTCTCTCTCTCTCTCTCTCTCTCTCTTCCTTTGGTTTTCCGTTATTTTGGCGTATTAAAAATTTTATTAGTATATTAATAAATATGTCCGTTAAGACTTGTCCATCAAGAACACACACGAGAGGCATTGACATGTTTATCATAAAATCTGGCCAAATATTCAAAGCATTTCTTTGCTTTGCCTTTAATGAAATTTTATCATTTAATAAAAATACTGCATGCTTATAAACATTTAGTGCGTTCACCTGATGCACAGATGGCTTAAACGCAGTTTGGGTTGTTGTTTTTCTTCAATCAACCTATTTGAAAACAGTTCAGTGTTGTGCATTTTTATTAAGGAAAAAGTGAACTGTGCATATAAGGAATTTCCACACTTAAAAAACGCAGTTACAGCAGGAAGATGAAACAAATTATTTCAAATATGTGTCTCTATCATCGTATATGGCGAGAGTATTCTAATTTATAAGTATGTTTAGAACATCATTTATTTTATTTATTAATCAGTGGGTTGATATTTTGATTAAATAAAATTGTCATATAGAAGGTAATATTTCGTTCACTGGTTCCAAATGATCAAAGCAATCATTAGTAGTGCCCAAATGATTAACTTCTATTTTTATGAGCTAAAATATCTAGATATGAATAAATTTTTCAGAAATCAAAGTTTACGAAAATATATGAGAACATTTTCTATTGCTTATGGTATATAACAACTGATGCTTTTATACTGAGCTAAATGTTTGAAAGAGGAGAGCAAAAAATTAAAATGAGATAAAATATTATCGTTTTTTTTTGTCAAATCTATTCAGAATTTAATGACAATAAACGGTGTTCGAACTTCAAGAACGTCGGATTAATAATAAATACGTTATTGAATATTTTATTAATATCCCATAATTAATAAGTGTTTCTCATCAAACGGTTACACTTTTTTCGTCGCTTATGTTCAACAATTCAACACATTTGAAAAGTTAATCCATGCGCTAAAATAAATAAAGAAATGACAAAAACAACAACAATTATTTTTATGTACTTAACTAATTACATGAGGCTAAACACTTAAATGCCGTTTTTTGCTGATATTTTTGTTGTTTTCTGACGCTAAAACTATATTTTAACATCGACTAACAAATGCTAATATGCATGTAGACATACATTATGCAAATATAACAAGTCTACATCGTAATCTATAACCATCTTTGTCACTTTCGAGGTTTAAAGTTTGTATCTTTTATTCAAATCAAAGAAAACATATGAAGGAAACATCGATCATTTCAAAGATGAAATTGTGTTAAAAGAGATTACGATATACATTTATGTTCGTCAGATACAACATGAAAATCTTTAATCAATAGCAGTGGTTTATTGATGATTTGAAATCGGTTTGATATCTTTTGGATAATGAATCTTAGTGTTAATTTATCACAGAGTGGTAAGAAATCTATATGTCATTGATTTCCGTAATGCCGTCATTAATAGATGAATAGAACACGGACCATTCGTTTCAGTTGCTTTTTCGGAATGACAAATTCTAACTATATTCCGACGCTTTTTTCAAGAGTTTAAACTTTAGTTCACAGATTAAGAAACTAACCATGTTTTCAAAATATCAGAATAACACAAACTTACTTTTTGGCATTAATCGTAGAACGCCTCGACCGTCTGAACATCACTACAGCATCTACGCCGGAAGTTGAAATTTTACAATCTAAGGGAAATAACTGTTTTCACCAAAGAGGATAATGATGTGCCAATTTGAAATTCTACGTTAAATATCATTGGAGGTTCAAACTAACTTTAAATTTGTTTAAAAAGTTTACATTGCTTGTAAACAGAGCTGTCCACTCATTATGCGCACTTCCATTCAAACAAGAATTGCTCTTTCATGTACAAAATTTCAACCAGACGTTTTTTATACTTTAAAAGTACTTGATCTATAATTCACAATTTATGCACAGGCGCAGGCACCTCGAACAATATTTCTGCATTTATTATGCAACGTCTATGCATTTCTAATTGATTGTATTATTTATGTTTGCTTCAGTCATTGTCAGGCAAAGATCTACAATCATGATTAGGAAATATGACATTATTTTCTTTTTTAGTTTAACATCATATTCACAACAAGTTTTCGTAGAACATTGCAAATAAAATTTGAAATGAAAATCTTAATTTAGTCAATGGTTCTTACACCAGATATTGTCTTTTTCATAATATGACAGTCATAAAAGTACAATTGGTTCAAAAGTGCCACTAACACCGTCCTCGACCTTTACACTAAGACTAGAAGGAAAATAATTCAAGTCAAAAAGTTAATATACAAGACCGACAACACAGAGACGTAACAAAAGAACTAGTGTATGATAACGCCTAAGAACAATCATTGGTGATAACATGTAAGCCACTGGAGGGTTTCAAGTTCTTTTGTTTCATAGACTTAGTAATAATTCATTCTGAATAATGGTTAAAGGTAATGAGGACTAAAAAGAAATCCTCAACCATCCAAAGTACCCGAGGATCTTTTATCATCATATTTTTAACATTGCAATATAGGATCATTAAAAATACCAAATTTAGTCATTCAAAAATATGAATGATAATTTTTAAATTTACCAAGATTTAATAGCTTTCTATTTTTAAATTTAAGGAAATCAATCGTTTCTTTGGTGGGTGTTTCCATTAAAGACAATGAAATCATATAAGATATAAGATAAGATTTGATAAGATCGGAATTATTAGATGTGTTTTACTTTTTGTTAATTACAAGCGTTAAAAATGCCCTGCGGGTATTGATAGATATTAAAAGGCATACAAACGGAGAGACGGAAAATATAATTAAATTCATGATGTAGACATTTAAAGCCATACACAGTGTAAACGAACATATACATAATGAAGTTAGCAATATATAAATAAAAAAGATAAATAGGAAAACTTCCTAACATGACACAAAAGAAAACATGTTTTGGTCGTTTGGAAAAGGCCTGTTTTTATAAACAGTAAAGACAATGCAAACTACTGTCCAAGCCGCTGCCAAAATAAGATTAAAGCGTAACTAAGTACTACACACATGGGGCGTAGCAAGGGCTTTTGAAGGTGTACGCAGATTCCTAGGGGAGTCCGGGGGCAAGCTCCCCTGGACTTTTTTTCTGTAGATCTCTCCTGAGGAGCGTTCTGGCGGTTTTTTTGCAAAAAATAAGTAACATTTTTTCACCAATTTTACTCGATTTTGTTTTACTTTTCTCACGGAATATCTACTAACAAGTATTCAAAATGATTTTGTATAATTTATTTTTACGACTTTCTGGAACAATGTGTACGCGCCTGACACATGTAGACAGGACAAGCTTTGGTGAGTCTTACACGACAACAATGGAAATATGACGGTGATCAGTTTATTCAAGACATTTTATATTAATGTCATTCCAAAACAAACGACATAATATGGTCTCAATACACAAATTTAGAGAACAAATAAGAGACGTAAGATAACATGTGCTTTTACATATTTCAATATGTCGTATTTCATTTTTTGCAAAAGTATATTAACACATTTTTCAATATTTCTTGTTTCTATTATTGCAAAAGTATATAACAACAAAAATTCAGCGTAAAACACAATTCTTTACAAACATGTAATTGTTTTTATCATATTTTAGTTATCAACTACCATAATTTAAATTAAATTAAAGCAGCTAGGGCGTCATTAAAGAAAAGTAACGAACTCATTATTGAAATCTGCAAATTTGGTATTCATGTGATATGTGATTTAAAGTCAAACGGATGTGCCGGCTGATCTGGATCTAAACTGTTCGCCCAAGCATTAAAGGTGTGTCTATGGCGGAAAGGGTTAATTTATCGCGATTGTAGACAAAATATTGCTTAAATGAACAGTTTGTCTTTCTGTTTTCAAAGAAACCTGTCTTGACCATCGTGCACTGTAACAGCATGAATAATTTTCATCGAATTGTTTGAAAAATGTACAATTTTCCCTGAAAATAAATTTTGAAAACTCGCGTTTAACACAAATATAATGCAATTATCATCGTTTGACCTTAGATATATTGTCTCGCAGAAAAACGAATACAATGTTAGTAGATGGTAGTTTAAACTTTGATAAAAGATGTAGAGTAATGAATCTTTTTAAATGAATGGTATTTAATACTTTTAGAGCCTGTCACTTTGTATTAATCTACTGTTTATGTAGAAATTGCGGAAAATTCAAGTTGAGGCGTTGAAAGTTTAGTTTCGTATATATAGGTATCACTATGGTCTGTTTTTTTCATACCAAATCAATCTCCGCAACCTTTAAGTCATATCGCCGCTGTTCAAATCAGAACATATGATAATGACTGGGGTAAAAACGGTTTTTACATTTATATAATTTTCATGCTGTTTTTATAATTATCATACGAATATTTAATATGCACACCAGTAATCAAAACATAAAACGTATACAGACCAAGGACTTCTGCTAAAACCAGTAAAAAAGGCAAATGACTGAAATGTCTAAATCAATAAAAATTATTTGACAAAAATCTGTTCAAGTTGAAAGCGGAAAGGGAGATTACTGCATGATGTTTAACCAAAGAAGTCAATGCATTAAAATTAATTGATACTATTTTCCGAGGATTCCGTGGTGTGAATATAACGAACTTCACACCACTATGAAATACAAGATTTAACACACCTGATATTTTAAGAAAAAACCAAAAGCAGAATTTAAAAACCCAAGAATTTTTTTTCTCTAAAAATCACAAAATTTCTATCCCCGACTTAAAGAACTTGCACAGTCACTGAGATGAACTAAAGCCTGCATAAATTTGTCCCTTAGAAACTGTGAAAACATTTTACAGTTTAAAGATCAAAATATAACTCATTTTTAGAAACGAGAAAAACAACGAATTAACATCAAATGTGCGCTTTAAATACAGGAAGTAGGGTCCGATGCCAGTTTTCCAGAAACAGTTTTGTTTGGGTAGTCAAGGGTAGTACCCAACCAATTTCCAGTTCTGGCCAAAATCCTCATGGACATCAAATATTGCTGCCCAATGTGTGGGTTCTAGCAATCCCAATTGAAACCCATCTGGATTCGCCTTTGAGGAAGGGATTCAATCGTACATTTTATTTCATTAAATAGACTTAAAGAGAATGCTAAAAAACGACTGATCACGACAAAGGAAAAGTTTACTGTTAAATCATTTTATTTTCCGCGGGTTTAATGTTCGCATATTTCGCGCTACGGCAAGAGCTCGAAATTCAACCATTTTACAGCAGAGTTTCTTTACAAGAAAATACAGTTGCGCGAATTTATGCCCCCCCCCCCCACCCGCGAATTTGTTGTTTACGCGTTTTGCGCGTAATTTTGTCCCCGCGAAATTAAATGATACTACAGTATTTGATTTGTTTGGGCATTTTATGACCATTAAAGAAAATCACGCCGATAAGCATTGAACGGGATACAAGGTTTGCAATAAATGAACAATAAATGGACAGAAATAAAAACAAGGAATTTGAAAGTGAAGTTTTGAACAGTAAAAAAATAATGTTGCTTCTATTATTCACGACCGCCATGTAGCAAATATTACAAGAAACATGACAGTCTTCCTTATAGAAAATGCGAAAGTATATAAGAACAGTATACGTGCAAAGGAAATTTATATAACGAAATACAGTCCAACCTTTGCTTAACACCGCCTGTTAACAAAGGCACCCTGCAGAAAAAGGCCAGATTTATTTGTCCCACAGACTTTAAGATAGTAAGTTGAAGCTATAAGATAATAACAGTAAGTTGAAGCTATAAGATAATAACAACTAATTTTTCTTTACTACAGTTGAAATGTAAGATTTTGATATTTGAATAAACTTAATATTGTCGTAATAAAGCGTGCCCAGGCACCTTTTATATTTCCATAACTCTAGTTTGCATAAATGACGGCGATCTTTTTCTCCATTCAATTCAGTATTTTGATAACATTATTCAAGACAACTGGACAATAATCCCGAAATTAAAAAAAAATAAATGCAGCCGATAATCGATTCCACAATACAAGACTCCGCTTAAATAGATTTTATCAAAATTGAATGTAATAAATTATTTTGTTAGGAATCATCTCTTGATCCTTTGCCATTTTGCACTGACCGTTCCAATGTGACAACTTTCATTCTTTTCTTCTTGTTTTCGATGATTATAATTGGCATTATATATTTTTTTTGAAGGAGATAACAAAGAAAATCAACTCTGATTTATTTATTTTTTGCTAATTATTTTCTTAGTAGATTTGCATTTTCGCCACAGACGACAACGTTATTTATTACTTATGGTATATAACAGCAGATGTTTTTGTACTAAGCTAAATGTTTGAAAGGGAAAGCAAACAATTAAAATAAGATAAAATATAATTGTTTTTTTTTTCAAATCTATTCAGAATTTAATGACAATAAACGGTGTTCGAACTTCAAAAACGTTTTTGTCTGACCATGACATATCTGTTTGTTGAATTTATTGCTGTCGTACGTCAAAATTAATGTTAATCTAACTGATTGCTCAGAGTGCATAAACAATAATACATATTTTGCTTATGAAAATGGTTTGTGCGTCTTGCAACAAACGCATTTTGACAATTAACACAAATATCCCAAAATACGCAAGCAAAACCAATGAAAACATACAAAAAGGAAAAGAAAACGCGTGGCACAGGAAAGAAAATTACAAAAACCGGTCACTAATACCACATTCTTGGATGCAACAACTTTATTCTCTATTAGATTTATGTAGGATGGTCACAGAAAACGTGAATACCGCATGTTGGTTCTTTATAACTTGATATACCCAATTCAGCTTTTTAGCAAAAATAATGATCAAAGTGCCATTGTTGACCTTTATTATAAATAGACCCCAATGGAACCCGCGAACTCCTGATATTCTCATACTGGAGGTTGACTATGTTGCTGCTAAAACCAGCTACGGAGTGGTTTCTGATTTTAATGAAACATTGAATGAAAATAGCCGTTTTGTGCCCAAACTGCCTGAATACGGTGTATTCAAAGATGATTTAACACATATACCTGGCACTATAATCGACTTCAGTATGTTAAAATATACCAGCGGTAGTCCATTGGTAAAGCGCTCGCTTGAGGATCGAGGGGTCTGGGGTTCGAGCCCCAGTCCGGCCGCTAATTTCCTTAAGCAAGAAATTAAGCCTTCAATGCTTCTCTTCACCCAGGTGTATAAATGGGTACCTGTGAGGACTATAAGCCAATGTTCTATGGCTGATTTCGGCGCCGACTGTTAACGGATGACTTTTATCCAGCGATCAGAGGGTAAATGTGAAATTCGGGTGAATATGTTACGTAGAAACCTGACAATAAATCCATAACCTTTAAACCATTATAACCTTTAAAAAAAGAAAAGTTTAAAGACTGTAGTATAGGAAAACATCCCATTTTGATGTCATTTTAGTGATTTTTCCTCATAGGTTCTTTGTTCTTTGAAAAATCATTTTCGACTGTGACTTGTATACATAATGAGTCGGTCTGCCGGCGTGGGCATCTCTGCCATTATAAACCTAGCTTGAAATAATTTCATGATGCGGTCGCGTCGTGTTCGGTTCCTTATTATGGCATTACCTTTTGTTCCTAATTCAGTATGTTCTGGTTCTAGTGGCTTTCTTAAAAAAAAACAACAAAAAACAAGAAAACTTAACTTCCAAAATAACTTCTTTACTAACAACAACAAGACACGGTGAAATTGTGCAACCAAATACTTGCTTACACTGAAAATGTTAACATTAATTTTTTTTATAATTTTAATGTGACTGAAAACAATAAGCCGTTAAATGAAGGACTGTTTATTGGTTATCATTTTGAGCAAACTTAAGTATATTCTATCACCAGGTCCACTTGAAAAGCTACATGGTCAGTAAAAAGTAACAATAGCTGAAAATAAAACTAAGAAAACTGTTATATGCAAATCGGGAATATCCACATTCAGAAAAGACAGGCTACCTACTAAGTCCAGATTTAGAGAGGAAATGAATGCATGGGTTTATAATATATGATATAACCTCTACCTGGGAGCGAACCCGCACCGTCACGGCGACAGCGCCTAGCCCTGCAATTCCGACGACGCAACCAACTGAGCTAACAGGGACACCCCCAAAAATGTTGATGATATTACCCTGATATACGTAATCATTACTGCGACATCGGTAACGTGTTATTTTACTGATAACAGTACGGGGAGACTTTTTGCGGCCGCCAGATATGGTCAGATCCGAAATGAAGGCGCGAAACAGCGGTTACCGCCTTGAAACGATTTGTGACAAAGCCTCAAGACATGCAAAATATACTTAATGACAATGAAAACGCACGATCGGGATAATTGCATTTAACAAGAATAACATATATCTTATAAATATTTTATCACAGTTTCATAAAACCGAATTCATTGCGGTCATTTAGATACCAAAATGAATTGGTTCAATCCGTTTCCTGTTGTTCATTGTCACATTTAGCCAAAATTGTTACTTTTTATTTTTTGGGTACTGTCTTTATTACGCAATACCATTTTTATTATGCCATCAATTTTTATAATATTGGTATCTAAATGACCGCGATGCATTCGGTTTTATGAAACTGTGAAAACATATTAATAAGATGTATATTTTCCTTGTTAAAATGTACCAGTATATAAATATTTCAGGTTCGGTTAATGGACTAAGTGTAATATGAAATGACCCTGGTCAGAGCCTTGGTCATAAACAGGTACACACCACTTCACGTAGTAACAAGTAACAAGTTAAGAGCATTTAGAAGGGTCCATACAATATGGGGCATGCTAAAGAAAAAGGTGTCTTAAACCATAAGTTTTGTCATTTTTCTCATAACAATTTGGCGATTTTGATACAAATTTTGACTGTTAAATGTGATTTTGACCGCAAAATGCATAGAGATCGATGTCGTCTTCCTAATGCTTTAGTTCCAAGAATCGGAGACACCTTTCCGGCGACGCACCCCCTAAGACCATCAATTTCCTGTAATTTTCAGAAAACGTAATCGGGGTATGATCCCCAAGATGCAAGGTTTGCTTTAAATGAGAAAACAATATGTAGAATTTAAATAAGATTTTTTCGAACACAGCGTTCCTATTTTGATTACTGCTATGTAGCAAAGAACTACAAGTAACATGACGTCCATATTTTTATTGAACAAATGTGAAACTAAACACAGTATAGTATACTCGTACATGCATGTAGCTTATTTAAATTACAAAATATACCGACTGTTTGAATATAAAATTATACACGGACTTGATATTAATAGACTTTATTACGGATTTGAAAGTTTCTAAAAATTTGACGCAAACGAATGAATTCTCTAACGCTGATTAGAGAAAGGACTGAAACGCCCAAAACAGCGATTACTTACAAGAAAAAAAACAACAAAAAAACAACAACATATTTTTGGTTCTATGCAAAGCTAGCGCCAACTACGTAGCCAAGAATGTTACTCGTTAAACATACGATTTGTTAACATTTAAACTTACACTGATCTTTTTGTTATTTTTTCTTCTTTTTTTACGTTTTTCCTTTTATTTAGGATTATAAAATGACCATTCAAACCAGGAAATCGAAATTCATGAGATCTTTCAAGGTAAAATGTGAAACAAAAGTTTATTTCTATTAGAAATAAAATTACCAAATTTGAATTCAAATACAAATCAGGTTTGCATCGAATAGACTTCTAGTTTCCTTTTTTAAAATTTATTATGCCTTCTTATAGTTAAAAGACACAACACTTATTTGATTTCTAGTTAGTAGGAACTTTAAGTTTTATAAACAAATAAAAATGTCATATATCGCTTTTTAATTTTATTCATTATTTAGTTATAAGAATAACACAAGCTTGGTTTTTAAGTTTAGATATTGTATGGAAACGACACAGGTCCTGAATATGGTGTCTTTTTAAGATATGATTTTTTGTTGTTGTTTTTTTGTTTTTGTTGTTTTTCGAGGGGGTGAGGTAGGGCTGTATTTCTGAACTTAGATTTCATAATACGTGTTTTTCACGTTTTGATAATATTACCTGGTATAAATAAAAGTTTTCGAAGTACTGGTTATAAAAATAAACGATGTTTGTCGAGGGTTATTAATACTTACCAGGTTTATTAGTGATTAAAACTGATGATTTCAAGAAATTATTTTCATTTTACGTTTCTGTTTATTTTCGGCATTCAACTAAATTGTAATTTGTTATATAAGGAAAAAGAAAACTGATTTAACAAATGAATAATAAATTGATACTTTACATAAATACATTTTTATTAATAATAAGTTTATAACTGTATAAGAGATGTAACCTTACATATTTTCAGACTTAAGAATAATTATTTTACTAAGAATATGAATTTAAGTTTAATTATTTTATTTAAATTAAGATGTCCAGTTCATGTATTTTATTAAGAATATGAATTTGAGTGTACGTATTTATTTTACGAATATGAATTCACGTTTAAGAATTGTATTAAAATGGTAATTAAAATTATGCCTGTTTTGAGAGTTTTCATTTCTAAAGGCTTATAGTTACATTTTTATTAATAAGAATTTGTCAAATACATTATAATTAATTCAAATAAATTACATTCTGCTTGCGATTTGCCTTTTAAGCTTTCAAAAATATTACGTATTTCCATTTAAAACATCTCTTTAAAGATATATAGGTTATTTCTTGTTATTAAGGTTATAAATGCCAGTGTAAATTTTTGACAATGTTTCACGTAAAACTATACAGAATTACAAGTTTTGACATGAAGTCAAAATTTAAAATTCACATTCAAAGCCCGTTTATAAATGAATATATGAGTATGAATATCATTTCTAGAGTAGTGTAGAAGTTTATAATAATTTACATAAATGATTTAAATTTTACCTCATATTTTCATACAATCACTTATTTTCAATGTTATTTTGTACTTGAAATAAAAAAAATTCTAATACATTAATGAATAATAATGAAAGATGTGAAAACCATATTTTTAGTTTATTCTCGATCAGCGTTGACATTTGCTAGGCAAAAATAATTTTTCTATAAATCTTGAGAGATTTCAAAATTGAAAAGGAAGAATGATATTTTTTTGACGTGCGTTCACTTGTATCAATTAACATTTTGGTTTTCCCAACGAAGTCTTAGATGGACATAAAATCAGTAAATTTCCCCGAAATAGTAGATTTATCAGTACATTTTAATAATAACTTAAAATTCTGAAAAGTAATTCTTTAATCCAAATTTCTGAATAATTTCTTGCAGATTATGCGATATTATATATTCTTAAAGAAAATGTCGTTAAATTACTACGTTTCGACTAGTTAATTTTCTTAAAATTATTTCCATATCAAACGATTTCGACTTCATCTTTTCTGAAGATTATACATAAGTGAGGTATGCTGAATAAAGAATATTTGAATCTAGTTCTTATTAATTTATTTTAAATAGATGGATGCAAATGTAGCCACCGAACACGGAAAATATGAAACAAATGCAAGCTCGGTTTTATTGAGCCCGTTCATGGGCAGTAAGATTAATGCATATTACTGCCCACGCCGCCTAGCACCGGGTTGAGCGCAACTCAATATTTACACCAATAAACAGTACAATTTTGATCTATCCAAAGCGAATGTGTACGTACAGTTTAAAATTAAATATTCTCTACAAGATTTAAAATTGTTGTTTTGATTCAGTGCAGTCTGGCAACTATTTTGTTAAAAAAATTATGGTGAAAAGCGTGTTTAAAATTACCTTTGATTACAAACAATTCAGCACGTTGTAGAAAAATAAACGGCCATTGATCTCATATGAAAATAATCACTTTTAGACACTGATACATGTAACTCTTCAGATATTTAAACTGGAAATTGACTTTATTGGATATTATTTCTGGTAAAAAAGAAGTCCATGTAGTCCGAGGGTGTCGATTTACATAAAATAAAGGAATATGCATATCAGGAATGGCCACATCCAGCAGACACAGCCTCTCCACACAGCCAAAAAGTACAGAGGAGAAGAAAATGGTATTAAAATAATCAGTTTCAATATGGACGCCACAAACAATAAACGAAAGTGAGAACCCGAGGGGTTACCGTCTTGGAACGGTCATAAAACATTAAATACAACTGGCATTTTGGTGCTGAAAGTACCTAACAGCCTGTGGTCAAATGATATTGCCTCTACCTGGGAGCGAACCCGTACCGTCAAGGACTGTTTGACACGTGTCTCTCACTATTTTTCAGGCAGTTAATGTTAAAAATGTATAACTCATGATTTTATTTAATGTGAAAACAACATGAAGGATATAACATGGATATGCCTTAGGTCATATTATTTCTGTAATTGTTTTTTTTTTATAAAGAACAAGAGTCCGAAAATTTAAATGAAGGAGTAAAACTTTTACTAAAAGACAAATGTAAAGACTAATGTATAGTAAAACAACACATTTTTCTAGCGTGCCGTCAACGTTTAGACTCTAGGTATTTTAGGCATGGTTTTCCATTTACGAATCACAAAAAAATGAATAAAGATTCTTTTTTCCAACAGATTGCCGTTGAGAACGATTCATACATTTATGTAATTGATTGAGTATCGCTCAACCCGGGGACTTGGCGGCATGGGCAGTTATATGCATTTCCATTACTGCCCATGAAAAGATTCAGTCAAACAGAGCATGAAATATTATGACATATGTCGATTATGGGGGCTTTCAAAAATATGTTTTTTATCTATTTATATAAAAAATATGACACACATGTAGATGTCGTTTTGTTCGTGGTTATAACGTGTCGGGGTTTTCGGTTAAACGTCAATTTTGTCCGCTCTTAAATTTGTAGTTTTAATTTTTTCTAAAATTTGTTTATTTTAAATTTTATATTTGGAAGTGATTTCAAATACCTAGTTTAACATGCTCACGAAATCCACGAGAAATTGCACCCCAGGAATATTAATGAATTCACAGTAATTCTCAAAAGAACGTAAAATTAAAGACGTCATGGTGATCAGCCTTTCTCATCCGTGCCAAACGATCAGGACCGACAGTTCTCGCTTTTATGAGCATATAATTATTTTTGACCAAGAAGCAAACAGACCAGCTTGCACATTTATGATGACCATGAGATTAAATGGGTTCCATAAATTAAGTTTATATTCAAATTTGACTATATAAGTTCTCCATATAAAGGTCGTAAACCCAAAATAAAAGTTATGGGCTTAACATTTGAAACACTATACCTTAATGGTAAAAAAAAACGTTTAATAAAATATACTCGACGAAGAACGCGTTATGGTACGTCATATGTACACAATTAAAGTCCCATAGTTAAGAGTTACAAAATAAAAACATTTCAACCCACGCAATATTCTCGCCTTCCCTACCCAAAATTTTATAACAAAAGTGACTCTTATGATCTCGCCCAAACCCATTCGTAAAACCCCTCCATTAAATATGTAATATAAACACATCAAAAGAAACAAACCTGGTCGGCTATGAATATCCTGGTACTATAATAAAAATTCACGTACCAGGAACAGTGAAGAGAGAGAGAGAG
Organism: Corbicula japonica; assembly: GCA_038501625.1. Lineage (NCBI taxonomy): Eukaryota > Metazoa > Mollusca > Bivalvia > Venerida > Cyrenidae > Corbicula > Corbicula japonica. Next base: position 1,611,591 of record JAZAYU010000117.1, on the reverse strand, counting down.
AGAGAGAGAGAGAGAGAGAGAGAGAGAGAGAGAACTGGTAAAACCGTAATTGTGTGGACATTTTCACCATTTTTTACCGGACTCTTGGGGACCTATCGTAATTCTGAGGACATTGTGTGGGTCCCCACTGTTACGGTAGTGCATTTAAATCCTTACGTCATGGTGAGGTCATAAACTGTATTAATAGCTATGTCCCCACAAAAATGTGAGTAATGAAAACTTAATCTGACCCCATATATCATATAGGAAATCGAGAGAGGTGTCCCCAGAATGCGAGAGAGTTCTAAGATACCGTAACTGCGGGGACTCAAAACCAGAGAGAGACAGAGAGAGAGAGAGAGAGAGAGAGAGAGAGAGAGAGAGAGAGAGAGAGAGAGAGAGAGAGAGAGAGAGAGAGAGAGAGAGATGTATGGCAGCACAAATTTACTCAAAAGGGTACGCAAACATACAAACAACCATTTCATCAAAACTTTAAAAAATATACAGTATAAATACATTGTGGTACTTATAAAATTAGCAAACATTTAAAATTAATTAATTATCGTTATTTACAACTGATATTAAACCCCAATCATCACTGAATCCCCTTATGAGGACCACCTCTAAGACTGGACAAAAGTGGTCTTCTTTCCAGGATAGATAATTGTAAAAACTAGATGGGTGTTCAGTTGAACACTTGTGTCGCCCTCTGGTGCTATGTCGGAATAAAAATGCAAGTACAAAAAGGGACATTACTACATCAAATGTGACGTTGACCTAAAGAATTTGGCATCATCATGAGCGTGTTGTCATAAGCAATATAATTTGAAAGTTTGATGTAAAAAATATTAGGAAATGACAAAGTTATAGCCAACGTTAAGTTTTCGTGTAAAAATCCAAGTACAAAAAGGGGCATAACTGCATCAAATGTGACCTTGACCTTGAGAATTTGGCATCATCTCGAGCGTGTTATTTGAAAGTTTGATGAAAAAAATAATAAGAAATGAAAAAAGTTATAGCCAATGTTTAGTTTTTGTATCTAAATCCAAGTAGAAAAAAGGGGCATAACTCCATCAAATGTGACCTTGACATTGAGAATTTGGCATCATCTCGAGCGTGTTGTCATGAGCAATATAATTTGAAAGTTTGATGAAGAAATATTAAGAAATGGCAAAGTTATAGCCAACGTTAAGTTTTCGTGACGGACCGACGGACCGACGTACGGACGGATGGACAAAGCGGTCCCTATGTATCGCCATTTCTTCGAAAGGGCGACACAACAAATGATAAAAATGACAAAAATAGTGGTTTAATTATTTGGATGGTCTAAAAGGAGGGTTCTTACTGCATTAGAATAGAAAGTATTATGACATTACACATAGAACATACATAACATTAAAATAAGTTTTTATTTGTGAGGACTACTTGAAATTAAATCTTAAATGTTATAAAATCACTTTTAGCACAACTTAGGTTCGGTATACTACCCCTTTGAATTGAAACCGGAAGATAAATCGGTAAAGCCCCTGAACAGAGACTGTGTTCCTTGTGTGATTTAATGGACGTAGACTTGTGTCCAAGATACAAAAATATAAGAACTTAATATATTGGTCATATATTAAATACAATTCAAACCATAAATGACAACGAAAAACTGTGTGTTTTAATGAAAATCTAGATCAGACAGACTGGAAAAGATATAACAGCAGCATACATGAAACGAAAAGACACTTTATATAATAATTGATAACCACATCATATTTTTAACAATTTAGACATGTATATCATAAATTTTCTTTGAATCTTTCTGAAACAGCTGAGTTTTGTCATTTAAAATGTTCTTATAATGTGACAAATAGGCCCGTTGAGCCAGGTGAATACGTCTAATTTATTTATACATTTATTTGTTTTGTAACGATGTTAACATGTCACTATAAGAAATGATTACTTACTTAGCCTACTTTTATAGAAAACACTTTACGAGATGCTTTTCGAGATACTTAAGGAAGAATCATTTAAAATGTAACAAAAACAATACAAGGAAAAACACTAAAATCGTTTACAAATGCAAGGACGGAAGAAGGATACTGCAACATGTACAAACATAAAAGAACAGCAAAAATACTAAACTAAACAAAGAAAAGTATTGAAGGAAGTGATACGTCCTGGAAATGACGTGACGTCGCCCCGGGAAACATCAAACAACATTAAGCTTATCAAAATTGATATAACCTTAATTTTAAAAAATCTGCATTTTCTTGATAAAGAACAAGGGTTCGAAAATTCGAAATTAAGAGTGATAATTTTAAATAGAGTTCTTACTGACTTCCCTTTTGGAAGATTATTTTATTGTAAACAAAGAAACTTGTGGTTTTTCGATTAAGCAATTGGTCCAATAATACTACACTTATTTTTAATTTAAAATGTATTTGAACATATCAGGACATTTCATAAAGCAATAAGTCGTTGTTAATTTTTTTACAGAGATCAAGACTGTCTTCTCTTTTCTAAAATGATGACGGGGTTCGATGTCTTAAGAAGATTTTGACTGAAAAATTGTGACGTGTATGGCTTGAAATAGGTAAAACACAATGGATAAAGTCAGCTAATGCAAAGAAAGAACACACAGTTAATTAATTATCCATTTTTGAAAATAACTTCTTAAGTAAAGGGAAGAACAAAATCTAACTGTATTTTTTCACAATCAAATTGACAATTTTTTTAATCGAACCGAGCCTGCAATATTCTCATATGTTCAGTGGCCCTTAAAGATCCTTTTTTCATCTATTTCAATTTGGTGGTCAAGTTTCTTCAACTCTTTGCGTTTATGTAATAGGTGTTTCCCGTATCATTTTCGAAAAGTTTCTTTTTTGTACATTTTATGTAGACTGACTGCTTTCAAGAATGCAACTTTTATTCATTTATGTAAGTTCGTAAAACTAGCCAAACATCAAACCAAAGAAATATTTATAGCCAATCTTACGTACGAGTTATAAGAGACTATTTACAATGTTTACAACCCTAAATTAATACATTACATTATTATATATCTAATAAATGTAACCAATCGACAATCTGCATTTGTACCACGTGACCGTCCAATATATTCCAAAAATATATATTTATTTCATATTGGACGGTTGGGTACATGTGCACTAAAGATATATAATAATAAGGTTATTATACATTTAACTGTACAATACGGGAATATATTTGGACTCGTACGCAGCTTGCTCGTCCAAATATATTCCCGAATTGTACAGTAAAATGTATAATAACATATAATTATTATATAACTTTAAAGTCTTCAAATTTCATATCAAATATTAACTGTAAATGCACACGTAAACCCAATACAATACTACATTATATTTTTTACTTTCGTTTTACAGTAATAAGCATTCCCATTGCTGCCCATGAACAGGCTAAATCAAACACAGCCTGAAATATCTTGATTATTTTTCCTGTTCTAGTATTTTCTAAAAAAGGTAGCATGTTTTTGCAAAAAAAAAATTCAAATACACTCATGTAATGGAATTATATTCATCTCATCAAAAGGTTTCGAAAAATTTCAAATTTGATCTAAGGCCAATTTTAGAAAAGTAATATGCAAGAATAGTTAATACAAATTTTAACACGGGAAGCAAAAATATGTATGACCATCCGTTATTTTAAATCAACACTAAGTTCAAATATAATGTTTCTCTAATTAAAAGATATTTCTAAATGCTTTCTAAAAAATTAATATGTACTTCAATTGTCTAAAGAAGCTAGTTACAATGGCATTATCGTTTTGAGGTAAAAAGGGTAAATCAAGGATCTGATTTAAGAGAGAGCGCACTTTTTAGGGATCAACTAACAATGAACATCCCCCGCCCCCCCCCCCCCCCCCCCCCCCTGCCCCTCGAAACAAAACCGAAAAGTTATATCTTTAAATGACTTAATTTAAAGTTGTTCCAAAAGGAGCCCCAATCTATTTTTATTCTAGGATAGTGTATTCTAGTTCATTGGATTCATATTGTTCTTCGATATCGACATTTAAATTAAACAATGTCAGGTTCAGAGGTAGCCCTCTCTCATCTGAATGTGCTAAGGGTCAGCAACTTTCTACTGAATACTATCATGATAATTATTAGAAAGGTACTATTTCAATTAATGTTGTTTTAACGCACGTTATATGTACATTAAACAAGTGTTGATCATGTAATTGTTTTCCGCATTAAATCCCAGTATGCCCTTCAAGCTTTAAACATACATGTAATAAGAGAAATCATTTTCACTTCTTTTTATTAAACTAGTGTTCGAGTCCCCAGGTGCATTCTGATACCATTCTCTTTTAATAAAGAAAGGCGTAAAACCAAGGGTCACGGAATCGTCAATATCTTTTATAAGAACCAGTTCAAAACTTAAGCAAAATCTATTACCTTTCAGGTTAAGGCCGCGTTATTGCAGAATCGGGTAAAATTACTTTCTCAACATTACAGTAACTTAAGTCGTTGTTTTATTAATAATCAGCGTTCTTTGCTTCGAAGAACCTATCCGCGAAAAAAGTTTTTATGATCATTGGTATTATTCCTCAGCACCTTGATTAAATATCATTGATTTATGAAGGAACGATGAAAATTAAATGACAATCTTAATGACATTCTTATAAAAAGGAGAGAAACTGATGCACCAGACAAAGTTACAAGTTTGAAGAATAGACTCCCATTCTATGCGGAGATATTAATATAATATGATCATTATTGTTAGTAAAATAATTAACTTAAGTGTAGTATATGTGAATGATTTATGCTTTATTCATCTTAAACAGCATATAATGAAATCACTGTCAAATGAATATTCTTGTTCATGTTATTTTTTGGGTAAAATTAAGTAAAATTAAATTTAAATTTTATGTTTCTTTATAAGTAATGTATGTCACCTTAATGCAGTAGCTGTAGAAGAGAAGTAATTCATTTATATGTACATCAAGCGTACATGTAATACGAATTATATTTTATTATTTAACTAAAAATTGTGTCGTTGAAAATGATAACCCTACAATTGTAGGAACAATAATATCTGTTCTGTACATTAATCCATTGCCATGTAGGGCTCTAGATACGGCCGATGACACAAAGTTAAAGACCTTTAACTGTTTAACAGAGAGCTAATACAGTGGTGGATCGATAGGATGTTCAGTAGAATTGCTATAACCCCACCCTCACCCCCACCCTTGAATCGGCAATATTTAATATTCATTGGATTTTGGAAAGTTAGAAATTATCATAAAACTACCCTAAAATTGCCCCGAACGAAACCTATTTCTGGAAATCTTGTATCCGATCTGTAATATGGTGACTATACTTCTTTATATGTCAACAGCAGTACTCTAATATTGGTAAAGCCAAAAGCTGAAAAAAGTCATCTTGGATATATTTCTATTAATTACATTTTTCCTGTTAACTCTATTAAGTGTAAGTGTCTCTATTAAGTGTAAGTGTAAGTGGAATGTGAAATTTAAATGACTGATAAAAATATGCTGATATCAGCAATATTTAGCAGATTTGAAGGTCTCGTATTTCGCGCTTTAACAAAACGTGTATCGAAATTTATATATTGCGAATAACTGAGTACCAGCGAAAGGTAACGAATTTTACATATTGCGTATAACTAAGTACCAGCGAAATGTAACCACATTTATATATTGCGCATAACTGAGTGCCAGCGAAATGTACTAGTGACTTCACAGTACTCTTATCAAACATAGCGAAAATGCTCATCTACATAGTGCACGACCTGAGTGCAAAACAGTTGTAACTGTAAATGAATAAAAAAGGATTTTTAAACTGTTTTGCACTTAACTCAGTTTTTACTTTTTGTCCATCACTATCAGGTTAGCTTTAAATTCAATTTATGTTAATCGAATTGCACCAAGTTGTTTTAGTGTCTACCTTTTCGATCACGTTTATACTAAATCACCCACAGAATCTCGAGTGATAAACACATAACACATTGAATAGGTGCATAGTGACTGTTTGGGTAAGTTAAAATCAATAAAAAAAATTAAGACATATACGAAACATGCATTTAAACCTTAATGAAAGCTTCTATACAGTTATATATGATTATGGACAAAAGTCTTGTCCGGTAGGAAGATTGGATATTTTTTGCAAATTTTCAACGGCAGCACTGGCTTAAACTCCAAAATTCTTTTTTCATTAATTGCATACAAATGTTCCCTTTCCATCGATTCAAAATTGATGTCGGTGGAGTAATGGCATTTTTTGAATTTCACGTGTTTAAAAGATATTATGAAATACCATACCGGACACGACTTTTGTCCATAAGTAACTTTTATATATGGCTAGACACTTCAAAAAAGATGAATTAACAATATTTTGAAGAGGTCTATTAAATGTTTTTTTTCCAGGCTTAATGCGAAATTTCAGGATGCCAGTCTGTATGTTATAATAAGTTGCCTGCGATATATAAGTACAACATGTATTTATATATAACTCGCACGCTCGAAGTTTTCGCAGTATGCAATGTGTTAAAATTGTTTCTTTTTATGCATATTTTTCACTATTTTCATATTTGTCGTGTTTCAAAATTCCCTTCTCATCTAAAATCAAAGAAGAGTTGTTTACTCCGTATGTCTCCCCATACATTCAATCAGTGCTGTTATCAAATACAACGTTTGAAAGTCGCTGAGCAAGATTTTTATGTCAGAACTAAAAATACTAAGGTTTCGATATATTGGCTTGGTTTTGTATTGGATGGCGTCTACATCCCAGCCATTACAGCTTTGGATATCGTTCAATCGTCATAAGGATGTGCCACCTGATTTTTGCATTTAGTTATTTGTGTGATATGCAGAATTTATATATGAAAGGTTCGCCGTCAAAAATATATTCTGTTTAGTTCTGCCAACGGTTTTCTCGTGAAGGCAAAACTATAATCTTCATTCTGGTGACTTACGCTAATGATCACGGAATGGTATTTATCTGAAACAACGTACTGAAGGTTTCATGTTCACCGTCATATGAACACTATGGGATGGTTAGATCGTAAATGGTACTGATTACCTGGATGGATTAATACTGATTTGCGTTCAAACGGCGTTGGCGGTTGTATGCAGTTTCATTACTGCTTAAAAACAGACACGGTCAAATCAAGTCTGCAACTGTCGCGTTCGGTGGCTTTCAGAGTTCTCATATATTTTCCACAGACTTGATGTTATCAAGATTTTTGCGGAGATATGGAGGATTATATTTATCAGATCGCCTATCATAATGTTATAAAATTTGATCCAACCGTTATTTTTAACTAAAGTCCTAAGATGTGGATCAAAAAAATGCTGGGCAAAGTATGGTTAAATATTTAAGATTAGGAAATGTAAAGATTTTATTGTTTATATGTGTAAAAAGTTAGTTTTGCTCAACAAGGGGCTAGGCAGCACTGTCAGGCTGTAATTGGCATTTCTAAAACGTTGGCCTCTCAAACCGAACCTTAAATATAAAGTTCGGTGGCTTTTGAAATTACCACATTTTCTATGTTAATATCACAGAAGAAATGTTTGTGCCAAGTCGGCCAAAAAATACATGCATCAGTGGTTTTTTGAATTACGACTTATAAAACCGTTTAGCAGAATACTTATTTCAGTTGAAATTTAATTGTTTTATTTAGGCTTTTACATCAGTTGTTTAAATATCGTAACTAAGCAGGGTCAGATGCAAGATTTCCAAAAAGCAGCTTTGGTTTGGTGCAGTATTATTGTAGATTAGAAAAGTTCAAAATTTCTGGCCAAACTTTCGTCGATCATCAAATATTAGCCTGGCACCAGCTAGATGGTTTATTAGAGAAAACGCTGATATACTTATTATCTCCTTTTTTATTAATTTCATTTTCCCTTTTTTACTGATATGCTGAACCATCTGATCCATCCTATGTTCTGGGAGATAAGGGAAGTAAAATGCATATCAGTAAGGTACCTGCAGGAATTGCAATTATTGTAGGTATTGATGATTATTGTATAAGTGACATGAGACTCTATAACAGAACATAGGGACGGCAGCCAGTCTAATCAAATATTGCTGCCCATAAATGGGGTTCGAGCAACCCCACCGAACCTGCTGTGGATCTGCCAATCATATTATACCTACTGTTTAATATTGCCTTTAAGCTTTTTGAAATTAATTACTCAAATCATGTCTATTTACACCCATCGTTTCCTAGATTATGGCAAATATGTTCTATCCATGTCTATTAATGTCCATGAACAGGCTCAATCAAACCAAGCCTGCAATATTTTCATATTTATCGTGTTCGATGGCTTTCAAAGTTCCTGTTTCATCTTTTTTTATATGGGGACCTTTCGCTGATGGTCAAGCTTCATTGAACTCATATGCGTGCAATCATTCTGAGATGGATAATTATCATTATGTATGTTTACTTCGTTTATTTATTAATTCGCCAAATTCAGGCTTTGTTGCGAGAATTTGCATATACACTTCTACCCATGAACCGAGACAGCAATAATCTTACACATGTCCAGTCCCTCAAAGTACCTTTGCGACAAAAATATTTTATAAATTTTCCTCTATGTCTTAAATTTTGTGTAGCTTGCTAAGAGGCTTCCACATCTAAAAGTAACACTAACTTTTGCAGAACTGAGTAAAAATCGAATTTCAGTTATTCTGCTTATCAGTATTCCGGTTAAATAACTATATGAAATAGATGAAAAGGGAACTTTGAAAGCCATCGGTTTGATTGAGCCTGTTCATGGACAGTAATGGAAATGCAAATTACTGCCCACGCCGCCTAGCCCCGGGTTGAGCGCAACTCAATATTTACAAATACATATATACAGAACAATTTTGACCATCCCAAACCTTGGTGTGCATATGGCGGTGAACATGGAACCTTCAATGTGGTATTTTCAGATTAATACCATTCCATGTTCAGCGGCATATGGTCCTCAGATAAAAGAATGGGTTTGCCCTAAACGAGAAACAATAGGCGGAACTAAACAGAATAGAATTTTGACAATGGATCTTAGAACATAAATCCTGCATATATATGAACCAGTTTTGTGTTAATGAATTTTACAACAATTTACGTGGGTTAAACTTACAGGGGAAAGAATTCTAAACATTATACGAGGGTTAAAAACAGGGGAAAGAACTTAAAATAACAAATTAAAAATTGAAATAGAAAATATTCAACAACAAAAAAAGAAAGAAGAAAAAATCAACCCGGGGAATCGGGATTGATTTAGAAACTAGAAATAATCTCAAAGTAAATATTTGAAGTTTGCAGGTTATTTGCTTGAAATTTCTATTGAAATAAATTTACGCATAACATTTTTTGTTTGATTCCGAGATTTTTTTATTTTCATCTGCTATTCAATGTTGTTTAAGTGCCCGAATGTTAGGCATGGCTCAAACTAATTCAGTGAACCATTTACAGTATTATTTTACTTTATTATTCATTTTACTTTATTATTTGAGCATTTGGTTAGCAACAGAGAATGATATGTATCGAAAATAATGAATTTGTTTCTACTGATCATTTGTTTTTCTCATTGTTCTTTCGTTGTTGGACAAATGGCTAAAACTGAGACAATAAGTTTTAAGATATAGCCGGTAAAAACAACGACCAATTATATTATATAAGACAAATAAAATATATTGCAGACTCGTCTTTGCTTAAATCTATTCAAGAAATAAATGAAAATGGAACTTTAAAGCCACCAAGCAGAGCACAATACGAAAATATATGCAGGCTCGGTTTGGCTGTGGCTGATCAAGGGAAGTCATGGCAATGCTTATAATTTACACCGCCGCACAGTCCCCGGTTAACAGTAACACGACATTTATCTAAACGAGCAAACAAGGTAAATGGTCGGTTGTGTAAATTTAATTTCTGCCCAGGTGTCATATGTCCGCAATTCAATTAATTTACAAGTTTTGATTAAATTTCAGCTAAGTGAAAATGATATTGTCTTTTTTACAAACCCCATTTTCTACCTAATATTATTCTTTCAATCCCCAAATACTGTTCTTAAGAAGATTTTTGTTTGGACATGTGTTCAAGGTCTTAATAAACATCTCTGTACATACTTCCTTCATTAAATTGAGTGAACTTCCCGCACAGTTTAAAGTAAGTCGAATTCAATTGGTTATCTCAATTTATAAAGCGTGGCAAGTAATAAGTTATACTTTGTATTCATTAACACTGAAAAAAGAAATATTGGAGGTTAAAATAACCACCCGAACTCATGAACATTAAAATCTCCTTTATTTGCAAAAATTTAACAATTCTTACATTGGAAGACCACGCAGAACTAATACTCATTAAATTCAGGTGTTTGAACACATAACCAAAGAAAATTAAAGCAATTAAGAAGCTCAGTGCGATAAATTACATGTATTGTGAACAAGAGTCGGCAATAACTCCCACCAAACAACCAATAACTGTTCCATGACGACATTCCGTCTGGTTGTTGTCTTTTGTTAGCTGGAAATAATAGTAGTGCAAGGTAGGCTAAGGAAAGGTTAGGTACGGTAACGTTATGTAAGGTATGCTAAGGTAATGTGATGTAAGGTTATGTAAATTAGGGTAATGTAAAGTAATGGAAAGGTAAGATAAAATCAGGAAATATAAGGAAAGGTAAGAAAGTAAAGTAAGGTAAAGAAATGAAAGGTAAAGTAAAGTTAAAGGTAAGGTAAGGTAAGGCTATGTAAGATAATGGAAGGTAAGGTAAGATAAGATAAAGTAAGGTAATGAAAGGTTAAGTAAGAAAGTAAAGTAAAATAACGAAAGGTAAAAAAAGGTAAGGTTACATAAGATTAGGTCAAATTAAGTCAACTCAAGAAGGGACTAAGAAAGTAAGAAAGAAAGGAAGAAAGTATGTAATTCAGTAAGGAAGAAAGAAAATAAGAAGGACATAATGGAAGTAAGTTATTCATTATTAATGGTGACCCTTGAATATATGTATAGTCATAAATAATATATAAAAATATTTATCAGTCAGTCATATTACGTATATAATAAGTAATTTATAATGCAAATATCACAAAACGAATTGAAACTTTAATTCAACGTTATTTAGTGTATCAACAATAACTTATCTTAGGGTATAAAATGATTGTTTTCTACACAATTCAATTTACTCTATAGTCTATTGTTAAACATCAAATAATATACAAAACAATTTTCCTTTTAAGAAAATCTGGTGCTAAATAAAAATCTCTATGAAAATAAAATTTCTAGAAACAGTACAATAAACTGCATGTTTATATCGGGTAAAGTTTTAAATCAACTTCATGGCCATTTCTGATATGTTTATAATACTTTTTCTATAAGTACAGTAGTTTTGTTTGTGTTGTGTGGCGGCCGTTACACGTCGCCCCGTTCATTCAAGCAATACTGTTAACTTTTAATCCCTCAAGGATTGCTTTTTACAATCACTTTTCACACCCCTCCCCATCCACTCGAATTCTCTAATATACCACCTCCTCTTTACTTTTTGGCTGTGTGGGAAGGCTGTGTCTGCTGGATGTTTCCATTCTTGATATGCTTATTTTTCTTTTAAAAAAAGGCAATAAGCGGTAGAAAGAACCTACCACAGGACAATGATGACTTACCATCCTATTTTCGAGACAACAATTAAAAAGCAGTGAAAAAAGTCAAATAATAATACGAGTAAGTGGTGTTATTACCACTAGTGAAGATTATGATTTAAAGAGATAACGTTATTGGTTTAATTGTCTAGTATTATTTTCAATTGCCCTCTTATGATTTGAATGGTGACCTTTCTGTACATATTTTCTCATGTTTGGGGAATGTACATACCGAGAAAATGTTAATAGAACTAGTTAACACTCGCACTCGCAGCTGCAGTCGCAAGCGCTATCTGATGCCGTAACTTTAGTAATAGGCGCTAGCGCTATCTGATTGTCGTAACTTTAGTAGTAGGCGCTAGCGCTATCTGATGGTCGTAACTTTAGTAATAGGCGCTAGCGCTATCTGATTGTCGTAACTTTAGTAGTAGGCGCTAGCGCTATCTGATGTCGTAACTTTAGTAATAGGCGCTAGCGCTATCTGACGGTCGTAACTTTAGTAGTAGGCGCTAGCGCTATCTGATGGTCGTAACTTTAGTAATAGGCGCTAGCGCTATCTGATGGTCGTAACTTTAGTAATAGTCGCTAGCGCTATCTGACGGTCGTTATTTAAGTAGTAGTCGCTAGCGCTATCAGACTGTCCTTATTTTAGTATTCGCTAGCGCTATTTGACGGTCGTTATTTTAGTATTCGCTAGTGCTATCTGACGGTCGTTATTTTAGTAGTCGCTAGCGCTATGTGACGTCGCAATAGTCAGTTCCTTGCGGTGTGTGACGATCTTAACAGCATAAGTGAATAGCGCTGTGTAACGGTCGTAAAAGGTTGCCCCATACACCCACTTGGAGTTATTGTGACTGGTCGCTTGTTGTCATTAATCCTTTATTTCTTACCATTCAAGACTACAGTAATACTTACGCCGGTCAGAGACGTAGCTGCCGTTACACGCAATACACTATGGCTAAGTACATTATTAGAAACAATTTTGCGTATATTAATAGGCAACACATATAGTATTATGTGCTATTCTGAAAAACTTTACAAAGTTGTAATTGTATTAATCCGAAAACAGCGTAATGCCAAAATCATTTGGGATATATTGAACTGTGTTTTGTTTTTACATTGCGCTTAACAAGAGACTATGTGGCGAGGGAAGTAATACATTTCCATGGCTACCCATAAACAGGCACAATCAAACACTGCACTATTCTCAATGTTCCGTATTCATATTTTTTTTCATTTTACAATATCATCTTTGAAATTGCATTGTTTATAGGACTAAATATTGAGTTGCGTCGTCGGCAGAAGTATGCATTTCCGGTAGCCCACGAACAGGCTCAATGAAACCGAGCCTGCAATATTTTCAATTTCTTGTGTTCGATTGCTCTTAAAGTTCCAGTTTCTCCATTTAAGTGAAAATTTCCTTCGTGATAATATTTCACAACTAGTCATTATTTATCTCCTATAAGATTCTATAAGATTCGATATGTTGTTGACAGTCAGGTATGGGAATATTTCACAGCAAGTTATGATTTATCAACTTAAAGTTTTAATATGTTGTTAACAGTCTGATACGGAAGTTTTTCATCAAATATTTCATCAAAGCATTGCTTGAGAAAGTTTTTAAGTTATCAGTTGAAAAAGTTTAAGAGCACTTAACCACTTACTGTTCTAAAGAGAAATCCCAGCTGGGATCTCTTTACCTTGATGTTGATCTGTCATGTAAAATATTTTATCTGTACTTTCCTACAAGTCAAAAAATGGCTCTTTCATTTAGCGTCGAAATCTATGACAGTGTCCTACAAGTCAAAAATGGCTTTCATTTAGCGTCGAAATCTATGTCAGTGTCCTACAAGTAAAAAAACATGGCTCTTCCATTTAGCGTCGAAATCTATGAGCGTCCTACTAGTCAAAAAATGGATCTTCCATTTAGCGTCGAAATCTATGACAGTGTTATGTTTTATAAATTATATAAATCTCGTTTAAAATCGCCAATGATATATCACTCTCCTCTTTTTCATTTAATAATTAATTTTATTAGTTAGTTTTACGTATCAGTATCGATCACAGCCGTCTCATGGCTTCTTGGCCGAAATAAAATTGTGACCATTCAAACAAACCTCTGATAAGGGAGTAATGAAATTTGAGGCATTAGTGACCCTCGTAAACGGACTAACCCGTCAAGTGAACAGGAGGGACTTGGCAGTTTAAGAAAATCTCCTTAAAGAAATCTAAAAGGGACTTTGCAGAGCCAATATCTCCCATAAGCAGCAACAGAGTGAGTCTTGCAGTGTTAGAAACTCTAAAGTGTCGTTCAATTATGCCTATATATAGTCGCCCACAATAATTGACACTCATTTGAATGGGGAAGATTTACTAAAGCTTGACAAAAGGGACTTTGCAGAGCCAATATCTCCAATAAACAGCAACAGTGGGTTTTGCAGTGTAAGAAACTCTAAAGTGTCGTTCAAATATGCCTATATATATATTTTCCGACAATAATGAGGAAGATTTACTAAAGATTGGCAAAATTTCCTTTGATTATAAGATATTATAAAGGCATATATATTTTAGAATGTTTGCTCTTTACAATCTATAATGGTTGTTTTATTTCAGAGATAGGAATTGAAAAGGGATTTAATAACCAAAGTGAAAAATAAAGCTCCCAATTATGTTTTCATCTTTAGAAAAAGTGCAAAATATGCATTTTAGCAGATATTCAACACCGTTTGATGGTTTTCATATAGGGCACAGGCGTTGAGCAAAACACTTTTATCTATATACATGTAAAGATATGCTTATCTCATGGTTAAAATTTGGTTTTGGTTTAAAAGTTGCCTTAGTTAAAAAAACCTTTAAAATTTTGGTCTGAAATTTGACAAAATGCAGATACAACGCACTTGGCAAACTTTGCCAATTTAGGCAATTTTGACGGCCCATTATCAATCTGTTTTTAACAGTAATTGATTTTAAACTTTAAAATATCTACATTGTAAGGATATTTGAATTCAAAGGCATTACATTTAGAAATATGTAACAGCATTTAATATTTAAGATATCTTAGGTAAATATAAGACGATCATGAACCTTCTCCCTCCTTTTAGTTTATTATTAAGCCCTTGTCGTTAGGGAGGAGGGAAGCGGAATGATTTTGTCTATGTTCGATATGATTTTTCTATGTTTGGCTTTTTGGTGGCGATACTTCTAACTTCATTTATTTGTTTTAAATGATTGCCCCTTGTGAGGAGAGAGCCCGTTCCATACGGCGACAGAGCCTTTACATTCTAGAAGCAATATCGTTCAGATCGTTTAAACCACCCGTACTGAGAATCGAACTCGTACCTCATGGCGACACTTAGCTATCTGATCAACCGTTTTTGGAGTTGTTCCGGTTAGCTCAATTGGTTGCGTCGCAGGAATTGCAGGGCTAGGCGCTGTCGACGTGACGGAGCGGGTTCGCTCCCAGCTAGAGGCACTATCATTTGAAATTCACAGTAGCGCTATTTGTGCAGTGTGGAGGCCGTAAAAAGTCTCCCCGTACATATAGTCAGTACTGTTATCAGTAAAATAACCCGTTACCGATGTCATGCAGTGATTGTTACGTATATCAGGGCTATCCGATCAACCTTTTTTGGGGTTGTCCCGGTTAGCTAAATTGGTTGCGTCGCAGGAATTTCAGGGCTAGGCGCTGTCGCCGTTACGGTGCGGGTTCGCTCCCAGCTAGAGGCACTATCATTTTTAACATACTAACCATCAACATGCTTGATGTTATAAATTTTGATTGTGTTGGAAAAAGGAAATTTGCCTTATATTTAACCAGTACTGTAGTCATTGGCTATCTTTTAAGACCGTTTAGCACGGTACATACTCGTATATTTTTGTACATATTGAACAGCGCTATTATTTAGGGGTTAGGTGGCGTGGACATTTGTATGCATTGCAATTTCTGCCAATGAACAAAATCAAACCGAGCCTGCGATAGTTTTGTATTTGTCGTGTTTGGTGGCATTAAAATTTCTTTACATAAATCCTGGATACATTTAATGTTAACCATCGCTTCTCCAAGTGTTTACTTAAACTTCTTATTCGTTGACGGCACACGTCTTCAAATAATATTCCATACAAGCATTGCATGATTCTTTTAGCATTCCTTTTCAGTTGTTGGTTTCTTTATTTTAATATATATTGTTTAATTTGACTTTGATGATGGTCCGGGTTGCCTAGAAATGTAATATTTATGGCTCTTTCTCAAAAGCCTTCAAATTCCATTTCCGCATCATCTCTAAAACAATATAATAAAGACACGGTGTTTCTTTATAAGTATCACATGCAGAACAGTAAAGTACACGATGTCAACTCTTGCGCGTCAAACAGAAGCAAAAGGCAAACCATTTCGTGAAACTTTGACCTTCATTTGATTATTTGAAATCGTTGCGCTTTGATTGTTAAAGTGTGTTCTACTTTGACATGTGATGTATGAAAATGTACCTTAATGCCTACAAATCTTCTTTTTTTTCAACTCCATTACCCAAATGAATAGCTTTTTTTCATGATTTATGCCGCCATTTTCTCAAGCTCTTGGTAGTTATTATTGCTTTTTGGAGGAATTAAATGTCTAGTCCGATGGTAAGGTTCATACAAAATCCATCAGAAATATCTGTTTATCACATATGTCGTCTGGTTTTTCGGCGTTTTTATCCGAGCAGTAGCCTTTTCAAGAAAACAGTAGTAGAACGTGACATTGGTTTGATTTGGGGCACATACTATTACGGTGTCAACGGTCTTATATTTAGTTGTTTCTACATTTGAAACGAACTTACTATTACTTTAAAACTTTCTCATAACTTTCTAGTGATTTTTTTCATTTTGATAAAATAAACTTATCTTTGCCGCGAAATGCATATATTATGTAATAACGTCTGCTCAAGTTTTATTGTAATTTCAAGAATAGATGACAAATGTCCAAATATACCATTTTCCTTGACCCGTCCCTAATGAACAGTACCTCTTTGTGTATATAGAGAAAAATAAGAAAAGGGTGTTGTGTTGTTTTTTGTTATATATTTAACAATGTTTTAAGGTAATATTAACTTTGTTTGCCAACGTTGAATGCTTATCGATACGTAGTAAGTCAAACGTTTAATAAAATAAACTTGTGATTCATGAAACAACTGTTATCGATAATCCCTGTAAACTGATTGATTGATTGATCAAATCGATCTGTAAACAAAACGAGTTATCACTTATTACTTATAGCACGATATATAGCACGATCATTCTTAAAGTTCCTTGTTTTATCTATTTATATTTGCATGTAAATGTATGATATCCTTCACCAATCATGATACACCATTTGCATCACCATTATAGCATTAAAAACACCAACATTTCCTACAAATATCACTTTTTAAAATGCAAATCAAATATTTGTTTCACATTGAAACCACTAGAAAAGGCGATTGCTTGCATAAGGTAATTTCCAGAATTTTGGACAGTAAAGAGACAGGTGAATTGTGGAACTCGTGTTGGTCTCGATGTTGCTCAGAATATTTTTGTAAATCTTTATGTGACAGTGCGGGTTCGCTCCCAGCTAGAGGCTATATCATTTATCATTCAAATATGTTTGCATCACATATTCACCAGAAACATAATGTGCACATCTTATATTTATATGGTAAACATTTCTGATTTCAGGGTTTAGGCGCAATGAGTCGACAAGTCAGCTGAAACGAATGAAACCTTGCATTTTAAATGTGAAGATTGGTACTGGAGTTTCACAAGGTAATTACTGTGGCATTTAACCCTTTCCTTGATATATACACATTTTTACGCATGTGCGACCAGTGTAGATCCAGATCAGCCGGCAAATCCGTGCCGTCTGATCAGGATCTGCACTGATCGCATTTTTGTCAGGAAAAACCTAATGAATCAAAAAGCGAACAGTTTAGATCCTGATCAGACGGCACGGATGTGCCGGCTGATCTGGATCTTAACTGTTCGCCCTAGCAATAAAGGTGTATAAATACAGGAAGGCGTTAATAAAACGCTGTCTTTCGTTTTTAAAAGTTCGGAGAAACATCACATTATATATTTACAAAAGCTTATTTTTCTTTTATTTCGGGCCATTTCCATGTGTTGTCCATTTGCATTTTCTATAAACTACATTAACATCTACGTCTTTTTTAGTTTTGAAATGACCAGTATGTAAGGAATGTATGTTTTTACCTAACGGTAATAAATACTGTAGGTTTTAATGCCAAACTTCTATAACTTCTTCTAAAAAAGTCACATACTAAAAATGCGTTTCAGAATCATAAAACAATCCTAACAATAATAATGTAATTTCAGTTGTAAACTTGTACATGTAGACTTGTGTTACATTAACGTGAGCAAACGTTATACGTTCATATAAGAATAGTATGTGGTCTCTATACCTTATTACAAGGATGTTGAAATGTTTAATTGAGTTGTTGGCAAATTATTTGGTAAGGTGTTATTACTTTTAAACAAATTTTATAAGAAAAGACTTCTAATTATTAGTATAACAAAATTAATAACGACTTTAATTTATTTAAATTTAAAATTCCATACAAACATTAAAATCTATTTATAAATTTTAAAAGAAATAACCAACCAACTCTTCGATTTCCGCTCTTTAATTGCTCATTATAAATGCCTGTAACTGGTGAAGTCTGACCTTAATGAACCTATCTTTTAACAGTAATGAAATAAGGAACCTGTCAAATTCGTCTACAGCAGTAACATCAAATACGTAACTTACATTTATACTTATATAAACCAAACATTTCAGAGCCATTTTGTTTACAACTGGTACTGGTATGTACACAAATTTTATTTAGCATAAATATCAAATTTAACTTTGTCAGACAGGAGAAAGATCATATTACTCCCCCGGCGCTTATTTTGATACGGTTTCTGTAACACAAAAAGGTTACCCATGTTATGAAACTTCATACCGAAATATATGAACAAGGCTTATGACTTAAGCGATTAACTTTTTTATGTGGGGGGGGGGGGGGGGTCCGGCTAGCTGAATTGGTTGCGTAATCGAAATTGCTAGGCTAGGCGCTGTGGTGCGGGTTCGCTCTCAGGTACAGGCATTTATCATTTAAATTCAAAGTAGCGCTATTTGTGCAGTGTGGCGGCCGAAAAAAGTCTCCTCATACATAAAGTCATTAAAATAATCGTTACCGATGTCATGAAATCAAGGCGATCCGATCAACCTACTTGGGGGGTTGTTCCGGCTAGCTCAGTTGGTTGCGATGTCTGAAATGGCAATGCTAGACGCTGTCGCGTGGCGGTGCGGGTTCGGTCCCAGGTAGAGGCAATATCCTTTTTAAGCCAATTCACTTTTCATGACAATTTCTTGATAGCTCTACTCTTAGAACAAACGCAGAGACATAGAAACACATAAATACTTTTTATTTAGATAACTAACACGTTTGATTTACAAACTATATAAAAACGGAGATAAAGTCACGCCTTATTTTAACCCCTAAATTTTCATTACAGACAGTTGCCTCGCCTTTACAGGTAATTATATTGTTCATTGTACAGCCTGCACCTTATTCAACCATTTTACTCATAATTCCTTCCCATTTAGTTTGTCGAATGCCCGCTGAAACAAAGAGTACACCATAATTCGGGTTTGTTCGACCAAGGTTTTAAATTATACTATGTGTTATGAATAAAGGGTCATTGACAGACTATCATGAAAACGATATTCAGTATAATTAAATACATTTTTTTTCTAAACAGACCATATAGAATTTTACATCACTTATATTGTAATACCATTATTATTTGCAAAAGCGTCGATGTTTCGTTCTTGATTTTCGAAACGATGAACATCTGGATAAAATCACTAACCAGAGTTTATATGAGATATTGTGAATAATTGTGGACCAATAGAGCACTTCTTCTGAATAACAAAGTTCTCTCAACAAGAACACTTTGATTTTAAACATTTTAAATTAAAAATAGATTTTATCGTTTTCATCTTTTGGAATAGTTGTCTCAATCAAATCAAATTGTAATCATTGTCTAAGTATATATATTTGGCTTGTTCTTCGAATAAGGATGTACAGAAAATCCAAAAATTGAAATGAAAATCAAATCGAATCTTGAAGAAAAGTCGCCGTGATGGTTTTCTGTCATGCTGACCTTCTGTTGAACGCCCAACGCATGCGTAATGCGTGGCTCTTTTAGTTTATTTTTACATCAGTCGTCTGTTGCATATTTTAATATAAAATTGAATTTGCTTCTGAATTAGTGCTAAAATAACCTCAAATGTGATTGATTTTTAAAGACTTTTTTATGCGTAAAGTGAAAAAAGTCAAATGCGTTTCTGAAGTAAATTGACAAATTAATCATTTGAAACATACAAATATTTGCATTTTGCCATTATATCTAATAGGAACTGCATACAAAGTTGCCTATTTACCATCCAAACACATTCCTCAGTCTGGAGAAGACAGAAGAAATAATTAACGTCAGAAGTTTGGAAAACATTCAAAAGTTGAAAGTATCGTCTATCTTGAATTGCTAAGGGTATCTCAATCAGTGTTGAGTTCTATACAATTATTGTATATTTGAAGGATATATGTCTATGTCATTAAGATAAAATGCATACAGTCTGATATTCTAGATGCGAGACATTTTGACATCATTGTGTCGGTAAATGACGTTGTCCTGAAGCAGTTTCCGCTAAGAATGCATGGATTAACCCAACGTCATGCAGATAAGGCAGCACAGCCTAGCCAACCACATAGGAGAAAGACATAGCACATACCACCCGTATCCCCCCAGACATAGCACATACCATCCGTATCCCCCCAGACATAGCACATACCATCCGTTTCCCCCAGACATAGCACATACCATCCGTTTCCCCCAGACATAGCACATACCATCCGTTTCCCCCAGACATTGCACATACCATCCGTATCCCCCCAGACATAGCACATACCATCCGTATCCCCCCAGACATTGCACATACCATCCGTATCCCCCCAGACATAGCACATACCATCCGTTTCCCCCCAGACATAGCACATACCATCTGTATCCACCCAGACATTGCACATACCATCTGTATCCCCCCAGACATAGCACATACCATCCGTATCCCCCAGACATAGCACATACCATCCGTTTCCCCCAGACATTGCACATACCATCCGTTTCCCCCAGACATAGCACATACCATCCGTTTCCCCCAGACATTGCACATACCATCCGTATCCCCCCAGACATAGCACATACCATCCGTATCCCCCCAGACATTGCACATACCATCCGTATCCCCCCAGACATAGCACATACCATCCGTTTCCCCCCAGACATAGCACATACCATCTGTATCCCCCCAGACATAGCACATACCATCTGTATCCCCCCAGACATTGCACATACCATCCGTATCCCCCCAGACATAGCACATACCATCCGTATCCCCCAGACATAGCACATACCATCCGTATCCCCCCAGACATTGCACATACTATCCGTTTCCCCCAGACATAGCACATACCATCCGTTTCCCCCAGACATAGCACATACCATCCGTATCCCCCCAGACATAGCACATACCATCCGTTTCCCCCAGACATAGCACATACCATCCGTTTTCCCCAGACATTGCACATACCATCCGTATCCCCCCAGACATAGCACATACCATCCGTTTCCCCCAGACATAGCACATACCATCCGTTTCCCCCAGACATAGCACATACCATCCATTTCCCCCAGACATAGCACATACCATCCGTTTCCCCCAGACATTGCACATACCATCCGTATCCCCCCAGACATAGCACATACCATCCGTATCCCCCCAGACATAACACATACCATCCGTATCCTCCAGACATAGCACATACCATCCGTATCCCCCCAGACATAGCACATACCATCTGTATCCCCCCAGACATAACACATACCATCCGTTTCCCTCAAACATAGCACATACCATCCGTATCCCCCCAGACATAGCACATACCATCTGTATCCCCCCAGACATAGCACATACCATCCGTATCCCCCCAGACATTACACATACCATCCGTTTCCCTCAAACATAGCACATACCATCCGTATCCCCCCAGACATAGCACATACCATCTGTATCCCCCCAGACATAGCACATACCATCCGTATCCCCCAGACATAGCACATACCATCCGTATCCCCCCAGACATAGCACATACCATCCTTATCCCCCCAGACATAGCACATACCATCCGTATCCCCCAGACATAGCACATACCATCCGTATCCCCCCAGACATAGCACATACCATCCGTATCCCCCCAGACATAGCACATACCATCCGTATCCCCCAGACATAGCACATACCATCCGTATCCACCCAGACATAGCACATACCATCTGTATCCCCCCAGACATAGCACATACCATCCGTATCCCCCCAGACATAGCACATACCATCTGTATCCCCCCAGACATAGCACATACCATCCGTATCCCCCCCAGACATAGCACATACCATCCGTATCCCCCAGACATAGCACATACCATCCGTATCCCCCAGACATAGCACATACCATCCGTATCCCCCAGACATAGCACATACCATCCGTATCCCCCCAGACATAGCACATACCATCCGTATCCTCCAGACATAGCACATACCATCCGTTTCCCCCAGACATAGCACATACCATCCGTTTCCCCCAGACATTGCACATACCATCCGTATCCCCCCAGACATAGCACATACCATCCGTATCCTCCAGACATAGCACAACCATCCAAAACGGATGGTTCAAGTATGCCAGTATACTGCAACCCATATTGATATAAATTTGCATGGTTCGATTTAAGCATATTACCATCAATAGTAATTGAAACTGATAAGTACACTGAAGTGAAGTACGGGGAGAGTTTTTACAACCGCCACACAACACTTATTACCTGCTGTAGAAATATATATTAAATGAATTCAACAAAGAGCAGATAAAGACCACTGATTTGGATCGTGGTCGAAGATCAGAATTAAACAAATAATCTGTTTAACTTTTTATAAAAAGATTAATTCTCATACATGTACATTAAAAAAATTATTGGAATTTCGAAAGTGTTATTACTTTTCATTATCTGGTGCATAGAACAAAACAATATGCATCTTCTTAATCATTTTTTAATAAAATTGTCATAAAATATCCCGTCCTATATTTAGATGTATCATTAAAAGACCCTATTTAAAAAATCATAATGGACACCTTGATTAGAACCAGCAAGGGTTGGTGAAGTTGAAACGTACTGTAGAAAAATAGAAACAACTTGTCGAAGCACGGTGCGACTTTTAATAGCTATAGCTTTCGTTACAATTGTCCATTACTACAATGAGCCCAAATATTCACATCACTTATGCAATTTTCCCTGTGTGAAGTAGTTTTAGTGAAAACTATTTCAAGGGGGTAGCTATTCCACCCCCACCCCCCAAGGTTCTCAGTTTTGTTAGTTTTTGTGGTGTTTATTTTGAAATTGATCATTTTATAACACATGCTCTCTTTTTCTTTCCTATATCTGGCTGTGTGTGGAGGCTGAGTTTTCTGGATGTGGGTATTCCTGTTATGCATATTTAATTGTTTTATTAATAAACAAAGCGAAATAGTTATTTGTTTACATAAAATTAAGAATTGTTCATGCATGAAGTATTTTGACTGAGGACAAATGACCATATATTTATATTCAAATCAAAAAGTCTTCATCACTCAGGCAAGTTTCTTTATTGTTTAGTCTTTTTTTAATTCAAAAATCCAAACGGTCCACTCCAATCAAGCCTTGCTCCTTCCCTGGTATTTTCGTATTAAAACTCATGGCCGAGAATTCCTCTTCACTCCAGAGCTTTCTCTGTCCGACAAAGCTAAAGGTTAAGTTTCCATTAACCCAAAAGCTTCTTCTTCTCTCATGTCGTTTTCCATTACGAAGGAACTTATTATAATTTTATCAACATATATAAACTATCGACACTAGCTTTAGTAATCTTCTTCATTGTTAGTTCTAAGTAAACACAAGTTTTAGCTTTCCAAAAAGCTAGTCGGTCATTAGCAGATACATTAACAGAATAAGTATGTATTCGTGCTTGCATTTACATTTTGACCAATGGAAGTCAAGGCTATGTCAAGCTTTTTGTCGATCAATATCACGTAGATTGTATCTGACAAACCATTTGTGAATTTAGTTGTCCATTGCTGTAACTCTTAAGCATGCAAACAAAAGTTGTACGGCTTATGTTTGATTGTTTGAATAATGAACAAGACGTGTAACGGCAAAAGACATTAATATACATAGTAATGATAGTGCATGAGTTATCTACCTTACTGTACCGAAACCAGATCCGTTATATTTCTTGTTTATGTGGTAGCAGACATCGGGGTCAGGGGTATCCACGGAAATCTTTTTAAAGTTAAACGCAACTGCGGCGAGTCCAATCGTTCAATATTATTTTGACGAATTGGCACTAAACATTGAAGACCAGAATATACTTATTTCAGGTATGAGTTGCTTTGGTATATTGTTCACGAATTTCAAAGTTCTCATGCAGACGGTTTTTCTTTTGTTTTACTATGTGCTTGGTAATTAGAACATGAATTAGACTAAATTGAGCTTGCAAACATTAGTACATCCTTAGCTAAATACATTTCTTCACTAAAATCTAGGAGACAATAAGTATTCACCCAAAATTCATTTTTGAAATTTTAGCCAGTTTTCGCCTTTTACAATGTTTGCGACCCCTTAAAATAGATGAACAGGTAACTTTGAAAACCACTGAACACGACAAATATGAAAATATTGCAGGATCGGTTTGACTGTTTAAGACTTTTTAGCAAAAACATAAAATACCGCATCGTAATCAGTGCTCCAGCTTGGATTTCAAAAGGACAGGGAGATAGATAGATCTCAAAAAACAGGACAGTCTTTGCGCAACAAGCTAAAAATTAGGCACTGTTATGCAAATTTTTGAGAAAGGGTATTGTATATAAATGTCCCTCTGAATGAGTATTTGCAAATAAAAGATAAAATGAATTGCAAGGAAGACATGAAAAGTCATCCAACCAACTAGTTTGAAACGCTCGCAGCTCGGGTTTTAACATTCACAATTCTGAGGTTGATTAGCTGATCACAACTAGTTATGGATTGAAATGTTTTTTCAACATATTTGACTTACGAAGTACTTGTTAATATATGACACCAAAAACTGAGTAAACATGTCGCCTTTTGTCATATTAATATTGATATAAGACAAAAACAAAAAACAAACTCAGTATTGATACTTCCCTGGCACTTTGAACGTGTAATCATAAAGTGCAATTATCCTCCTGTGGCCATCCTATTCGTCAATCTCGGACGTTCGTAGCTAATTATACGTATCGATGACTGTCTTTTTAGCGTACCACCGCGCAATTGAGTACGCTTATGATTTTTGATAAAAAAATATTGTCCATGCTGATCTCCCATGTTAAATAATTGTCATATCACGTTCGCTAAACCTCCTGTTATTTCTGAGAACATTCACCAAAATTGCACTGGATATCGCAAACAAATTGCAAAATCCCTGACCTCCCTAAGTTTACTTTAAAGAATGGCCATCTCACATTCGCTAAACTTCTGTTAACTTCTAAGAAGATTCACAACTTCTAAGAAGATTCACAATATTTGCACTGGAAATCACAAAAAGCAAGATCTCTCTTTAAAAGTCAATATTTTTACAATTAAGCGAAGTTCTGAGCATTTGCTTCGTCCTAAATGCTTATTTAAAACCTCTTGTCATATGCTATAAGCCTCCACTATTTTACGACCATATGTTTGGTGATTTATACCACAAGTTAGAAAATTTTTCATGTGAATGCATGGGTAGAAGTTTTCATCAATTTTCAAAGTGAACGCAGTGACAGGAGTTTTTTGAGACCCGCATTATTTCATATAACAAGGTATACACCTGTATTGACATCATTAAAACAAACCCCAAAAAACAACAAGAAAATGTGCAAGAACCTGTAATATATTACATGTTGAAGTTCTAAATAAATAGCAATACCAACATTCTACCGAAATTGTTGACGATCAGAATAGTAATTATAATCCGTTCGAGTCCCTGTCAGGCTGCCGTTGCAAAGCATTTCAAAGCGGCTTAAAGTTTTAACTTCAGTGCCATGTTGTTGTTGTTTTTTTTTTGTTAACGGTTATGCTAATGACCGACTAGCTTTTTGTAAACTTTTGTTTACAGACAGCGTTTCCCGCCAAAGTTGGATATTCGTGAGTCTCTAAGAAAAACATAAACGGTGTCTTGCTTTTGACGAACAAAATCAAGATAATTTAACGAATCTATTTAATATATGGCATCATCCTGAACAGTTGTTTGATTCAAATAAAGGATCAGTTCAACTTATATGCAACTAAAAACTTTGCTATAAAGGTTTGCATCACGTGACTTCTAAATAAAGACGCATATCATTATTTCTATACGCTGTAGAAAATACAACATACGTATGTTTACATAATTTAACATGTCTTTATAGATTAGCTCAATTTCTGATTTGCCGTAACTACAATGTTCAAATATTGTTTCATCAACATTTAAAAGACTTTTCTTGCAAGTAGGGGGAACGAAATAGCATTTGCAAGCTTTAGACGAGCGGTTTTGTCTTAAGTGACAACGTCCGGTACCGCTGTTAACTGGTGTTACCCTTCAAAGTTCAAGTTTAGTCCATTATAATATGTCGGTCATCAGGATGACCGACAATTAAATTAAGTATACAAGTAACAAGGTTATCAATATCGAAGTCTTTTCCGGTAAACATCTTCTCTATATATCAAGCAATCAAACATCAGCCTCTACACTATCTTTTTGCATGCGTAAACAGGTGGCATAGTCTAAATTATGCGTTCCGTCCGGTACGTGATATCACTGTTTATCGGTGTTCAGGCTAAAGATCTCAAGTTTGGTCGATTATAATATGTCGGTCATCAGGATGACCGACAATAACCAAACCGTCTTTTATCCAGCCTATTCACAAACCATATATTTCACTTTCCACATCTGGTAAAGTGAGGAGATAAGTTTCCAATATCATAATCACACAACAAAAATGTACAGTCAAAATCAGCATTCTTCACACTAGATTTGCTTTACTAATATCCGTTCTACTTATTCACAAAGTTAAAACGTATTCTGTATAATATCATTAGCTTCAGTGATAAGTGTCCTTTAAGAACGACTTCTAAACAACATTTTCTTGACCTTGAATGCATGTAGCAAAGTAGCATCAATAATTAAAGATTTAATTTGCACAGGGTTTCGTTTTCATATTTTTAAAAAATCGTTTTTTTTTTTGCTTATTTTTTCGGCCCATTTTGACGTACAGAGCCACGTTTGTAAGTGGACAGTTAAATCAGTTTTCAAAAATTCAAATTTTACGTACAAATACAAACTTTAAAATAAACAATTTGAATGCAGCACTGTGAAACCTCTTTTCTGTGGTTTGAACTTCGTGGCTTTAATCAGAAAAGAGAATAATTCCTTCACTAGCTTTAAGTGATAATGACATGCTTTTATTATTTAGAATTACCGAAGGATCACGCTCTGACTTCTTCATTCCATTAAGGAATTCTCAAAAATTTTTGACGCTTGCTGGTGGCAAGGCCGTTAATATTTGGGAGATTAGAAAATGATTCAACATTCGCTTACGTATTTCATTACAATCGTGTCAGGAAAACAACATATTCGGAACACCAACCAATTACCGTAGAGTGATCAACAGCGCAATGTCACGGGCATTGATTTGCATCTCCTTAACAACATTTTCTCTAAATATAGCTCCAGTAAGGACCGTCTCTAGCGTACCATTTGTAGACGGATCAATGTTTCTATATTTAGATAGATTTCTCCGCGTATCTAGGTAAACACTTCTAGGAACGAGATGGAGACAGACTTATTTATATCCTTAGATTGGTATGAAGCTCCATGTACCAAAAGCGTGGTTAGTGGTTACGCGAATCTTACATTTTTTGATAGCTTTGATAAAAACAAAGACGAAATAAGAAGTTTATAATGTTTCAGTAAAAAATGGACATTGAAACATCTATTAAAAGTTTTGCCGAACTATATTGCGGTAAATACCAATCGGTTCTCCCGGCTTTATTTGAATGAATACCAAATTGAAAAAGTAAAACTTTTTTTAACAAAACAAGAAAGAGGGGGGAATAGCGAGAGAGAGAGAGAGAGAGAGAGAGAGAGGGAGAGGGAGAGAGGGAGAGAGAGAGAGAGAGAGAGAGAGAGAGAAAGAGACGGGGGATTCAATTTTTTGTTTCGCGCGAGAAGAGAGAGAAAGAAAGACAGAGACGCCAGCGGGAAAGAATGAGAAAAAATCATTTTCACGATCATCAAGCGCGCGAGCGTCAGCGCGTGCGAAAGAAAGATGACCGATCAACAGACTTCTGAAAAAAATAGCTGCAGATTATTTAATGATTTTAAAGAATTTATGTAAATGTAGAGATTGTCTGAGCTGAAAAGTTTCCTTGTACATTCATTCATTCAGTGTTGTTTTCAATTACCTCCATCAAGTGTATTGAATACGATCATATTTAATTAAAAAAAGTAATCCAAGATATTTTAGTTTCAGTAGTTCATCCTGTTGCATTGTCCAATGATACATCTCCGTTTTTTCATTTATTGCCTTTGGTGTTCTCTGTTATTTTAGAATTGATTTCATGACCTCTTTAAATAAAGATTTTTCAGACTATAATTCAGTTATTTACTCGTTAAAATTACGAAGTTATAAGCGCTGGAGATATTTATGCAGAGCTCCGGATCAGAGGTCCAAAGCTTGACTATCTACCTCAAACTAATAAATTGCTTAACCGCTTTTAGTATATTTATTTTGTAATAATATGTTAATGAGATCGCCTGGTGCATGTCAAGAAATGAGGGTTTAAGAAATCAGTTTAAGGAAATTATATTCCTGTAAATTAGGTTAATACTGTGTACGTCGGTCGTAGAATTTTTTGTGTCATTGCCATCATTGCACGATACTTATGTACTATATAAATATTATTTCGTAAATTTCTTTTGTTTTAATATTTCAGAAAGTTTCAAGATTGGTGGTTATAATATTCCAGCCACTAAAATTTTGTATAGGATATATTTCCTGCTTTTTAAATTGTGCCTTTTGCATTGTCTGTGATATGCAGGATTTATATTCTCAGATCCCCTGTCAAAATTCCATCCTGTTTAGTCCCCCAATTGTTTTCTCGTTTAGGGCCAACCCATTCTTTTATCTGGGGACCAAACGCCGCTGAACATGGAATGGTATTAATCTGGAAAATACCTCATTGAAGGTTCCATGTTCACCGTCATATGCATTCCATCGTTTGGGTTGGATAAAAATTTGTACTGTTTATTGGTGTAAATATTGAGTTGCACTTAACCCGGGGCTAGGCGGCGTGGGCAGTAATATGTATGTATTTGTCGTGTACGGTGACTTTCAAAGTTCCCTTTTCATCTATTCTTATTTAAATTTTGATCACGTTACTTATGTTTGAGTGAAGAAAACGAATCGCTTAGGAGTAATAACGAGAAAATTGAACAAAAATATAACCAAGCTTTTGCAAAGATCAAGTATCCTATTACTGGCAATTATAAAAAAATTTACTAGAAATTTCGATTACCATTAGATTTGACCAAGCGAGCATCGTCCGTAAACACCTGTTGCACTGCAGCACTTCACAAGACGCCGAACACGTTTTTTTGCCATGCGACTACTGTTAGAACTGCCGCTCCAATCAAAAGACGATGTATTTTACCGCCAAATTAGGTTTTGCTGTCAATCAAATTTTTGTCGCAGTGGGTTCATTCCCTTTACGGATGTTTAAACAATAACGAAAGGTGTGGTTAAAAGTAAAGCAACCGGAAGACCTGAAAAACAATGAACAACGTTCTGTCAAATATACTTTCCCGCGATAGTTCTCAACGAAAATATCAGTCGCCGCACATCGTGTTTTGTGCAAGTCAAGATCTAACTGAGATCGAAATGTGTAGTAAGTTTTTAAACTAGCCCGATAATTTCTTTAAATTATTTAGATTTTTTTCTATTGTATGTCGGAGCTCTTAGTTAGGCTATTTCTAATATGCATCTGCATGCGAAATGCTATTTTATTTTATTTGCGGGATTAATAGGCGCCATCTTGAAGGGGAGGTCATTGATGTATAAATGTCCGTTCTCAACTTACGAGATCACGCAAATTGGATTTCTGTTATTGTGTTACTCTCTTGAAAATTTCTAATAAAAATAAATTTGAATTCATTTAGGTTATTTGTTCGCTTCTCCGAGCATAAATTTCAAACAATTTGATGGCGGCAATGAAAAGAAAAATCCTTTCAATTCAGGCTCATGCCTTTAGAGCATTTTAAAATGCTGAAAGTCACTATGTGTTTTAATTTAGTTACCTAGAACCATAAATAGAAATTAAATCAGTTTCCATTCAAGAAACTCGGCATTACGCCGCAATACAACATTGAATTCAGTATAATAAACGTAATGTAACAGCGTTTGAAAAGGGGGAAGGTTTGTTAGATTTATACATTTATCATGATGCTTAGCAGAAGACTGTGTCAATTGTAAAATAGACACATTATTTGCAAAATGGCATTGGAATGCATTCTCAGACAGTGTTAGTCATAGGGTGGCAACTGCTTGTAAAGTATTAATGCCAGTTGCTATCAGTTTGGCACTTAACGCTGCCCCTCTGTCGGTCACAGAGCTTATGGCTGGGGAAATATCACCTATTCTCTTAATCATATAAGATACCTGCTTTTTCATTTTAAAAGGTTAAATATGCATATCAGGAAGAACCGCATTCAGTAAAATACAGTTTCCTCATATATATCCCCAAAAAGTGAGGACAAGAGAAAATCGGTTTATAAAATGATCATGGTTGCGAAGCTTTAATCGCGTCGTTTAGACATAATTTTCTGAAAGGAAGTTTTTAAACATCAGTTATTAAATATAAACCGAAACGTTCTATTGTATTTGTATACTAGTATTTAAACAGCAGTTATTAAATATAAACCGAAACATTCTATTGCATTTGTATACTATCAGCAGTTATAAATATTGAGTGTCACCGATACATTGATTCACGTTATTTGGACGATTTGTTGAATATTGGAACTCATAAAATTATATCTCATTCTAACCTTTATAAACTTGAAACTTGATAACATAGGCAGGAAAGATGGTTTTAAATCTAGAAATTATAGTATTTGAAATATAAAATACAGTAACTTTCATACATGCCATACATCTCAAATAGCCCTACAACAGTTTTCCTGCTCCTGAACGAGAGTTTCGAACCGACACCACCGTGCTGACCTCAGCAGACAACCGACACCACCGGGCTGACCTCAGCAGACAATAACCTACCGTTTATTCTGAACAAAATTCTAGGTCTTATAATCAATTTTGGTTGTCTTGGATAAAATCCTTGCTAAATTTTAGACAATATTAATACTTGATAGCTTTTTGTCACATTTTGAAATAAAGCTGTAGGTCCTTGGTGGTCGTATGACTGAAGCCTTGCAGGTTACGTTGATAGTCTATGTGTTGAAAACGGTCATTTGATAAGCAGGCTTTCTCTCTCTCTATCCTCCCTGTCTTTTTTCTCTCTCTCTCTCTCTCTCTCTCTCTCTCTCTCTCTCTCTCTCTCTATCTCTCTCTCTCTCTCTCTCTCTCTCTCTCGCGCGCGCGCGCTCTCTCTCTCTCTCTCGCTCTCTCGTTCCCCCTCCCCCCCCCTCTCTCTCTCTCCATTCTTGATTTCAGCAAGTTATAATCCTTGATAGCATTTTAGCATTTTTTGTCTTTTTTTTTAAAAAAAAAGGTAAAAAGGGAACTTTGAAACCACTAAACACAATTACTATACTGAAACAAAAAAGAAACTTTCGCCAAGTTTGATTGTAGATATGTTAGTACAGTTTCAATCCTTTTGGCTGAAAGCTTACATTTTTGTAAAATAATGTATTGTGGTTCTTTTAAAATCGTCATTTTGGAGGAAAGGATCAGATTGATTGTTGAATTTTAAATTAAAATAAGGTAGGGGTCGTTTCTAAAGTTAACAATCAGTAGCGTGTGTGACCGCCGTGTGCGATGCTGACTGCCTGACAGCGACGTCGCATTGAGAACACAAGTTTGTTAATGTCAGCCTGTGGAATATTATTCCATTCTTCAAGCAATGCTGCTCTAAGTTCGTTGACGTTGTTTGGAGGGTTCGGACGTCGACGTACGCGTCTATCCAGATTATCCCAAAGATGTTCAATTGGGTTCAAATCCGGACATTTTGAGGGCCAGTCGTCGATGAAATCAACGTTATGATTTTGTAAATACTGTATATTGACACGAGCAACGTGGGATATATGTGTGTACATCTAAGTGGTACCCTTGAACAACTGGCACATACTTTGCGAAAGTGTCTTTTTTGGTTCAGTATAGAATGTTGTGTTCCGCGGAACACATGTGTCGCCTGCATGGAAAAAGTTGAAATGTGGGCCTATGTTTAATCACATATAATAAAAATATTTTATTTAAGTTGATTTCAATACTACACCACAGAACACATGTTTCATCTAAATTGCATTTAAAAGGGGAATAACTAAAATAATGGTGAAACCTGAGTTATCATCTTCAAAAATTGGTTTGTAAATGCAGATGAGTTATTCAAAGTATTAAATGAATTAATTGAACAAGTACTTTCCATTTTACAGGCAACACTAAGTTTCATGTTAAAGTTGCATTTCAAAGGGACATAACTCATAAAATGTTGAAACTGGAGTTATCATTCTTGTCGTCACAGATGGCATTGTTCATGCTGATAATATATTCCAAGTATGAAGTGAATGGGACAAGTACTTTCAATGTTAAATGGCAACATTAAGTTTCAGGTTAAAGTTGCATTTGAAAGGGGCATAACTCAAAAAATATTGAAACCGGAGTTATCATTCTTGTTGTCTCAGATGCCATTGTTCATGCTGATGATATATTCCAAGTATGAAGTGAAAAGGTCAAGTACTTTCAAAGTTATAGGCAACATTAAGTGTCAGGTTAAAGTTGCATTTGAAAGGGGCATAACACAAAAAATATTTGAAACTGGAGTTATCATTCTTGTCGCCACAGATGGCATTGTTCGTGCTGATGATATATTCCAAGTATGAAGTGAATAGGACAAGTACTTTCAAAGTTATAGGCAACATTAAGTTTCTGATTAAAGTTGGGGGACTACCAGACGACGGCACCGACGACGACGACGACGACGACGCCGGACAATAGGATCCCTATGTGTCTACCTGCTATCGCAGGCGACACAAAAACATATTGCAGGATCGGTTCGATTATGCCTATCATTAGAAGTAATGGAAGTTCATATCACTGTTCACGCCGCCTAGTCCCGGGTTGAATGCAACTCAAATATAAGTAACGTGTTGAGTGGCCTTTAAAGGGCTATATAACTGATAACGGCACTGATTGAATATATGAGGAGACCTTTAACGGCCGCCACACGGCACAAACAACGCTACTGTAATCGTGTAATAGACAAAAAAGGGAATTTGAAAGCCACTGAACTCAACAAGTATCAAAATATTGCAGGCTCCGTTTAACTGAGCAGTTATAGAAGTGTGCATATTAGTGTTTATGGCGTTTATCGGGGGTACCATATTTTATTTTTTTTTGGGGGGGGGTGGGGGGAGGGGGTTCTCGTCAAGCGCAATCGGTATTGCGGTATGGTGTTCGGCGTTTTGTGGCTAGGCGAGGTCGCCGTACAGGTTCGATCTCCGGTGCATGCCTATATCATGAAAATATAGCTGCTGGTCATGGAATGGGCTCATTTTAGTCCGACGTTGGGCTTTCCGCCTCTCAAAACTATCATAAGCTCAACAGAAATGAATGAATAGACTTAAGTTCCAGCCAATGCTTCTTTGAACATGGTCGAGATAAACAAACATGTCTGAAGTCACTTAAAATCATAGAACTTTGTGTTGAAATCAGCAATCGACAATTCAAACAAATTTCCGAAATAAAGTTAAACTAAACGATAGAAAATTGTAGCTTTCTTGAAAGGAAATAAGAACCTAAACATCTTCAGGGTTTAAAAAGAAATACAATTACAGACATAACAAGATGATACTTTTCATAATTCACATACTCACAATCAGTAACATTTGTTGGACGCCATGACAGAAATTAGACATTTTTCTTAAAATTATGCTCTTTGGCAATCTAATTTAATTTTTAAAAAGCGTGCACTTCTTGCTTGTGATATTGTAAAGATCCCATTAAGATAGTCTTCTTGGTTTGATATTTTGGCATGGTAGGAAACAAGATTTCAAGAAAAGAGGGTTCGTTTGGGTGAAGTCTTAGAGTGGTTACCCGATAAATTTCAACTGTCTGGCCAAAACTCACATGAAATATAAAAATTGCTGCCCAGAAAGGGAGTTCGAGCAACCCTATTGAACCCCTCTATATCCGTCCCCGATTGTTTCTTTGGAATTTTGTTAAAGAACACACGACTTCGTACATTCACAGATTCCCTAAGGTATTTACCGGCACTAGTAATTCTGTAGCTGGTCAGGCAATGTGTTCATTTAAGAATTGAATCAATATTTGATGGTTTTCATTTGGGTATGGAAAACAGTTGGGTTGTTTAAAGAGTGTGAAGCCCGAAGGGCTTCACGCGTACTATAAACAATCCAACTGTTTTTATACCCAAATGAAAATCATCAAATATCGATTCAATCCTTATATTTACACACATTAAGAAACACAGAAATTATTAGAAGAATGTGTGATATTACGGCTTTTTTTCGAATGGGTGTTGGAACAGCACCATTTGCGACAAAGTGAATGACAGCACGCTTTTTCGCAGCAACTCGTGGCAAAACGTGCGTGCTCGGCGACGTCACACGTCAAAATATTGTCCAACGTCTAATAAATTGTGAACGGTTCTACTATAGCCACGCCTTTCAAATCATTACGTCACACTGTTTACCATCAGAAATTATTATTCGTTAGATGAATAAGACTTCATCGTAGAGGACGAAGTTGAAGTGTAAATATTAGCTGTTGGTCATGTATAGATCATTGGCTACTGGTCATGGAATTCGTTCATAGCTGGTTGTTATGGAATGCGTTCGTTAGCTGCTCATAAAGAACACAGTCTGTGCCAGCAGCTTATTAACCTGTTCCACGACCATTAGCTAATGAACACATTCAATGATCACAGCTAATGCATCTAATGAACCCATGTTACGGCAAGAAGGTAATGAACCCATTTACGAAGTCAGTTTATGAACTATGACCAGCAGCTAATAAGCACATTCAATGTTCAGCAGCTAACGAAATCATTTCATGACAATCAGCTTATGACAAGCAATCCATTCTATGACCAGCAGCTTATAATTCCATTTTATGGCAAGCAGATAATGAACCCATTCTATGACCAGCAGCTAATGGCCCCATTCCATGACCAGAAGCTAATTGCCCCATTCCATGACCAGAAGCTAATGGCCCCATTCCATGACCAGCCGCTCTTATGAATCCATTCTATGACCAGCAGCTCATTATTCCATTTTATAGCAAACAGCTAATGAACCCATTATATGACCAGCCGCTCTTATGAATCCGTTCTATGACCAGCAGCTTATAATTCCATTTTATGGCAAGCAGATAATGAACCCATTCTATGACCAGCAGCTGATGGCCCCATTCCATGACCAGCAGCTAATGGACCCATTCCATGACCAGAAGCTGATGAACTCATTCCATGACCAGCAGCTATAATGAATTCATTTCATGACCATAGCTAATTAATCCATTCCATGACCAGTAGCTAATGAATTCATCTGTGATCTCAGCTTAAAAACCCCATTTCATGACCAGCAACAAATGAACCCATTCTGTAACTAAGAGCTAATGAACCTTTACCACTACCAGCAGCAAATCAATCTATTCCATGGCCGCAGCTAATTTATCCATTCCATGACCAACAGATAATAAACTCATTCAAGGACCAGCAGCTTATAATATTTTCCCATGATATTAAACTTACTTTCATTAAATCGCAGATAATAAACAAATTAACATGATAAACGGCCAGCACCTAATAAACCATTTTTCACGACAACAGCTTACCAACGTTTTGTATGACCTACAGTTAATAATAAAGCCGGGCTCGCTATTTGTACATGCTCACAGTATAAAATTTAAGCAATCCTAAATACGATGTTGATCTCGGAACATTCCTTTCGCTTTTTTCATGATACATTTTAATAAAATAACATGACCAGCAGCTTATCAGCCCATTCCATAAACACAACAGATAACCAAGCTATGTCCGGTACTAACCAACTTCATTTTCATACGCTAAAGAGTTCGTTTCTAATATTCGCAAGTTTTTGACAAGCTGTCGCAATAATAAGATAAACGGTTAAAGGGAGTTAATTCAATTTGTAAATTGGTAACATGCCAGCTGAAGTTAACTCCCTTTAGAGAGGACAACCTTCGTATTATCAATAACGGCATACTTGAGTAATTATCTGGTAGCTATCTGAGACATTTTGATTAATTTGTGTAGTCTGAGCTGTTTAAATGCCAGACGTGCACACATGTTACGCACTTGAATAGCATTATGTCTGTCTAAAAGATAATTATGTCTGGATATTTTAACGGCCAATGGCGTGATTGTATTATTCCGCAGAAGTAGACATTGCCTTGGAAATTCGATAGGAAAATAGTTCGACAATTAAATAAAAAAGGCCACGCCTTGGAGGATTTTGCATAAACTTATCATAAATTTAAATGTCTGGATTTTAAGTATAGAGAATTTCTACATAGGGTTGCGACAATTTCTTTGTATTTGAATAAATAGATTATCGACTAGCAAATTATAGTGCGTTACTGAAAGAAGTAAAAGTTAATTTTTTCTATAGGTACTCTATTGCTTTAAATAATTAACATCTAAATTTTATTTAGATTAAAACATAATTTAGAATAAAACATACAAGAAAAGAAGACTTCCAAACATTTAAGAAAAGACAATTTTGTTTGTTCATCACTTTGCATGTATGTAAAAGAACTCAAAATTGAATTGAAATATGTTGAAAACATACATAACTTCAATTCGTCATTCTTTACGATTTTAACATTATAGTCTTGAATTTGTTCGCGTGTTCTGAATTGCACTTTTCTGTCGTTTTGATTTTAGATAAGACCACGGGGAGCAGGGAAGAAGGTTTTGATACCTTTAAACTGGGCTAACAATACTTTTGTGGCTTGTTACAACGGGTCGCAGATATTCTACTGACAATGGCAATGTTTTGGAAGTCAAATAAAGAATTTATTTGAGTTTAATGAGTGTTTCTTTTCAATCCGATATATTTCCGACTTTCCTTATTTCTCATAGGTTATAATTGCTTTTGCATATTTGCCACCGAACACGGAAAATAATCAAAATATCGAATTCTAGGTTGGATATTAATGCATTTTTTCCTCCACACCGCATAACCTCAAGTAAAATGCGAATTTTCTTAATTGTCACCGTTTAACTAAGAGATAATGCAATCGGTTATTATTAATGAACTATCTAATATTGACCCAACAATTCTCATATTGGCCCAGCTATTCCCGTATTGACCCAGTTTAGTCTTCATATGAGTTTGATGGTTGTAGTCTGTTAATTAATAAAATTGTCATTAATCAAGTGAATTCACATTACCACGTTATTGGGCCTCGGGCAGTCACATTAGCCCTCGGCCTTGGCCTCGGGCTAATATGAATACCCTCGGCCCAATAACAAGGCCAATATGAATTCACCTTATTAATAACATTATAACATTTATTAAGAACATCAGCACCCGAACACAGGAAATAGTCAAAGTATTGGACGTTCGGATGGAAATGAATATCACTGTCCACGCCGCCTCAATGGCCTTCTAAGGGGCACTTAATGAAATAAGTTG
Source organism: Corbicula japonica (assembly GCA_038501625.1). Classification (NCBI taxonomy): domain Eukaryota; kingdom Metazoa; phylum Mollusca; class Bivalvia; order Venerida; family Cyrenidae; genus Corbicula; species Corbicula japonica. The sequence continues at coordinate 1,573,953 of JAZAYU010000117.1, read as the reverse complement.
GCGGTACTAAAAGATTGCTCTATCCCACCTCAAGCTTATTAATGTCTTTCGTCAAAAGTAGCCCCGTCCCATGACAGGTCAGTAAAATGCAGCCAATTTGTGAAAACTGGTCAGTAAAATGCCACCAATTTGTGAAAACTGGTCAGTAAAATGCCACCAATTTGTGAAAACTGGTCTGTAAAATGCCGCCATTTTGTGAAAACTGATCAGTAAAATGCCGCCAATTTGTGAAAACCGGTCAGTAAAAGGCAGCCAATGTGAAAACCGGTCAGTAAAATGCCACCAATTTGTGAAAACCGGTCAGTAAAATGTCGCCAATTTGTGAAAACCGGTCTGTAAAATGCCACCAATTTGTGGAAACTGATCAGTAAAATGCCGCCAATTTGTGAAAACTGATGTTAGTCTAGACAACGTAGTCGAGTGGAGCATGAAACAAAACAATCTGCGGGTCTTATCTAATAAAATAATTTATATTTTAATATTAAATTATATCGTCTCTCCACCAAGCCCACCCCAACCGAACTAAATGGACTGATCCAACTGAAAGTTACTTCTGCGCTTTGATTGCGAAATAATTGCTAAAATGATACAAAGACTTAGGTCATTGAAACAATATAATGTTCTTGTTTAAGTTCAACGTCTGTCAATTTTAATGCAGCTGCACTTCGATGAGTAAACTTAATATGCATAAACTTACCATTTTTAAACAGAATATAATTTGAAATTACACTAGTTATACTCTTAAAACATATAATAAATCCATTAATGTTAGATTGACTGATCTGCTGCTAAATAAATTTTAAACACATCGGATTCGAATTTGTGTGATTTTTATTTATTTAAAATGCATTACATTAAGATCACTAAACAATAACAATTTTGAATTATGAATGCATAGAGGAACACGGCAAAGATATAAGTCGAAAAATTCGGATCTCTTCATCCAAATTTCTGAGCACTTCATTGTTGTTTTATGTAAAAACCTCAACAAAACCATATATTTAAACATGTTATGTCATTTTTATTTTAAATTTTATATGTAATTTAATTTTAATTTTGTATTAATCAATTTTTTCTCACCAGTAATAAACTACATGTATATCAAAAACAGGTTTACTTTTGTTATGATATGTCTGCATGTTTTCACAATTCTGTTGTCTAGTTAACTTTAATTTAATAAAATTTCAGAGGGTTATCTTATGATCTAACGACGTTTAAATTTTCATAACAATCAAACAAGTACATTTTACTTTGTTACACCAATAAAGCTAGAGAAAATAGATGAAAAGGGAACTTTGAACGCCACCGGAAACGGTAAATATAAAATATTTCTGCAGTCCTGCCAAAACTTCTTCATTATAATCGGAAGATTTTGTCTGAATATTTCGATGATTATAACGATAATGATGATGTTGTTGTTGTTTTTAATGTCATGTTGCTTTTGTATGACAGTGACTTATAACAAATGATGATGATGATGATGATGATGATGATGATTATAATGAAATTGTATAAAAGAAAATAGGCAAGTGTAACACTGAGGTCCCTGTTCAGTTTATGACACGCGATGAGGTATGCTAGAGGCAGCTTGTTACTGACCACGTTCTCGTTATCTCGTAAAAAAAGGAAATGTCCAACTGTGCAAAAGGATAACTATTCGTTCATTCTGGGTCCTACTGTTAGAAAATAAAATATTGCACAACTAGATTTAATTTTTTTATTTCGTACAGATCCGGTGTTTTTCACTGTACATCCGTAGATCCGGAGAAGTAACTTAAAATCCGGAGATTTCGGATAAAGTCCGGATATTAAGTAGGCCTGTTTCTGTCAGCTTGAGTGAACATGTTCAGGAGCAATAATGGACATTCATATTACTGTCTAGCCCCGGGATGAGCGCTACTCAATATGTAAACAAAGATATTTATTTGTTGTGCTCAACGGTCAAATGTATTTCTTGGTTGCATATACTCTTTGAAAATGAGTTCTTTTGATCTTGTACCTAATTTATTGGCTGCATATACTCTTTGAAAATGAGTTCCTTTGATCCTGTACCTAATTTATTGGCTGCATATACTCTTTTGAAAATAAGTACCTTAATTATTGGCTGCATATACCCTTTGAAAATTAGTTCTTTTGATCTTGTACCTAATTTATTGGCTGCATACACTCTTTGAAAATGAGTACCTAATTTATTGGCTGCATATACTCTTTGAAAATGAGTCCCTTTGACCTTGTACCTAATTTATTGGTTGCATATACTCTTTGAAAATGAGTTACTTTGACCTTGTACCTAATTTATTTGCTTCATATACTCTTTGAAAATGAGTTCCTTTGACCTTGTACCTAATTAAAGAGAAATGTATATTATTCTAGGTTTCAAGGTCATACGGAACGTGTAATTGTTGAGGATGAATAAATATTAAAATATGGGTTTCATCTTGTATTTATCATCTTGGTGTGCTAATTCTTTTTAGAACGAAATATGCAAAAGTTTAAGAAATTTTTTTTAAAGTTTTTAAACCTAAAGACACAATTCAAAATCAAAGACATATATACGAAATGTACAAAGTAAATTTTGTAAAAAGTAGACACTTGTACAGAATTAATGTAATTTCATATTCAACTTTGATTATTAAATATGCGAGTGAATTAAAATTGAATCAGCAGCAACCAAGCGTTGAGATTAATTCCACATTCTTTGAAATCGATTTTTTTTATTTAATCACTGATTCTGAATTTTTAAATATGCGAAAATTGAATCAATCAAAGTTTGTTTCCCTGATTAGAGTAAATCATTAAAATTTAAATAACTTTATAAAGATGTAGAGTTTGCATTCAATGTAAGCATAAATACATTCACACTTCATTCAGTTCTTAACGTTTTCATCAGAAAAAAGTCAACTATATTATCGTATATAAACTTCTTTTTGAATTGTTTAAGTTTACTCATATTAATATTTTAGCAGCAAGTTCTAATTTTTGAATTCATTCTAAAAGAATTCCAAATATTATTATCTAAACCTATCATTTTTATCATTCAAATAAATATAATATTTAGTAACACATATATAATTTTTGTTTGTTTAAAATGATTTGCCTCTACCTTGGAGCGAACCCGCACCGTCACGGCGACAGCGCCTAGCCCTGCAATTTTGACAACGCAACTACATGTAATTGAGCTAACCGGGATAACCTCAATAAAGGTTGATCGGATATCCCTGATATACGTTATCATCAAATCCTCTTAAAATCGTTTTCATGACCTTGTTTTATGTGCATCGTGCCTTCAAAGAAATAAAAATCATCTTGGTAGATACTTGTAACTTTTTTCTTTTGCTGTTAATAAATTGTGAAGTAGCATAATCCTTCAACAATTGACAAGCATAAAAGATCAAATTTATTTGCAGAAATTCGCAGAAATACACATTTTATATAAAGTAAATGTGTATAATATAAAATGTAAATATTGTAAATCAGTAAAAATTGTGAGCGGAGCCTCATACATAATTATAAACTTTCCACTTAGACCTACAGGCCATCGAATAAAATTAAATAATTTAAAAGGGACCTTTTGCAAGCTATCGAACACGACCAGTACCAAAATTTGCAAGCTCGGTTTGATTGAGCCTGTTTGTATTTAGTAATGGACGTGCATATTACTGTTCTTGTCACCAAAAATGACCGACAATGGACAACCAAGAACAAGGGGTTAAATCCTAGAAAATAATTGAATGGTACGGTAGCGCTTTGAAACGGTCATTGGCAATAAAATGCAGACCACGGGATATTACTAATTAAATTACGTTCATGGTATCAATTGCTTGCTTTAATACGAAAATAACAAACTTTGTCAGAAGCTGGGGATCTTGTATACATGTAATGTCATATATTTGATAAAATGCGTATTGGGTTTTGAGCCAAAGATAAGTGGCAAAATTAATAAAATTTACACACTAATTATTTGACTGTGCTGACATGCATGCAAGATTATTTTAAATAAATGCGTTGTTTTTAAGCATAAGGTTTAAAATTATTTATTGTTACAAGATAACTTTCAGAAATTAATAATTCTTGGTTTACCTATGCCTTTATACGACCAAAAAAGTTTTGAGGAAACTCTCGTGTAACATTTAGTTCTAATCTTTTGCGTGTATATAGAACTTTTTAATTTAATTTAACGTAAAAGATAATGTGTCGATTCTGCAACGAAATTTTAATATCACATTATGGCTATAACTGCTATTTGATATCAATTTCATCTCTTTCACATCATTGAAAGTTAAAATATTAATATTTAGATTCCATTTCAGTTTTCGTTTGTGATACAAAATTAGAAATCCAATGTTCGCATAAAATTGTCTACAAAACTTTCAAATATTTTATTTTAATGACTTTTCGGCGGCTTTTTATTTAGAACCATTAATAACTTTGAATATTATTGGTAAGTTAAAGTTATGTTCTGTCGTGTTCTGTTCTTTGGTAAGTCGGTGGTTCAAAGATATGTTCCTGTTTACAAGAGTTATTCGAAAGAGTGGAAATGGCCATCGTATCCAAGTTGATGAATAACGAAACCAAGAAAAACTGAATGCTTATAAAGGATTTCTAGTTTAACTGCAAATCGCTGAAAAGGATCATAAGAAAACGTTTTATTTCGGAGGTTCGTTTGAAGAACAAATAAATTTAGTGTAAAACAATATATTTACCTAGGTCCCAACATATATCTAGCTTTAGCTCTTTCGATTCCATTTCTTTGAGATATATTTATACAGTTTTACAGATCTACAATTAAGGACCATCTTTCACACATTGTTCTTAGATGATTCATTTTGTTTAGGAATAGTGTATAAAATAAAGATTTTTTAGACAAAATTTGAGATTAAATGTTATTCTTCTAGATCTGGCGTAACTATCTCGTTAGACAAACCACAAGATTTTCATAATTTCTTGTTAGATTTCCTGATTCTAATGAGTGTGATAACCGCAACGTCATGTCTTAATTTACTTCATCTTGCAACCACCGGTTATATTATCATTTAAGCCTTGAACATATAAGCCTTGAAAAAAGTTACGCATATATTAGAAACAGTCGGTAACTAGTTGAGACAGGACAGAATTTAATATGAAAACAAATCCAATTATCGTCATTCTAACTTTGTATTTAAGAATTTCACGTCGGTTGCTACACGTATCTGAAGAGGCGTAAAAGTAAAATTTGGATTTATCCGGTTTTCTGTTGTTTCTGGTTTTAATTTTTAACAGACAAACATACATACATACATACATACAGACAGACAGACAATTAAATAACGAGTTCAAATTCTAAATATTATCTAAACATTATTGAAGATGCATTTTAAAGTCACCACTTCTTAATCACAAAATAAACGTTTGTCATTTTAAAACAAAATCTGCTTAAGCAAAATACTGAAAAATTGTTAAATTTTGTGGGCTACTTATTTTCGTAGATTTCGGGAACATGTGGAAACGAGAAATATAAAGCCACAACGAAATATAATATTAAATTAATTCATATCTGAACATATTTCGGAAAATGAAAATAAATCACGAACTTAAGAACCCGCTAAAATGCCGTTTTACCGAATACCACGAAATTTAATGCCCACGAAATTAAATGCATTTTACAGTAGACGAATTACGTTTTGCCACTGCTGTACATAAATAATATATAATTGTTTTTATATATATATAATTTGGCTTCAACTTAAATAGTAAAACATTTGACAACATAACTTATTGCTGAGCTAAGTGAAATTTGCATTGTCTGATACAATCCAAAAATAAATTACAGAAAAATAGAACTTTGGTTTGAGTGTAAATTTTTCTCAAACGGGTTTTCACTGATACGTTAGAGATACCAATTAAGTTTAAAAACAAAATTCAACAAAATAAAGGTTAAATAGTAACATTTTGCACGTGTTTATTTAAATAAATAAGACACAAATATCGTTCTGTTTTTATCTAAAGGGGGGTAATTTAAAAAGAAAAAAATCTGCTTCTGATTTTACGAAAAGTCATGAAACGCAAGTTTGAAAAAAACTTAATGTATTTTAAATTCCAGATACAATAGTTACTTGAAGAAACTTATAGATAACTTTAAAATTGCTTAAAATGGTTTTAACCATATTAGCTTGTTTTTTTTTAAATTTCGTTCAAGGCTGAAACCAGTCGAATAATGTAAATAACATATATTTACTCTTTTATTTTTCCTAATTGCCAAATCATGTGAATTAATGCAATTTCTTAATTCATCCTGCATAATTCCGTAGCAGAACAAAATTCGATCATTAGAGTCGCCGTAAAGGCACTGGTAAACACATTATTTGCAAAACGTAAAACAACAAGAAGTAATTATCTGGGAATGAAAAACGACAATCTTTAGGTAGTTTATATTGCAAAACGTATCATAAGCATCAGATCAAATTATTAGAGTAATTGCATGCTAAAAGTTGTGGTTCATCGGGTTTATTGCTTACTTAAAAACCGCAACGGTGCAAATGGGTTTAAAAATATACGTTACAAAGTTAAATTGTACCTGAAACTTGTTTTGGGAATAAAATAATGAAATAAAAATAACAGAGCCACGTGGAATAAAACAGAAACAAAACAAATTTGCAAAGAACACAAAGAAAAATCAGAATACCACACAAAATGTAAACCATATTTATCATTCTGTTGAGTCAGTTTTGTTCTAAAAGCCATAACTTATACAAGCCATAACGTTAACCATCAAAACCACACTCAGATACTGGGCTGCTCATTTCTAGAAAGACTTGGATTCAAAGACACAAATTACTTTAAAAATATCCTAGATGGATACATTAAAATCACCTAAAACCTCTTACACTGACTGCCATTATGTATATTCCATAATTTAGCCAGATTGCACAATAATCACAATGTTTGCAAAAAAGAGAAATCTTTGTGTATGTGACCTTGTCAAAATGCACATGCAACAACACGAGAAGCATGTTAAGTAACATGTCATGCGCACCATATGAACACCATATTAGAGTAAGTGAACTATATAAAAGCTTTAAATGACATTTCGACAATTAAGTCTAGTGCAGTTGTGTGTTGACTTGAAATACACATAATATTTGATGGGAACCAAACATGCACAATTAATGGACATTGGATCGGGTAATGCAGAAATTTTTTATGGGGGTTTCCTTGGGAAGTTTGGTTATTTTCAAATAAAAAATTATACCGCATCATGGCAAAACACAAAACAGAATTATTTTTTGCATATTTTGAACAAGAAAAAGTTTAGCAGATAAAAGTTATTTATTTGATTAATAAATTGTTTCTCATCATAAAAAATATCTATTTCTGTTACTTTAATTGAAAATGTCCTAATTTAATCACCAGCAAGATTTGTTTTCTATTTTTAAAACAGCGACCAGAGTCATGGAATGATAATAAAACATTCAATAATTTGCTTCTGTTTCATTGCTTCAAAAAGCTTGACAAGTGTATTGGAAAGCATAAATTAAATATATTATCTGTAATATCGTCACAAAATTACAAAGAAGTCATACCTAAAATTGCGGAGCGGTAACCTAGCATATTTTATACCATTTTACCATTTCCAAGGAGATTTGATTTAGTTAATCATAACCTAGACATACCATACTCAGCCCCCCGTACCCCCTCCCTCCCCCCCCCCCCCCCACACACACTAGAGATCACAATAATACAAAGCAGAGAACATAGGGTTTCACAGTTTTACTTATTTAGCCAGACATTACTTTTACAAACATAACGTCCATTTTGGCTGAGAGCGATTGAAGATAATATTCAGAAAGACCGCTCTTTAACTTTGCAATACATATATAAAAATATATAAAAACATACATACTTCGGGGCTCTAAGCCTTTACTTGGGATGAGTGATGGCTCCCATGGACAGTCTAATTCAAAAGGACTTGGCTAATTTAAAATTTATGGTTGAAATCTGTGCCACTACTTACGCAGTTTTCTCCCTTACACCATACGCTAGGCTAATATAAATGCTCAAACAAGAGACATAATTTATATACAGAGGAAAAACCTCTCATCAACAGCCGCCAAAAGGTAGTTTAAAATAATTGCTGCTCATATGAAGTGTTTGGTTTTTACAGTCGAGGGTCTACTTTATATTTTAGTTTGATAGAAACTTTCGTGTTTGCTGCTTTTAACATGTGACTGCTAAAACAAGTAACCGTAATCACAATTATTTCAAATAGTAATAAGGTATTAAATTTCAAAACGAAAATAAATTCCGTAAACTTAGATATAATCTTCCTTGATACATTTTACAAAGGGCTGTTGCTGTGTGTAAACAAAATAAAACTGAATTTTAAGTGAGAATATATATTAATAACTATACAAATATTCATAAATGAAATATCTGTTTAACCATTTTAAACCAGGTGTTAGTTTTTCTCGTTAAATGTCCATTACTGTGGTATCATTTAATTTCGCGGGGATCAAATTTCGCACAGAAGGCATCAATGACACTTTCGCGAGAGCATTAATTCGCGCTTTTGTTTTATTCTCATAAGGATATATATTCATTAGTTTGACCTCGCTTGGGTTTGATTTCGCGTGTTTGATTGCGCGAAATACGCGAAAATTAATAAAACACCGTGGAATATACTTATACCACAGTATTGTATAATGTGGCATCATTTAATTTCGCGTGGATAAAATTTTGCACAGAGGAAAAAAAGCATTTTCACGCTTGTGTGCTGGTCTAGATCGCGCGGTTATAAAATCGCGAAGTTGAACTATTTTTATGTAACTAGCTATTACATGGTTTTATTTCGCTAGGGTTAGATTTCGCGCAATTGAAAATGTGAAAAATACGCGAAAATTCAACCACCGCGAAATGTAATGATACCATAGTAATTGATACACTTAGACATTTTCTCGAGACACTCACATCTTCTCAATCATTTAAAACATGATGTCACGATAAAGGCAAACGAAATGTAATAAAATCTGACTAAAATGTAATTGCGTTAAATGCAGCTGTTGCGACGAATTAGTGTGAAAACTTTTTTTTCATTTAAACCATCCAAATCCATCCTAAAACGTGATCAAAGGTCTGCAATACTGTGCAGATAACCCCCGAAATAGCAAAATATTTCTAAAATGTTTGCACAGCCGGTGCGATATAAACTTCAAAGAAGAAATATCTCGATTTTTCCATGAAATTTCCATAATGGGGTTATTTGCGTTTTGCGAGTGCATTTATGTTTTGTCATATACTCTAATCACTAGAATACGTTTTTATTGGTATACTTTGTTTGATATCGAGTCTAAATGTAAGAAGTTTGCTAGTGATATTAAAGTGACAGTCCATATTGTTTTATTCTTTTATAAATAAAGATAATACTATCGCACCGTCAAAGCTCCGAGGATTTACTATATTAAATGTATGTTCAAATTATTGGAATACACACCCACGCGCAAATACTCAGGCCGCTATTCCATGGTTCCGTGATGCGTGATCCGTGTCCGTGTCCGCGTCCATGTCCGTGTCCGCGATTTTTCACTCACCAAAGATATCGTTGGGTATATTCCATACCTCCGTGTTCGTTCCGCGTCCGCGTCCGTGTCCGCGATTTTTCACTCACCAAAGATAACGTTGGGTTTATTCCATACCTCCGTGTCCGTACACGGAGGTATGGAATAGCGGCCTCACACGAAATTACGTACCCACACAGAGACACACGAACGAACACAACTCATACGCATGCACACATACATGTATAATAGTCGGTGAATTTTGTATTTAAGGCTAATTTGTAATTGTTATCGTATTGCATTGTAATCTTAATGCTGAGACGTCGAAAATAGAGTGGAAAAAACAACAATGTTGTAATATAATATAAATAATGACTGATCGTTAGTGTTTGAACAGCATTACATAATAATTATATAATACAAAAGCCGAATAAAAGATCAGTATCGAAACAGGTGGAAATGTTATACACAATTTCTTAGTGCGAGTCAAACTAGGAAATGTGATAAAAGGGACATCATCTTGAGATAGTCATTATTTACTGAAATGATTCAAAAGCCGTATTTTACTAAAATGGTGCTAAAATAACATTTTTTTAAATTTTTACTCATCTATTATACCAAAACAAACGTTCATTTTTGTTTTTATGTGTAAATATTTTGATTGAAATTCACCAACATTAAATTGAAATTCTAAACGTATGAGAGTGATACCTTTCTTTTGGGACACCCTGTACAATAACTATAATCACTACTTACATTGTAATCGGTAACTGATCACCAGAACTGATTCTCAAGTAACTCCCAGCTGTCTAACATCCGTAATCATATTATCAAGGAATTCATGAACACAACACGAAAACAACTTAATCTTTTTGAATAAAGTTGTAAAGTTTGTAAACAAACATTTTGTACTGTAATATAGTTTTTTTGCTAATTTTTAAAATCGAATTTCGAGGCTATATTTCATTTGATTATAATCCTTTGTAACTTATTTTTATCACAGATCCTTACTTGGAATCGTACTCTATGTAAATTAGAACGTATTTTTGCCGTTTTTGTGTAAATACGTATGTTTGGTTTTGAAATGCTTGGATGTATGTAATATAATTGTTCAAATAAATCTCACATATCTAGAAATATTTTATTTTAAAATCCGATATTTATCACAGATGCACTATCACAGATCTACGGAAGCGTATATTGACCCCCCTTATATATGTTTTAGTGAAGTTTAATCATTAGCAGTGAAATGATAGTTTATAAATACTGAGGATATTTTAACAGTGCTTGTGTTACTTACTTAAAGGAAGACAACATAATGTTTGCTCTGTTTTGATTAATTATTCCATATAAGGTTTGATATCATCAGGAATTTTTAATGTGTATATAAGATGTGGAATACTTTTCAAGAAGACTTTATTCGTATAAAAGATAGTGTTACAGATATAGCGTCGAATATTCTACATATGCATCGGTTAAATAAATATAGTAGCTAGAAAATGAGAAATATATATGGTACAATTATAATCAACTTTTCAAACGAAATTATTTAAACGAATTGTTTAAATAATCTCCGCACAGGTCATTATCTATCATGGCTTTTATTAAATCAAGTTGCCATAAAGACTTATGTCTTTGCATTTACTAAAATGAAATAAAGTGTGGTTAGATATTGTTACATTTATATTTTTCACTGACATTTTACCAAAAAACATTATGATTTGCGTAATAATAACATTTTTATGTTGGTTTAAATAAAACACCCCCAAATATATGATTGAATTAGACTCCTTTATGAAAAACATATATAAAAAGCAAATAGTTGGGCTTTATATAAAACTGAAATATTGAAAAGGGTACAAAAACAGATAATATGATAAAAAGAAAGATATAAGTTTGCTTTTTCAAAACATAAAATATGTAAAAGAAAAATAAAGTTCACGAAATCACAGCGATATGCTTAATATAATTTTAAGTACCTGAAAAAATAGACATTAATTAAAAAAAGCATATATAAGGGGGGTCAATATACGCTTCCGTACAGATCCTTTTAACTGTTTCTTTAGATAATTCATATTGCTTGACTAGCCTCACATAATATTATATAAATGTTCACATTGGCCTTACATATATCTTATTCAAAATGTATTATTAATATTAATTCAAAATTTGTATCATATTATATTCTGAATCACTGTCACTGTAAATCCATTTTTGGCAATATTACAAATCCTGATTTTACTATAATTCACATTTTTTGCGTACGAATTCATTAAACGTTTCCATTGATAAAAATCGCAAGTTTATATCAGCTTTATACATCGAATTTATTAAAACCGGTTTTACAACTTTTGTTACTGTGCGGAAATTTCGAGCTTTACGCATCAACAAGCAAATGAGACGTGTCGTGTTAAATGAAAGCGGAGCACACGGTCTCTCTCTCTCTCTCTCTCTCTCTCTCTCTCTCTCTCTCTCTCTCTCTCTCTCTCTCTCTCTCTCTCTCAAACTAAATTAATTTTATTCTTCTTGTTATTATGTTATAATTATGATATATTATGACCTATGAAAAACTCCATTACTTGCTTGTTGAAAGAACACGCCCAACCCTTATTACACCCCCGTCGAAGACGGGTCGTATTATGGGAACACCCATGGCGGTCCGGGCGGCGTCCACAGCGATTGCCGCTCAATAAATCAAGCAGTTGTTGACAGATCTTCATGGAACTTGGGGAAAATATGTATGGGCATAATATCACGGCCAAGTTCGATAACCAGCCAATCTCTTCAGCCACTTCAAAGGTGGTACAATGGCAAATTCTTCGATTGGCGTATTTTTTGGCAATTTTTAGTATTTACCGATATTTTTTTACTTTTTATGTCTTTAGTTTATTAATAAACTCTTTACAAAATACTCCTTGAGAAATACCTTGTTCCTGAAAGGATTTTAAAGTTTAGCTGTTTCAGAATTAAATCTGGGTATTGGCGATAAAATCTTCAAAATCTTTTCTTGGTTTATGACAAAGTTGTCATGGGATATAAGTTATTTATAAAGTTAAAAAAAACACATAGCGACAGTTACTTTCAGGAAAATGTCCAGATTTTGGTGTTTTTATTGGTTCAGATTGTTTATCTGAAATTTAAGAACTTTATGTGTTTTCGTAGGTTCAAATGTTTTACACTTTTACACTATTGTCCATTTCATAATTGCAGATCGAGCATTCTGAAATATATCTTCGTGTTTAATATTTTATAGTAGGCAATGAAATATGACAATCAATGAATAATGCAACACAGAAACGCAAAAGAGATGCGGTTTTAAAAAAATGAAGAACTAAAGACACGCTTTAACAAAAGAAAAAAATTCTACAACGCTATAAATTCATTTATTCAAACTGGATGTCCTGGGCTGAAGATATAAAGCTGAGCAAGGAAACCAGTCTCAAATCTCAAGCATCTGATTGGCTGAAATGGCGACCAGTCGCCATTTCAGCCATTCAGATGCTTGAGATTTGAGACTGGTTTCCATGATCAGTTTTATAACCTTGGGCACTGAACAATAAGAAGAACACGCGATGACTTGAACAACCGATTTTGTAAAATACCTCCTTTTTGAAAAGGAAGAATAACATCTTACTCTTAATTTGCCATAACTAAATAAATTTTTAATAATGTTTATGATCGGAATCCAAATATATAGATTTTTACATTATAGGTTATTTGTTTGTTTGTAGTATTTCTCGTGGCCAACATTAAACCCAAAAAGGTTGTAATAGTAAGGTGCTCTTAATGAGGGGTATAACAACAATAAACGTAAAATTAGATTTGTTATTTCTAACACGTTGATCAATTTGTTCTAATGCAAATCTCAACATTTTAATTTTGAAATTAATACTAAACTGCAAACTTTTGTTAATATAAATAATATTTCGCCTTTATAATTGCTGTGATATGTTATTTTACTGTCTCGTGTTGTGATATATAAATAAACAGATGAAATAAATAAATAAATAAATAAATAAATAAATAAATAAATAAATAAATAAATAAATACAGCATTAATTTATTGCAATATGATTATAATTCATATGTGCGACAACGAATTAAAAGAATATTTTTTGAAATTCTTTAAAAAGAAAAGCAAATATAAAACCCGCATTTAAACTTAATTATAATTGTACATATTCAACAGTTCGGCTAAACAATAATAAAACTGAAAATTAAAAATAATTTTTCCTCAGTTCAAATGTCTTAATTATGTCATTATTAACCAAATAAAAGTCATTCTCCAACAATTTCACCGTTGTAGTAGTTTCATCTTCAATGAAATAAGGTGTAAAAGTATGCCGAGTTCATTGTAGAACTATTCACCCCAAATTAAATTTTCAGCTCGTTAAATTTCTGTGCTTGTTTAAGGTTTAATCCCGCAACAAAAGTATGCTGAGTTCATTGTAGAACTATTCACCCCAAAATTAAATTTTCAGCTCGTTAAATGTCTGCCCTTGTTTAAGGTTTAATCCCGCACCTTAATAAATTTTCTAGCGCCGCGAAAAAAGTAAAATTAAAAACAATCTAGATAGTCACAAACCATATGATAATTATAGGCATCCATTATGTAATTGATGCACCCTAGAACCTGGTTTAAACCCCCAGTGGCAAATTGTTTTGCCCCTGACTCTTCCATGGTGGTAACCCCTCAGGTTCTCACTTTCGTTAAATGTTTGTGGCGTCTATTTTGAAACTGATAATTGTAATACCATGCTCTCTTCTCCTCTACTTTTTGGCTGTGTGGAGAGGCTGTGTCTTTTTTTTTTAAACATAAGTAGCTTATTTGGGGGAAAGAAGAAACTTTTAAACAAAAGTAGCTTATTTGGGGGGAAAGAAGAAACTTTTAAACATAGGTAGCTTATCTGTGGGAAAGATGAAACTTTTAAACATAAGTAGCTTATTTGGGGGAAAGAAGAAACTTTTAAACATAACTAGCTTAATTGGGGGAAAGAAGAAACTTTTAAACATAAGTAGCTTATTTGGGGGAAAGATGAAACTTAAGGAAATAGGGTGTCACCCATTAAAATGAAGATAAAAACAAACAAACAAAAACAAACAATACATCTAAAAAGATAGATCACTAACTATCATATGAAGTGTGAATTATGCATGTCTGTAAAAGGTGGTTAACAAACGTTAAAATGTACATTAAAACTTCAATAATGAAACCAGAAAATTCATATTTTACTTATTTACCTACATCAGAGAGGCGATCTATACAATTGTGGTGCGAAATGAATACTGCACGTGTTTTAAAATTATCAGTGCAATCTGATATCTCTAGTGCACGAACAAATGTTTTCGCCGTAAGTTTCCATGGGCGGAAGCAAGAACATATATTTTTCATATGCATTTGATATATATGCAAAGTTATAAGGTGTTAGGTCTCTTTTTCTTTTTGCTGAGTATAGATGTAATTTTTTGTGTCGCCCTTTCGAAGACATAGGGATCGTTTTGTCCGTCCGTCACGAAAACTTAACATTGGCTATAACTTTGCAATTACTTAATATTTCTTTATCAAACTTTCAAATTATATTGCTTATGACAACATGCTCGGGACGTTGCCAAATTCTTAAGGTCAAGGTCTCAATTGATGGAGATTTGCCCCTTTTTGTACTTGGATTTTGTCACGAAAATATATCGTAGGCTATAACTTTGCCATTTCATAATATTTCTTTATCAAACTTTAAAATTATATTGCTTATGACAAAACACTCGAGATGATGCCAAATTATCAAGGTCAAGGTCATTTGATGGAGTTATGCCCCTTATTGTACTTGCATTTTTATTCCACAAAGCACCAGAGGGCAACATCTGAACACCCATCTAGTTTATGTAGCATCCAGAAAAAAAATACATCGAGCGATTCGTATGAAGATTATATGTAATATCTCATAAAGATTGTTGGTTTTATTTCTTCTATCTAGTTTTATTTTATGTATTATTTTCCCCGAATTAAATTTGAATTTCAAGAGTAGTATGGCATCATTTCATTTCTTGGGGTTCAATTTTCGCCAATTTCATGCGTACTGTGATATAATTTCATTTCTTGGGGTTAAATGTTCGCGTATTTCGAGCTTGAGATGGTGTGTGAATTCAAACCAATAAATATCTTATTTTATGGGATAATAAAACCTCGCGAATTTCTGTCAGCGGGAAAATGTCATTAATGATTTATGCGCGAAATTTTATCTCCGCGAAATACATTTATGATTACAGACGATATATATCTGAATAATTATTTTAGTTTATTTTTAAACTTATAAAAATATAAAAAAAGATATTTTTATTTGAACAGTAACTGCGACTTTTATTTAAATTTAATAACTCCAGCATAACATGGTCAAATTAAAATTTTGCAGTGTCTTTTTGTCATATTTTTATTTATTGTAATGAATTATTTTTTTCCTCTGGAATGTTAATTGTTGCGGATTAATTGTTAAATTGTAGACTCAAAAGCTTTTTAATTGCATATGTTTATTTCTATTATTATTTGTAATTTTTTTATTTATTACCAAAAAATTTTTAATTAATGAAAAAAATAGAACTCTAAACGCCAAAGAACACAAAAAATGGGGCGCGTAAAGGGAAAAGTTGTCTTCGGGAAATGGACGTATAACAGGATGAACCTGTTATGCCATTAACCATTTGGCTATTCCCGGATTATTCCAGTATCGAGGAATATGCTGGGTAACTAGATGAACATTTTGGGACATAGGTTGCTGTAAAACGTTAAATACAAGTCTCGAAAAATGCCTTGCGAGCATTGCCAGATAGCGAAAACATATTAAAATACAATATGTTAGTTTAATTGCTGCACAGAAGTTATAATTCACAAGTGTTGCGCAAATTTTTCGCACTCTTTCTGTTTAAGCAAATTGTTAAAAAAAAAAGCATAAAATAAAAAAGAAAATTGATTTTACCAGTGAAAGATAGAAATATAACACTTTGATTTCATTTTCTGATTCTGTTTGTGTTTATATAGAAATATAAATTAAAATTCTTTTTTTCAGACATGATGATGCAAATAGGTTGAAGAAAAGAAGAATGGGATCGGTTTGTCAAGACAAATAGTAAAGAGAGAGGAAGAAAGAGGACGGACGATGCATATTCACGACAACGGCCGACATATTTGTTGTTAACAATAAATATGGAAAATAAAATAGACATTTGAATTCCGGACTGTCAAGAATTCTCGATGGTTTTCAAGCAAAATAAAATGAATGAAAACCTAGTTGAGTTTATAACAGCGGAACTGTCCACGCCTTTTAGAAACAACAATCAATCACAAAGCCACACAAAATATCGATCCATCACAACAATCTCATAACAAAACATTTTCAGTTCAAAGGATTCAATACAAAATAAAATCATAATCATTTTAAAGAATTTCAGTGAATGATTTTTTTTAAAATTCCACTTTGACAACGAAACCTTTGAAATTTATTCGTTTGTAACTTTTTCGTCAACACTGTTTTATCTATGTACATGTAATGCTTTGGAATTGAATTTGTAAGCAAGTAAATATATAGTTGGTTGTTTATGATTTTGTATAGTGACACTTTACCTTTTTTAATGAGACAATGTTATGTGAATAAAATTAACAAAAATTAACGAAAATGATAACATGAACGATTAACGCCCTGAAAATGTTATTTAAAAAGCACTTGCAATTTGGGATTTAAGCCAGTTTTTAGAGTTCTCAACTTCACACTTGTCCCGTCAGCTTCTTATATTGAACAAGGCAGTCTGAACGACAGCAATATCCCCCGCCGCATGCAGGAATGTTGGAAAGGTTTTGGATGCTTAATTACAAATTAACAAATATATCTCAAGCAGTTTGGAAGTTATGGAGCTAATATGAAAGACATGGTTAAATATGAACCTTCAAAGACAACTGGTGACCTTGACCTTCAGCCGGCCAGGTTGGAACATAGGTTCTGCACATCATCTTGGTGGAATGAACATTTCACTAAAGTTCGATACAATTCATTGCAGGCGTAAAGAAAATATGAACCGGACACAAAATACATAGTTCAAATCTTCAATGATCTTGACCTTGAGCCAGCCAGGTTGGAACATGGGTTCTGCACATCATCTTGATGGGCTGAACATTTGATAAAAGTTTCATGATATGCATTCTAGGGGTTCAAAAGATATGAACCGGGCATGAAATACATGGTTCAAATCTTCAAACACCACGGTGACATTGACCTTGAGCCATCCAGGTTGGAACATGGGTTCTGCACGTCGTCTTGATGGGGATAACATTTGACTAAAGTTTCGTGAAATTCCTTCTGGGGTTGAAAAGTTATGGACCGGACACGAAATGTGCGCGCACGGAAGGACGGACGGTCGAAGACCATTCCTATATCCCCCAGCCGCCATGCGGCGGGGGATAACAAACCAGTACAAGTAAACTTGGTCAATGAGCTCCAAACCACCTACTTATCAACAGCTTTACATGCAAAAGCACACAAACACATAAAACCTTAGTATAGATGAAAAGGGAACTTTGAAAGCCATCGAACACAACTAATTTGAAAATATTGCAGGCTCAGTTTGATTGAGTCTGTTTTTAGTCAAAAATAAAAAAGCATATTACTGACCACGCCGCCTAGCCCCGGGTTGAGTGAAACTCAATATTTACATCAGTAATCAGTACAATTTTGATCCATCCAAAACGATGGTGTGCATAGTGCATACGGTGGTGAACATGTAACCTTCAATGCGGTATATTCAGGTTAATACCATTCCATGTACAGCGGCGTATGGTCCCCAGATGAAAAATAAGTTTGCCCCAAACGAGAAAACGATGGACGGAACTAAAACTGAGTATAATTTTGATAGTGAAATTCGAGAATATAAATCCTGCATCTCACAGAAAATGCCAAAATGAACCCGATGGCAGAAATAAAAAAAACGAGCTTCTACGTTCTCCGTCAAGAATTCAATAGAAACATTCATAAACTATTAAACCCCTGCCACGATGGTAAAGCAACGCGATAAACTTTAGATGAGTACATCACCAAGCATGAAATTTTCTGTAGAATATCAAGTAGTTACTGCGGAATTATTATAATTCGCGATTGTTTAATTTTCGCGTATTTCGCGCTAGGGTAAATGCGTGAAATCAAACCCTAGCGAAATAAAACCATTGAATTTCTAGTCTCATAAAAATAATACAAATGCGCGAATTTAAGCCCTCGCGAAAATGTCACTTTTTTGCGCGAAATTGATTCTCGCGAAATTAAATGATACATCAGTAGTGTTTCATTTTGAATTAGCATATTGTTTTACGAATAAAGTGAAGAAAATGATATTGCCCTTTTTATTTTCTTCAATTTAAAAATCAAATCTCCATTAAACCCTGGATGTGAATTAACTTGTCGCAGTAATGATGTTATACTGAATAAATCTCAGTGAAGAAATAAGTGAAGAAAATGATTTTGCCTTTTTATTTTCTTCAATTTAAAAATAAAATCTCCATTAAACGCTGGTTGTGAATAAACCTGTCGCAGTAGTGATGTTATACTGAATAAATCTCGATATCGCCGATAACAGTATCGCTATTTGTGCAGTGTGGCGGCCGTAAAAGTCTCCCCGTTCATATAGTCAGTACTGTTATCAGTAAAATAACCCGTTACCGATGTCATGCAGTGATTGTTACGTATATCAGGGCTATCCGATCAACCTTTTTTGGGGGTTGTCCCGGTTAGCTCAATTGGTTGCGTCGCAGGAATTGCAGGGCAAGGCGCTGTCGCCGTGACGGTGCGGGTTCGCTCCCAGCTAGAGGCACTATCATTCGAGAAAATTTGTTATGGAAAAACTGAGTGCATTAAAAACATATTACATAAGTTCAAAAGTCAAACATGCATATCAGTAATTGGCACATCCAGAAGACATCGCCACCTCCACTCATCCAAAAAGTAGAGAGAAATAAGAGCATAGTTGATACAATGATCAATTATAAAATACATGCCACAAACATTTTACGAAAAATAGAAACCGAGGGGCTACCGCCTTGGAACGTTCAGTGGCATAACAAGCTCTAGGAAAGCGAAAAGCAGCGAAATATTAACCCCGCAAGATTTTCGTGGCGGGATATCACCATCCAAAACATTGGAAAATTAACATTCGAACTACGTTCAAAATATTTTGACAGTACTTTAATGACTTCATAAGCAATCAAGTTGGACACATTTTATTTTTGCTAAACAGTGAAATATGCATATAAGAGGCACGCCACGGGAAAAGGTACCTTCGGGCAGTTGACGTCAATCCTTGAAACGACGTCATAAAGTTAAGCAGCCGACATTAATTATTATGCAATTCGCGGTAAAAATACAATTTTATTGTCAAAATGTGTAACAAAATCACTGTTTTGTTATGAGAAAATAATAGAAATTTGAAAGTTCTTTCTAAATATATTAACAACAAAAATGATACAAAAATGACCGAAGGTACCTTTTCCCGTGGCGTGCCTCATAAGTAACCGCCTCACTCAGAAAACACAGCCTTCCCCAGCAGCGAAAAAGTTGAGGGATGGGATTATAAAAATATCAACTTAAAATAAGACACAACAAATTTGTTCTAAGAATGACTTACCTATGTTAACTCAAACAAGACAAGAAAATATTATCATGCCGAACGATTATCATACCCAAATTGATGAAAATAATATTTTCATCCTTGTTATTGCCTACACCGCATTTTAATATTGCAAACATTATGGCATTAACAAAATAGAAATGAAACCGAATTCCTTACTAGAACATGATTATTCAATTTAATTAACTACTGACCAATCAAAACTACTTTCACACTATCGAAGACGGAAGATCCAACAGCGATTCTGTAAATGATTGGAAACTAATATAAAATAATTAAAGTAGTGGGACTGTGTCCCTTTAAGCTAAAACATTTAAGTTCATCTACTGGCCAAAAGCAATCTATATATAAACCAAGTTTGGTGACTGACTGTCACATAGTTCTTTAGTTATTCATTGAAAACCAGTTTTGAAGATCACTTTGACCTTGTCCTGCTACAATTAGACCCTCAAACAAAAGGTACATCTTTTCCCCCAAAACTATTCTCCCTACTATATTTGGCGACTGTGACCATGACCTATTGACGTTTGAATTATTTGGATATAGCTACTACCCAAAACCAAACTCTGTTATAATTACGGACATTCCTTTCTTTTGTTGTGGATCAGGAACCGATTTAAAAATATAGATCACTGTGACCTGGACTTTTGATATGCTTATTTCAAAATTACTGGCCATATCTAAATATAGAGTTTTGAGACAATAGGTCAAACGGTTATTTATTTATCGGAAACAATTGTGACCTTGACCTATGACATATTGACCACAACGTCAGTTAGGGTCTCCAAAGCAAATTCGTCTACGATGTCAGGAGAAAGAGGAGGTCAAATTGCTATCCACTTGATCGTTAAAAAATTTCAATTCAAAGTCACTATGACCTTGACCTTTGACTTACTGACCTTCAATCAATTAGTCCATCCACTGAGCAGAGGGAACCATTATACCAAATTTGGTGACTAAGTAAAATTGTTTCTTCTGGTTATTAATATTTAAAATACCAGAATTATGTTGACTTTTTCACTTTTGGGCTTATTTATGTAGCATAAAGGCTATTCAATGAGGCATTATAATCCTAAATTAGGTTAAAAAAACAACGAAACTATATTTAAACTATGGATGGGAACGGTTATCCGGATAACCGAATATCCGAATAGTATCCGAATACCCTCAAATTCGTACGAATTTAGTTTCAATATTTTGCTCAAGGTTTGTAAAATATAACTTAAACTGGTAAATCTTTCTAAAACTCGCTACACTGCTTGCACTAATCTCGATACTGACATGGTTTTCCCCAGGCGTAACTCGACCAGGATGTCTCAGCAGGGTTGACAAAGAGGTGTTAATTGTTTGTATAGTGGTTAATTGGGAGACCGGAAGATCTGTATTCCAGACCGTGATCTTTTGTTTTGTTGATTGGTGTACCTTGAACAGAGCGTGTTAAATGACACCTGTCAAGTTGCAACAACTTGATTATTTTCGTTAACGAGAACAAACCTCAGATTATTGACAATTTATTGCAATAGAATTTTGAGCAAATATAATCTTGACAGTTTGTTATTTTGACATGACCGCATTAAAGACTTGAAAGGAAAAAATCATTTAACGTTAGTCGCCGATATTAAAAAATATTAGAAGATGCAATTAACTATTACCATAACTTTTACATGTATTTTTAACCCGGTACATGTGATTTATCGATAAATTGGTTACACAGCATTTGTTCATGTAGTTATTGTAAACTCTGTGTTTTTACATGTTCCGCTGCTGTGCAGGCCGATTTTCGTAAAATGAATCGCCTTGCATATGAGTGCATATGACTATATGCGTATTTTTCGTTTAAAGAATATTATGTATGCGCTTGCAAGCGTCCACGTGAAATAAAACTCCAATTTTATCGAACCTTTTCTTGTCTTTTTTCGCGGTAGCTAATTTTTTTTCAACTCGTTATTGACTTCAAAAGTTAAGTCGTTGGGTCCGAATTTTCACTTATATTTTGTTTCCGTGATATACCCGGTAAGTTGGTCGAGGACTCAAACGATCGCGATATAGTGTAACGTTTGTGCTTTTTAAATTTAAAATATTATATCAGCAAAATTTTCTGTGGTCGATAAAATGAAACGGTTATTCGGATATTATCCGGATACCGGATACGGTTATCCGAATAGTGATTTAGGTATCCGTTCCCATCCCTAATTTAAACCTATTTTTGCCACATGCTAACCCTACTGTTTTGATTTTTTTACTTTCAAATTTGCTTAAAATTTAACAAAATTCATGTTTGTCACAAAAAAGCATAAAACTTTATCAATTATTTGTTTTGTTTCCCTTCTCTAGCACATGTACTTATTATAGATCTATAAAAGACCTTTATACTCCTCTATATAAACTATAGTAAACATGACATATCTTAAAAGGCTGACAATCATAGCTGGAACCATTCGATAAGGGTTTAACATATATGCTTGATGAAAAAGAATATATGTCATGAATAAATAATTAATAAAAAAATCTGAGACCTTGAATATGGTTGTATTTTTTCACTTTTTTGCCAACTTCAAAACTGTTTTAAATATTCTTACTTACAATCATGGTGTATTTTTAAGTATATCCTATCCAAACATCCAAACATAAATTCTCTATCAGTGTGTCAGTTAAAGCATACCCCTTTCAGGCAATACTAGCCATTAATGCCACCCAAAATACTCCCAAAATAGGGACTATTTAGTCTCACCCACTAGCAATTTAATGCCTCCAAAAATACTCCCAAAATAGGGACTATTTATTGTCAGCCACTAGCCATTTAATGCCTCCTAAAATAGGGACTATTTAGTGTCAGCCACTAGCCATTTAATGCCACCACAAATACTCCAAAATAGGGACTATAAAGTGTAAGCCCTTAGCCATTTAATGCCACCACAAATACTCCCAAAATAGGGACTATTTAGTGTCAGCCCTTAGCCATTTAATGCCACCACAAATACTCCCAAAATAGGGACTATTTAGTGTCAGCCCTTAGCCATTTAATGCCACCACAAATACTCCCAAAATAGGGACTATTTAGTGTCAGCCCTTAGCCATTTAATGCCACCACAAATACTCCCAAAATAGGGACTATTTAGTGTCAGCCCTAAGCCATTTAATGCCACCACAAATACTCCCAAAATAAGGACTATTTAGTTTCAGCCACTGTCTTACCCAAGTAAAATATCCGGCGGTGTATTAATGAGTCCTTTGCCAAGAAGTTATAATTTCAAAACATTTTCTTGCTTTTTAAAATTAATTTATAAAAATATCATTCATAATCTATCGGATCTAGTTTACTTTTCAATTCGACATAGCAATCAAATATAAAAGTTCTTTATATTCTTTGATGCATTTTTATTTAAAATGATAGTGCCTCTAGCTGGGAGCAAACCCGCACCGTCGCGGCGACAGCGCCTAGCCCTGCAATTCCTGCGACGCAACCAATTGAGCTAACCGGGACAACCCCAAAAACGGTTGATCGGATAGCCCTGATGTACGTAACAATCATGCATGACATCGGTAACGGGTTATTTTACTGATAACAGTACTGACTATATGTACGGGGAGACGTTTTACGGTCGCCACACTGCACATATAGCGCTACTGTGAATTTCAAATGATAGTGCCTCTAGCTGGGAGCGAACCCGCACAGTCGCAGCGACAGCGCCTAGCCCTGCAATTCCTGCGACGCAACCAATTGAGCTAACCGGGACAACCCCCAAAAAAGGTTGATCGGATAGCCCTGATATACGTAACAATTACTGCATGACATTGGTAACGGGTTATTTTACTGATAACAGTACTGACTATATGTACGGGGAGACGTTTTACGGCCGCCACACTGCACAAATAGCGCTACTGTGAATTTCAAATGATAGTGCCTCTAGCTGGGAGCGAACCCGCACCGTCGCAGGGTACAATTTATCAAAATTATTGACAATGCGAAGAGTGCAAATACATCTGGAACGAAAACCGTAATCACTCTAAGGAAAGTTAAAACTAATTATTTGATTTTTTTTCGTGTCCAAATATTAAGGGTATCGAAAATTTTGCTTAAACGTGTCGCAATATTTTGGGTATCTTTGATTGTCAGCATGTACCAATATTGTCTAAAACATGACAGGACATTATCACGGAACGTACAATAGTTTGTTTAAGCCTCATTATCGCTGCACAAATATTTCTGTTAATTTGCACCAGAAGTGTCAAGTTGAAGAATGGTGGTCGTCATGACAAACTAATACAACTTTGAGCGCCACAATACTGTTTCTGAGAGTGTCTCAAAACATCGAGATGCCAATAAATACCGATACTTAAAGAGTTCCAAAATAATTTTTAAAAAAGTAATATATGCATATCGGGAATCGCCACACTCACAAAACACAGCCTTCCCATGCAGCGAAAAAGAAGAGAGAGAGAGAGAGAGAGAGAGAGAGAGAGAGAGAGAGAGCATGTTTTTAAATAAGTATGTCAATTCAAATAGGACGCCACAAACAATTAACGAAGAAGAGAACCTTTGGGGAAACAGCCTTGGAACGGTCAGTGGCAAAACAAATTGCCACTGGGGGTTTCAAGCAGGTCCTAGGATGACCAACCTACACTTTCCCCAACAAGTTCTCCTATCACAAAACAAATACAAGTTGTCTTGGTGAAATAACTCCAACCCACCGCAATAAAAAAACAAGCAAACTAATATTATCGTGGAAAATAAGCGTTTCCCAGGGTGTCCCAAGACTTCGGGCGATTACAGTAGCTTTAGTTTACCGATTACGGGAGATCTCTAAAACAACTCTAAAACGAACTGGAGCACACTTTTAGTCTTTCTTTACCTGCAAGTTCGTAGAAATAAATAAACCGAAAGAAGTCATGTCATCAAACACGTCGAATATAATATAGGAATTTAGCTTGTTATTGAAAAAAAAATGAAATAGCCATATCAGGAATGGCCACATCCAGCAGACACAGCCTCCCCCACACAGCCAAAAGGTAGAGAAAAATAGAGAATGGTTTTACAATAATCAGTTCAAAATCGATGCCAAAAACAATTAACGAAAGTGAGAACCCGAGGGGTTACCGTCTTGGAACGGTCAGTGGCAAAATAATTTGCCACTAGGGGTTTAAACCAGGTTCTAGGGTGAGCCAACCTCACACTTGAGCTGCAACTGACATGCAAATCTGGGTTTAAAAGCCTATCAATATTTATATCCATTTCATAGACTGTTTGCTAATGGTGATGATGTGAACTTTTAACTTTCAGTATCGTTTTCTTGATCTGGTTATCGAAATCGCAAATTAAAACTCTTAAAACCCAAGACAACTTTATATGCATCACTGATTTTTATGACATGGTAATTTGAAAGTTTACCGCAAGTATGTCAAATTTATGCAATTATGGATCTTTTTGATACTGTTTCCTGTATTTTATTGGCAATATTATATACTGTTTTCCGTAATTCCGTGAAAATGTTTAAAACTGCTATTCATTGGCAAAAAAATGAAAGATGCATATAAGGAATTGTCCCAACCAGAATAAACAGCCTGCAAACGCAGCCAAAAAGTAGAGTGGGATAGAGAGCACGAGTCAATGAGGAGCATTTAAGTAATGATTCTTATTTTGGTGCGGTTCATGCAGATTGGACGTGCACGCGAGAGCTGGCAAATCCATAAAGCGCGCATGTCAATAGGATCATCGTCGAAGGAGTGTTTACCTTCCGGAAACTGATCAGAATCTTGCTTCTCGTGTGTGAAGTACTGTCCCGCGATACCTGCTAAATCCACAGCCTCGGTAGCTACCTGGTCGACGTACCGATTTGTCGAAAATACCACCGCCACCTTCGTATGTAAAGAAGGGTTTTATAACATAACAGAGCGGAAAATCGTATGTGATAAAAATGGCGACTGGTCAAAGTTCGATTGTCTGCCATACTGTCGACAGAAAGATTTGATTCCCTTACCAAACGGCTATCCCCTTCCGGGAGACAATTACACAATAAATGATCAAGCTGACTACGCCTGCAATGTCGATTTCTATCTATCGCCAGGATCAAGTAAGGTGACGTGCGACGTAACGGGTAAATGGTCAATGCCCGGAGTTAAATGTTACCCTTATTGTCACCAACCGGAGTCAGTTAATGAATACCTATTCGTAAGTTTATACACAAACGTTTACTTAAATTTACCAGAAACAAACAATATCAAATAACTGTGAAATAGTAACGCATAGTAACTATAATTCTAAAACTTATTATTTTTACTTACGTCAACCATAAACGCGCGTGACATGCAGTTGTATACTTTAAACGACACAAATGGTGTTCCTATTCCGATTACCGCGATAAACTGTCGATCAATGTTTATATTAACACTCTTTTCTTAACTCTTACCAAAATTATTGTGGGGAACCTTTTCTGCACCACATCGTGGAAAAACGAAGCAACTTGACAAATTATTGTGCACAGGCTTTTGTTGTAGCCCCGCCCGAACCATATGTTTTCCAAAGCAAAATATTTACACTTCAACTTCGTCCTCTACGATGAAGTCTTATTCAGCTAACGAATCATAATTTCTGATGGTAAACAGTGTGACGTATTACTTTAAAAGGCGTGGCTACAGTAGAGCCCTTCACAATTTCTTGGACGTTGCACGATGTTTTGACGTGTGACGTCGCCGAGCATGCACGTTTTGCCACGAATTGCTTCGAAAAAGCCGTCATTCACTTTGTCGTCAACACAGCTGTTCCAACAGCCATTTAAAAAAACGCTGTAACATCATAAATTCTTTCAGCTATTCTGTATGAATGAGATTTTTTATGAGTGTAAATATAAGGATGGTTGTTCCTTTGGGTATGAAAAACAGTTGGATTGTTGAAAGTACGCGAGAAGGCTTTACACAATTTAAACAAACCAACTGTCTTCCATACCCAAATGAAAACCATCAAATACTGATTCAATCCTTAAATAGAAACAGTCTGGAGAATGCCATTTATCACAACGAAGTACATTGATTGTAAATGTTAGTAAACAAATAACATCATAAAACGCGTCTGTGTGAAAAAAGAGAATTATAAAATTTTGACCTGAATTTGGCATATAAAAGAAAATTGCATATTAACATTGTATCTGTTTGATTTGGCGCGCGCTCTACGACTTAATTTTACTACTTTTGAGTAAATATTTTGATTTATTCAAACTAAATCCGTATAAGTTTGGTTAATGATAAAATATTTTTAAAGGTAAGTTTTTCGTACATGTTTCGTTTTTCCCAAAAATTAAATATATTTACGATATATCTTTTCAGACACTACAGCAAGGACCATTCAAGGAAAACGAAAGTTTACAATACAGTTGCGCTGACGGTTATTTTTTGGCTTCCTGTCAAACAGGAAGTGCGGTATGTCTAAACACCGATGAGTGGACGAAGTCACCCGAATGCTACAAATACTGCGGAGCTGCACCAAACATTTACAGGGCTAAAATATTAAACTATTCATCTAGTTCACCATACAAAGTAAATGATACCGTTAAATACAGATGCTGGATCAGTCGTCATTTAAGCCATAGTGACGGGACAAAAATTTGCAACAAAAACGTAGAATGGGATAAAACAGTAGCTTGCTGCCTTGCTTGCTGGGAATTCGATGGCACACAATGCAGTTTTAATGGTTGCAAATAAAAAGTTTAATTGGGTCTTTTGCCGTAGGATGAGCGCTTTTGATTTTGCACTAGACAAGAAAGTAAATCTTATTACGTTTGTTAAAACGAAGTGATTCTTTAATTAATACGGCGTTATACAGACTTAATAGTTGGTTAAAGAATCACAAAACACACCAATAATGCACGATTGAGCTTGAAAAATATTCTAAGAGAATACCGATGAAACGGAACATTTTTAGCGACAGAACACGACAAATATTAAACCTGCCAGGCTCATTTTGAATGTCCCGTGTCCATAAGAAGCAACTGATATGCAAATCTGTGCTCACTCCGACACGGTTTAAGCACCCATCAGAGTTTTATCCATCCCAAGACAGTTTGCATATGACGGTTATGTGATAATTTAACTTTCAGTATCGTTTTCTTGATCTTAAAACCATTATGGAAACGAACATAAAAGCTCTTCGAGATCTCCATTTGCATCATTGCATTTTATGGCATTGTTACTTTAAAGGTTACCGCAAGTATGTCATATTCAAAAATGAAGATGTAACAGTGCAAAGGCTGATGTTTAAAAAGTTAGACACTGTATTATATATTTTCTTGGCAAGGTGTCATAATGTTTATCATATGTTCATGGCAATGCTTGATTGTGATTTTTTTTTATTTTCTTTGCAGTGTTTGACACTGTTGCCAACATGTTTTGGCAATGTTTGATACTGTTTGGCAATGTTTCATACTGTGCTTTTATATTTTCTTGTCAAAGTTCGACGAAGTTTCCATATTACATTAGCTATTGGTTTGCATATTTTCTTGGCAATTTTTGAAACTTTGTTCATATTGTATTGGCAATGTTTGATAATGTTTCCCATATTTTTGGCAATGTTTGAAACTGTTTTAGCAATGTTTGATACTGTTCACCAAAATTATTTTCTTGTCAATGTTTGATACTGTTTTGGCAATGTTTAATACTGTTTTTCATATTTTACTGGCAAGGTTTAATACTTTTTACCATATTTTTTTGACATCAGGATGGCAAACTGTACACTGCTACATGTAGGCTGCTTGGCTGCAAAATTTCGAAGTACGCCATCTGGCCAAATTTACACACTAGCTAATGGTTCAGAACTGACTTCTTGAGATAATTGCACCCGGCGAAGTAAGATTACGATGGCTTAAATTAAGAAACTGATTGAGCCTCGTGAAAGCTTAATGTGCTGTCAAAGCGATATTTGATCATGAAGAATGCAGAAAGCGACAGGGCAAGCGAGATGTCACAACAGTAGATAACTGAAAATAATTTCTGCTTTTGTAAATGACTTTAACTATTTGTTTCATTTCATTAAGAGCATTAATGATGCAGTAGTTTTAATTGCTATCTCAGTCGGTAGGGTTGTCGGAATTGCATGGCTAGGCGCTGTCGAAGTGACGTTGAGGGTTCACTCCCAGTAGAGGTAATATCATTTAATTTATGCAGTTGTTTTAAGATCAAGCACTAGAAACGTACGCCAGTGCACGTTATGGAATAACACGCCAATTACTATAACAAAAACATGGACTGAATTATTTATTATTTTAAATTGAACAAATTGAGCATATAACTCAAAACAACAATTTCTAAGCATGGTCGAACTTGCGTAGGCAGTAATGCAATCTCACTTAAGTCAGATCTAACAAAATTTTAGATCTGATGACGGCCCGCAGACACCGCACATAAGCAATAGCGGTTTTCCCCGATTGCTATTTTTAGAAATTGTCAACACAGTAAGCATGATTTATAACGCTTGCAAAATGACATTAACATGTCATTACATTAGAAATGAATGAAATTCTACATAAACATATATATATTCAGTAAAATATGTCTTACGCATGCTGTCAACACTTTCCATGGTTTAAAATACTATGTTTACTTCCACTTTTGCGATTTTGTAGGCGACGACCTGATTGGTTAAAATGGTTAGTGATAAAAGCACGTTTTAGTTACTCGTCGTCAGATCCTGATAGCGTAGCGGTTTTCAGGTGATCATTTTAATCAGATTGGCAGTAACGTGCATTTCCATAACTGACCACGAACGTCTTTTTTTTCAAAAGAGTGGAAGCAGATTACGGGGCAAAGCTGTTTTAGAAGACGACATTGTTGTCATGCATTCGCGATAAAAAGATTATATATTCAACTTGTTTAATAAAATCACACCACTCATAAAAATTAGTAGATAATTGCAGGTTCTTTCTATGTTCTTGGCTGATTCAGTTGAGGGTTTTAAGAGAAATATTTAAAACCCTCAACTGAATCAGCCAAGAATTAGATTCAATTGATGACGAATTAGAACTTGTGACTCTCAAGTTCTGATTGGTCATCAATTGTATATGTTAACAATGTATGCTAGTTTTGTTCGTTCCCTGTTTCAAGAGAGGTTAAGAAAAACTGTTTTGTCTGGTAATCAAATAAAATGTGTTTTTTTTTAAATAAAATGTAGTTTTTTTTATTTTTATCGACTTTTTTTAACGAATCTAATGTCATTAGCCGACACCATACTGTCAATGTAACAACAGTCTTTAAGTCTCGCTGAAAGGGAGGTAAATACACTGAATTGGGACTTATTTAAAGAAAAATGCTGCTGATCAATTAGGTTTTATGTTTTACTACTAACAAGGATTCCTTTAACCACAGAACAAGCAGTTAAGAGTTATTTTTGTGGTTGCTTGACCTTTTATTGCATAAAATACATTTTAGCTAAATTTGGGATAACTCTTGCCAATCTGTTCCAAGTGAGTGACAACAAGATTTTAGCTTAAATTGAAAACTGGCAGCTGGTAATTCATCACAGAAAAATAGTTAGGTCATAACTGCAATGAATAAAATGTGGACAAAATGTGAGAACAATTTGAACGTTGGATGAGTGTGTAACCGCTGCGAAGTTTTAAAAAAAAATCTTCTCCAATAGTATTTGAAACTTCAGGAATTAGATTCAATTGTTACTTTATCAATAACGTGCAACTATCCGCATATCTTTGTTAATTATGGTTGTATTTCATTTTTAATATGTTAACCCATTTACATCCGCTAATGTTCCATCCTTGCTATCTCAAAATTATGAGTCTTTTCTGTTAAAATACACGATTTGTTTCACTAAGCGAACAGTGTAGATACGGATCCGCCGGCACATCCGATCGGACCGCACGGATGGAACTACAATATCGTATTTTGCCATGCGATAAAACCCGTGTATTTAGTAAACGGTTAAGTTCTGATTCAACGGCTGTTTGAATACCATGGTCGATGTTTTCGTATTTTGCCAATTTATTCGTACTGTCAAAATGAGTCATGTGCTGTGGTGTACTTTGACCATTATGAATATTTTTGTCAAGCACGTTTGCGGTGAGCTCGACTAAGTTGCATTGGCGATTTGGTGTATGTGCGTGCGTGTATCAGTTCATTAATGCCTCCGCCGGGATTGTCCGGCTCAGAACTTTAACAAGCATTGAGCAATCTTGTTATATTTGGCACGAATGTAAAAATTAATGAAACGGATAGTCGCGCGCAAACATCAGATTCCCATCTCAAAGGTCAAGGTCACAGTTAGAGGTCAAACGTTATGCGAAAGCTTGTCCGGACCATAAATTTAACACGCATTAAGCTAAATTGTTTATATTTGGCATGAAAATTAACCTAAATGAGACAGACTGTCGTACGCAAAGGCATGGTTCCCATCTGAAAGGTCAAGGTCACAGCAGAATCGGCTTTTTGAGGTCATTAAGCCGCGTTTAGTGAACATGGCTTAAAAACAAAATGTGCTCAAAAATTATGTTTTTAAATATAAAAGTTCTTGCTTTTGTCCAAACAGACAGTGTCCGTACTACTTCTTTATAATTTATATTGTGTTTGTATAAGTATTTTGTATAAATTGAATAAGTAAATATAATAAAATAAAACTTAATGTAAAACAAACAACTCGTAACTGTACTTGAAACAATACATCTAGCTATCATACACAAGACTGCTATGAGCCTATATGACTGTTTAACCGCATGCGTGTTTGAATGCAGAAATATTATGTTTTCACCATTACTGTTTACAAATTGTCGAATAATCATAATGTTAATTTCTATTGCTGTTTAAGTGTTTCTTAATAAATGTGACAATAGGTTTTCTTTGTTAAGTTTTGCATTCACATGTAATCTCACAATCTATTATTGTAAAATTGGTTTTATTCGCGTAAGTTTTATTTTCGCTAATATTCGCGAATCGCTTACCTCGCGAATTCATATATACCGCGAATATATTATAAGTTTCCATATATCCGAAAATAAGTTTATCCGAAAATATGCAACTTATAATAGAACTCACGACGTCGCGAATTCATAAATACGCGAATAAAGAAACTAGCTGATTTTTTTACAAAAAAAATCTCAAAATTTTGACCTCGCGAAATTAATGCGTTTTACAGTAAACTTACAGAATAAGCATTCCAGCCTCAGTTGCAAAATTTCAGGAACAGCTCATATAAGAAAAGTGAAATATGCATATCAGGAATTGCCGAATTCAGAAGGCACAGCCTCCCCACACAGGCAAGAAGAGATAGAGAGAGCATGGTTAATAAAATGATAAGCTTCAAAACAGACACCACAAACAAAAATAAAAACCCGAGGGGTTACCGCCTTGGGACGGTCAGTGGCAAATCAAATTGCCACAGGGGGTTTAAACCAGGTTCTAGGGTTCACCAACCTCACACTTGCCCCGACAGGTTCTCATATCAACAAACAAGTACAAGTTATCTTGGTGAAATAACCCACCCATCAGCTCAATAATATTGCATGCAAAAGCACGCAAACATGTAAAACTTAAGAAGCTAATAGAATTGCAAAGCCAAAGGGGCGGGTACTCACTGATCAATGAGACCAGAGCACCTGGATTCAATTAGAGTTAAGTACTCGTCTTGCTTTCCTCATGCTTAATCCTCTGCGATCCATTGACCGTGAAGAAAAATTACCAATGTCTTTATTACACATCGTTACTTTGATATATGTAATAATATATATGTAGCGATTTTCACTCTTGTTTCCACTGCTTTATTTTATTTATATCGAAAACGGTAGCAACTTGTTTAATTTATGTCATTCGTCATATAAATAATTTATTTTAAAACCTGTTTGTATGTCAATAATTTGTCCTATTAACTTTATACTTAACAAGAACTATCTTTAAAAAAGATAGACGGCGTTGATGGAAAAGATTTATTTATACATATATATAAGAAAGAAAGAAATATAAAGAGGCGAAGCAGACACAGTTTAGTTATTTTAATTTACTTGTTATAGCTTTTGACGAACACTCCTGCCTTCTTAGTATGACCTAGAGATTAAGCGACCGAATCATGACAACTTAAAAATTCATTGAAAGTGTCTTTCAAAAAGAAATGTTGAAGCTTTTGCAACAATTTTATACGGTGATAATAAGTTGAATAAAGAAGCAATGTCTTAAGTCTTGATCTACATTTATTCAGTTTCAATAAAATACCTCTTGTAGAGTTAGAACTCAAGATGAATAAATGTCCTTGAAATTTAATAAATATAATAACAGCTTGTTACAAGAGCGAAATCTACCAACTTTTACGTAAATTAACTTTAAAAAAAGTGTCCTCTCCTGAGGATTGAGCCCGGGGCCTCCGCTTGCGAGGCGAGAGAGATAACCACTACACTACAGAGAGCTTGTACTTTGGCTTTGAAATTAACAATGAGTATCAAAGGAACTAGAAAGGAAACCGTAAGAAGTAGAAATATCTGCACTTCTATTTCGTTTTACGCAAGTGTTTACCTGACACCCAAGAATATTCCATATAAAATTGTATTTAAGCCATCAATATTGACTGAACTTGTTATTTAAATCGTAAAATGTTTTACTCCAATACAATTATTGCTTTTAAAAACGAAAATGCTCGAACATGTAAGTGCCAGGTAGAAATACTTACACAAAATATAAAAATCTTAACGATAATCGTTAACACACCCACTAACAACAAATCAAAATAATCTATTTGTTTTTTCCGCTGCATAATAATAAAAATCCCACTAGATACCTCTCCACCCTGCTAGATGCCTCTCTGGTGTAAATAGCTACCAATCGAAATAGTTTATTTCATTTTCCCGCTACATAGTAATAGAATATCAGTATTATTTACAAAATTTCATTGGTCGAAAAACTAGGTCAAAAGTGAGCTTAGACAGCTAACGCCGAAAAACAAAGCCATCTCCGACAACAAGAATGATATCTTATGTTTGAGTATTTTAAAGTTATTCCCCTTTCAACTGGCTTTAGTGTGAAACTTAATATCGCTAATAACTTTCTAAGTACTTGTCCTATGAACTTAGTACTTGGAATATAACATATTCATGAACTAAGTCATCTGTCAAATATAATAACTCCATTTAGACATTTTAGTCATGTCCCATTTAAATAACTCCATTTAGACATTTTAGTCATGTACCATTTAAATAACTTTAAAACGAAACCTAATGATGCTTATTACTTTAAAATTACATGTCCTTTTAACTTGATACTTGTTAAAGTTATTAATTGTTTGCGGTGTCCAATTTAAAATTGATTGTCTTATAAATTCATGCTCAACTCTTTTCATTTCTACTTTTTGGCAGGGAGGGGAGGCTTTTTCTGGTAATGGCAATTCCTAACGTAAATATTTCTTTCTTTTTCTGGAATATGTCATCGGCATGAACAAAGCCATCTGCGACAACAAGAATGATATATATGTTTGAATAATGTTTAGTTTATCCCTTTTAAATCAGGGCGGCTATACCACGTGGTTTTTTGGATGTCGTGCACACACAAAATAACTCGCTTCAGGTAGGTTTTTGCTTATTTATCAGTAATTTCGGGACCGATTTCGATAAGATAAAGAGCACCGTACTCCTGTTAAAAAGCATTTTCATCGACATTTAACCTCTATTACCAATCGACTGCCATTTTCTCAAACATTCAAAGACAAATTTTGTTTGAGAGTGTGAATTGGAGTGTTTTAGTTATGCCACTTGCAAATGGCTTTTATTTGAAAATGCTGCTTGTACTTGGGACAGATCTCAACGTATCGACACATCTGCAATCTGCATCAACAACACAGAAGCTTTTTCTGACAACAAATAATGACATCGTTTTAGTTATACTACTTCCAACTCACATTTTATGTTGCTAATAACTTTGAGCACTTGTACTGTATGATTAACACTTGAGAATATCGTGAACATGAACACAGCTTTTTCCGTCAACTAGAATTTTTACTTCGATTTACCCTTTTAGTAATGCCCTTTTCAAATAACTGAACTGAAACACCATGTTGCTTAAACATGTACTTTTCATTTTGGCACAATACTTAGTCTTCTTCGGGTCTTCAATTCTCTATCAACAGAGCAGTAATCACATTCGAAATGTTAACTGAACTGCGCATGTATACTTCGATCTGTTAATGTGTTGTTGTTTTAAAGGCGAATTATATAAGTAATACTAATTTATAAATGTTTAATTTATTATACTCCTATTCTCGACTCAAATTACTTGTTAATGGATAAAATATTTATCTTTAAATTTTTGTTTGTTTATATGTATGTAATGCGCATAAACTATTTTTAGAAAAATGTTTCATTGTGCATTAGTCAAAGGCATGTGTTATGTCGAGTTTCATATAAAGTTTGTAGTTGTTGTTAATCTTTTTTCACAGATCATTAAATTGTACCCGTTTGCAACCGAATAACACGCTCATGATGCAGTTATACTACTGGGACATAAATAAATATGAATGGAGTATTCAGTTATGCACGTCCGTGGTTTAAAGATTCGATTCTACGGAAGGAAATATGATTCTTAGGTTCTTAATTCATATGAAAATTCTCTATTATCGCAGGTACGAGGTGCGCGTAATTTGTAATTACTGTCAATATTAACAAAGTCAGAATTTTCTCGACCCATGGGAAAAGGCAGAATACAATTGTACTGTTCAGTGAATGAAAACCGTAATGTCATTGGCATTGTTGTAGTTATTAACACCAAAGTAGGTCACATCGCATACGTTTCCATTATTTTTATTAATATTTTATAATAGGTTAATTAAATGTTGACAGCAAAATCTATATGCCTTTTGTGTATTTATAATTTGTTAAGGAACCGGGGACACAACTAACTAAATAGGCTTGACAATTTTTAATATCTAATTGAAATACGGCTTTTCACGCACTGGTCAATAAGTTTATTCTATTTCTAGCCGGTTAATGTTTTGTAATTAATGTGTCTTTGACCAATATAAAATCTGACCGAGTGAAATGTTTTAAAGGACAAAGAGTCTATGTTAAACCTTATCAAGCTCTCTTGTAAATTTTATCGCCGATACTCAGATTTAAATAAAAGAAAAAATAAAGCTACAGTTAAAAAAAGTCACTACAGCAACAATGTGTTTCTCATCCGGTATTTTATAAAAGTGATTTATACATTAAAGAGAATAAAAGGCAATAATAATTTTTCAACATAATTCGTAAAAGCATCGGATTATTCCGCAAATTAAAAAGCAAGGGCAACCATGTGAATTTTTACAGCACTCAACGGACTTGATGATTAACCCGTCTACTGTTGATCGTTATGTTTACCACTTTGTTTGCTCGACGGTAACCGAAGTGCAAGAGTTATAAATGTTAAGGAAATCTTTTTAAAGAACTAGAAGCTCGATCTGTTTCTTTTGTCACTGTCATCTTGTTTTTGCTGATTTGACTCAAGGTGCTCAGGTCTCGCAAAGGTCATTGAGTACCCATCTTTTTGCTTAACAATGTTATTAGTTTGTTTTGTATTACAGTATATAATTGTGTGCTTCTTCTGCAATGCAACATTGTCGAGCTGATGGGTGGGTTGGAGCTAATTCACCAATATAACTTGAGTTCTTTGTTCATATGTGAACCTATTCGGGCAAGTGTAAGGTTAGTGCACCCAAGAACCCGGTTGAAGTCCTCAGTGGCAGATTGTTTTGCCACTGACCATCTGCGGTGTCTATTTTGAAATCGATCATTTCATAACAAATGCCCTCTTTTCTTCCCTACTTTTGGCTGTGTGGGGAGGCTGTGCTTTTTGGAGGATGCCATTCCTGATATGTTAATTTCAATTCTTTGCTTTGAGCTGTTAAAGAATTATTAAAGAAACAAGAAAATCGTATTAGTTCTACACTTTATTCACTTCAACCATTATTTCCAATCACTTTACGCACATTTCTATCACGTATCAGAATCTGATTTCACAAAACACTCGTAAGCACATTTTAACAATCATGGCTATTTAATAAACTACTGAAAAAGATAAACGTACAACTGTAGTGATAATTTAAGATACTAACAATGATCTCATTTATATCTCGACATAACGAGGCGAATATTTAAATAAATTTCGTAAAGAAGGTTTTCACATTGCTGAAATGAGTGTTTGTCATCTACGCTTATTCAAATTAGTGGCATTTCACTCGCATACATGTTTCATACAGACGAACAGTCATACAGGGTCCCAGTTAAACCACGCATACAAATTAATATTAACTCATGAGCCGGGGTCTAAAGTAGCAAAAAAGGCATAAATAAGTCAACGACGAGATACAAAGAAAGCTGTGATGCGCTCTTGGTGAACCAGAATGTTTCTAAAATTCTGTCGAAATATCGATGTTGTCTTTAAAATATGTTTCAAATTAAATTGTTTTATCAACGTTTAGTCCACTGGATATAAAAAAAAATCTTCCATTTCCCAGGGAAAGGCATAAGGGATCGTAATTACTCGGTGATCTCCGGAATATCTAATCGGCGATTTCCGGCAAGCTTCGTAGACTGATTTTGCAGAAATCAATGACTGATAGGATGTAGATACTAATCTAGGTCAACACTGATCCCTAGGTTCGACTAAAGCAAAGATTGAGAAATAACGATTCGGCCTTTATGTAACATATTCGCAAAACCTTTCTGACCAAAACAGGCATTCATTTAGGTATATTTGTTCACAGTCATACGACAGGATGGAACTCGATGACCATAATTGATGCTGGTGCGTGATAAATTCATTGGCAACGTCCGAGATAAAAACTGTATGTACACAAGGAAAAAGATCGTGTAAAGGCGAAATTTTTGCCGACTTCGCTTTAAGATACTCCTGAAAGTATAAAGGAAAAGAATGTGTTAGAATGTTCACCATGTTTATCGTTGATCGTGTCAACGCAGTCTATTTCAATGAAGTTATTTTAAGCGTTATTCCGCGTTTTTGTTTTTCAACATACAAAACATCTGTAAAGGACTTATTTTTTTACAAGCATTGATTAAGAAATGCTTTCACGGAGCAAAGAAGGTGTTTAGTGCCTCCCTGTACTTAACTTTAGTGTAGTTATCAGTTGCGATTACCTCCCTTTATGGTAATATGCTGATTTCAAACATGCGGAATGTCAATCAGTGTGATTGTAGTATAAAGGCATACTTGAAATATCCTTTTTGGGGGGACATGGATGGTATGTACTGTGTCTGTCTCTTGCATGGCTGGCTAGACCCTGCCGCCGTATTTGTATGACGTTGAGGTTATTTATATAATTTATAGTACAAATGACGTCATCACTTACGTTTAACCGGTTGTTACGTTGACAAGGGTAATTGTGTCAGTGCCTCGTCCAAACAGCAGTGTTAACAGGAAGATAAAGCCGAGCAACATTAGGACTGCAAGACAAATAGAACTTTTATTATACTGTAGAATCGTTTAACTTTACTGGGACATGCCATTAATAACTATTCAGCGCGGGCCAAAATTCACGCAAATCCAAAATGTTTTCATTGACGTAAAAACAACAATAAAATTCTATCAGATATTAGAACTAACTAAGAAAATGTGGTGAATTTATGTTTTTTCATTGATTATGAGAACCAACCATTTACACCGATAACTGGCCAGTTCAGAAAGATGTGTGCGCAGATTACAGAAAATAGATCTATGTGTTTGTTTCCCTGTTAGTTTCCCTAAAATATCTATTTTAATTCACGAATGAATACCAGAAACTGACATTTTCAGGAGTTATATTGATTTTAATTAAAAAATGAAAACTAGAAATTGATATTTTCAGGAGTTGTATTGATTTTAATTGAAGAATAAACACCAGACATTGTTATTTTCAGAAGTGACGTCACTCCTGCAAATAACAGTTTCTGGTGGTCATTCTTGAAATTAAATAGATATTTCACTGAAATAATCGATTTTTTTCAAATTTTATGGATTTTTGTCAAACAAATCTAAAAATAATTGGAAGAGTAATAAGTTAACAAAAATATAAATCGACAAAAACATTGAAATAAAAATAGTATTCCACAATGTCAAAACAGTGAAAATACCAATTAAAATTCACTAATAAAACACTATAATTCCTGGATAATACTATGAAATCATTAATATTGACAGGTACTAATTTACGTGGCATATCGATATACGTATTTTGAAAACCAACACAAAATAAGAAACGGAAAACAAACGTAGTTTAGAAAGTTAAGGTCCGCGAATTAAAGAACACATGAAAATGGTATCTAACGGAAAACCGCAAAAGTAGAAGCCCGTAAATATAAATGAATTAGCAGTACCGTAAAGGAGTTTGAGTTCCATAAATGTACTATATGCTTATTGTGTTAGTTAATGAATTACAATTATGCTAAAACCGTATATGCCCAGGAATTTCTCTGAGTTTCAAGATAAGACAAAAGCTTTTTTCTATCGGTGTCTTTTTCACAACGTGTTTTTTTTTCACGCAACAGCTTTTAGTTCCAAGATCAGACTCGATGTTAATTCAAACATGTTAATTTAAAAAAAAACAAAAAAACAAATGTGAGTAAAAGAGGGGATTTAAAAAAAACAACCTAAAAATTAATTGTGTTAACAGTAATGTCCGTTATTTTTAACATGATTATTTTATATGGATCGCATAATCGTTGAAATGAAGTAAAATGAATTCAGATATGGTCAATGAGGGTTGATTTTGCTGACAAACTGATTTTAGGTTTTTCACCAAATAATTAACACATCGTATCAGAATAACATCAAGTTTTGCAAATGTCACAGGGTGAGAAAGAAAGTGCAGCCAGACCGGGATCGAACCCTGGACCCCTCGCTTACAAGGCGAGTGCTCTCCCGACTGAGCTATCCGGGCCGCTTACACATCTTCTCCCTAGATATTGACTAGATTCGTTCCGCGACATATTCCCCCCTCAATTTGAAAATTCGTTCTCGGATTCCAGGGTACTTCATATAAACAATCGCAGGCGTCTTAAACTAACCATACAATGCTCGCGTTCCCCGTTGGGCGCCAAATGTCACAGTGATGTCACTAGATTCGTACCGTGACACAGATCAAATATTAGAAGGTTTACTTACACCACGAGTTACCCAAATCTCCCCATCCACCCCCAGTCTTGGCGGTTGGGTAGTAAGGTACGTAGGAGGCTCCGTAGTCAGCAAGGGCCAGACCCAAGACACAAGCGAGGGCAATGAATATGGTGACGGATGCCTTCATTTTTTGTCCTGTTTAGAAAAAGAAAATGGTAAATATTCAGGTTT
This sequence comes from Corbicula japonica, assembly GCA_038501625.1. Classification (NCBI taxonomy): domain Eukaryota; kingdom Metazoa; phylum Mollusca; class Bivalvia; order Venerida; family Cyrenidae; genus Corbicula; species Corbicula japonica. The sequence goes on along the minus strand of JAZAYU010000117.1, from coordinate 1,533,481 downwards.
TTAAGGTTGAATTTCCTAAGATCATGTACCAGAGTAAAAACAAAAATAGTTTACTAGACTTAATTATTTTATGTTTCATGGACCCTCGCGTTGACTCGAGTTTAAATATCTCGGTCCGAGCTTGTCATCTGCAGTGGGGGTAAAGTGTGTTAAGATCCGGGTATTCGTTGTAGCCTATAAACCAAATGTTTTACTATTTTTGATAACGTTTACTAACATTATACCATTCAATGAAATGCTCCCCTTCAACCCACCTAACACCCACGACCCACCGCACCTCCAAAGCGACGCAAGTGCATTATTAATTATATATCACTCCTTTACTGTAAAACGGTTACTTTAAATTAGAAATTACATTAAAATAGAAAAATCGCGCGTACGTGTCAGACATGTCTCAGACGTCTTGTGAACGAAACGTGTTTAAAATACGTCAATTTAAAGACTTTTTAAATAAAAGTTTTGTTTAAACAATAGCATGCTTTTTGTTGTTGTAAAATAAAAATCAATAAATTAATTGAGTTTCATCATTTATAATTTAAACATGAAACTATACTCAACAAAAAAGAAACCTGACACTGTAACTTTGAATAAGTATGAGGTGCATATTCAAAATCTATATATTTTTGCACCATCCAAAAGAAAATAACCACTGAATCACTTGTTTCATGCACCAAAAATATCAAAATGTATAATTAAGTTCAAAACATGCACAATTTTTATTACATACCACAATTCAATTAGCTTTAAATCTGATTCCAGGAAAATACACCAAATATAAAGTGTCAGGTTTCTATTTTTGTTGAGTATAATATATTTAATTAAATGCCTATTTTATTCAATGGCGCTGTACGTAAAATAATAATAATAATAATAATAATAATAATAATAATAACAATAATAATAATAATAATATGCGAACGAAAATATAAAGTAGCAAACTTTTAATAAAATCCTGAATACTCAAGTGAGAATCGTGAAATAAAATGAGAAGATAAAAAGTTTGTGTAGTCAATTTTAACTCAACATGCCAGACGATTAAAATTATACATGTAAATGCGCTCAGAAACAAACACTAGCCCATATATGACGATTTGCGAATATAATCCTAAATAATAAAATAAAATAAAATAAAAAATAACTTTAAACAGATAAAATTATATCTTACCTTTTAAGAAAAATTAAATGCTGGATTTGATGTTAAATTTTGCATATATATTTTAAGTTCTACCCGGAAATGAGCGCGACGACCATACAAATGCCCTTGGCAACCAATCCTAAGTACTGACCCGGCCGGCTTGTCTTGTCCATATCAGATTGTGTATCTGATAACATAATCAACAAGGATGACAGAAGAAGTTGGGAGGGGATATAATTTTTCTACTGCTTTTGCGGAAATCTGAAATCAAGATTCTAGTGTCCACTGCTTAGCTTCCAGAATATGTTTTTAATTTTTGATTTTGAATAATTTTGATACAAAGAAACGTTAATATACATGTAGTTGTTAAAAAGTATGGCATCGCTAATATCAAACGAAGCAGCTTCATTGTATACAGTCATGATTATGAATTTGAAAGCTTGTGGTAAAACAAATGACAGAAATCTTCACTATCTTTCTTTAAACCCATCCACCCCCTCCCAAACCCAATCATTCTGTTTGAAATGTAGTTGGTGAACTAGTTTTTGAGTTTACGTAACAGTAGTTGAAAGAAGTCCAAGCCTATAACAGAGGTGAATGTATTTAAGCCGATAGAGTAAAAGACCGACACTGAGAATGCGATGATGTCAGATTTCTTGTAAGAAAGGATTTACTAAGAAAGAAAACCAACGAGCAAACTTCGATAAATCTCCCGTCTTTTTATACTCTCTTTGTTGTTTCAGTTTGATAAAAGCAATTTAAAGTTTAAAAATCATACTTCATTTTAAAATTTTCGTTACAGTAAAACTTGATATTATAAGTATCATGCATGAGTGTGAGGTGAAGATGGAAAAATCTGTCACCGAGGGTTAACTGTTTTGCGGGAACGAGGCTCTGCCGAGTTCCCGCCAAAACAGTTCACCCGAGGTGACAGATTTTTCTATCTTTACCGAATTTCTCATGCAAGATACTTTTTCTTGCATACCTTTTATTATTTATAACATTTTTGTGTAAGTATACAAACTTATTAATTTTCATTATGCTGAAATATTGACGTTAAAGCAATCTTTTTTATAAATGACGTCACTAACTTGAATATATTACGTCAGATATTTGAAGACGTGACGTCACTCACGTGACTCATTCTACATGGGGGGGTGTAGGATCGAAATTTCCTACACGGGTGAAAACACCGGATGACCGGATCTGGTATGCAAGAAAATTGTGATCCACATTGACAGTATTTAAACAGAAATCGCGTATAGTACGAGGTTTACAACATGGTTATAAACGTCATTCTATTTTCCGCCATCTTATTTTTCTAAACAAAAATTTGAACTAAAATGAAATGCCTCAGCTGCCACCTGCCATGTTGATCATGTGGGGATCTAGTGGGGTTGCTCTTGTCCTTTTTAAGGCAGAAATGTTTAATTGTTATGGGTATTTTAGCCGGAAATGTGGAATTTATCATGTAAAATCAACCCTAAATTTGCCACCAAACGAACCCCTTATCTAGAAATTTTGCGTTTGACCCTGTTACACTGTTCACACTGGGAAGGGCTTATACGAGGAAAGCAGTTCACTGGTTATTCAAAACAACATTTAATTACATAAAGATAAGTACATGTATAATCTACTTTTAAATGCTCTAAAATAGGAAAGTGTTAACTCTGGTTTTTTTTTTAATGTGACTACTCGCAAAAACCTATTCACATACTCAATAAAAAAAAGAGTGCAAGCTCCTCAGAAAGGAGAGTGCATTTCGTGCGTTTTTATGATCTCGGAAAGCGTGCAAATAATGCAGATATTGTCTAAGAAAAGTTAGACCACAGCCACCGTCCACTGGCCAATCAGTGGCCAGTATTACCGTTGTCTAAATCCCGTAGAAAACTCTTTGGCGTTGTCTACGAAGGTTCGTGAAGCACGTGCATCTATGTTCTATCTCATATTAACAAGTGAACGGCCGATATCTTAGTGTCATACTGTGCTATCGATACATGTTTGAGATAATAGTAAGCATACAAAGTGGACGTTTTAGGCGAAGCTCCTTTCGTGATTGCTTTGTCATAGACAACAAAGAAAAATATCAAAATCTCTGAAATGGCAAAACGCAGTTCTTTCAAAATTTGCATAAATAAATGTTATTGGTGTATGATTATCTTCGTTAAGACATGTTAGAACAGTAAAGAACAATAGTTAGACCTAAAAAACTTCTATTTGCACTAAATTATTTTAACGAAGCAACACAAAACGACAATTCCAATGCCCACATGCGTCAAATTATTAAAACAAAAATATCTAAAAGCATGGAAAAGAACTCTCAATTATGAAAGGAGAAATCAACATCTTTATTTTTGTCATCCATTTTCGTGACCAGGAAATGGCATACACACTTTAACAAATAACCCGTATACATTTGTTAGACAAGAGGCTCTTAGATATTGTTGAAATTGATATAAGTGTTGCTTCCTTTTTTGTGTCTTTTTGCATATACAGTTTAACGGATTTTTTTGTCTAACTGTTTTTTTTTTACTGTTCTAACTGCTCTTAACGTATGTTAAATAAACATTTACAAATAACGTTGATTTGTGCTAAGTTTTATTGAACTTTTTTGCCGTTAGAGAGATTTTGATACTTTTCTTTTTTATCAATGATGGTGTAATGACAACTGCCACAGAACCTTTCGCATACAAACTAAATAAACGTACACCCTGTATTTGGTTTCATCTTTAAAACATAGTAACACGAGTGCACTATTTATATTAACAAGTTTTAACATTGCAGTTCAATAAAAAAAAATTAAATAAATTTTCTCTGTCTTTCACTATTTCACGAGAAATTAACGGTCAATTTTAAGCAGTCTACGCCTTCAAAATTTAATAAACTTAAGGCCCGGTCTCACCGCCCAAACGTTGCTGGAGCGTTCCTTGAACGGTAGGGAGGTGGACCAAACGCTCGTCACCGCTCACAAAATGGAAAAAAAATATCGAAAACACGGGCATTGGTTTAGCGGTGCACCGCTGAAGCCGGCGTTGCTTTAGCGTTGGTTTAGCGATAGCGAGCGTTGGTATAGCGGTGATGCGAGCGTTTGGTACAGCGGCGTTCTGCGCATGCGCCCGACACCGTTCCAACAACCCCGTGTCTGCTCGTAAAACGCTTATAAGCGCTCCACCAACGTTTTTGCAACGTTTAATCGCCGCCCGGGCAACGCTGGCGAAGCAGCGGTGGTGCAGCGTTAAAAAAACTCGGCGTTGGCCTAGCGTAACCAAGCGTCCACGAACGTGTGTCTAGCGGTGCCAAACTTTGCTTGGGCGTTGGTGGAGCGGTGGAGAACTTTGCCTGGGCGGAACATTTTTCCCTTCTCACCGCTCGCAATATTTTGTGCAGCTCAAAACTTTCGGAGCGGTAGGAGGGCCCTTCGAGAGACATCAGCGGTGGCCGAGCGTATACGGCGTTGCTTTAACGGAGGCCAACTTTTGTTTAACGGTGGTGAACGGTTACGAGCGGTGATGAATTTTTTTCACCGCTCCAGGGACGCTCCAGCAACGCTCGGCCGGTGTGACCGGGCCTTTACAGATAAAACTAGTACTCTTGTTGTTGTTGTTGTTGTTGTTGTTGTTGTTGTTGTTGTTGTTGTTGATGATGATGATGATGGTGGTGGTGGTGGTGGTGGCGGTGATGATGATGATGATGATGATGATGATGATGATGATGATGATGAAGATCAAGATGATGATGATCAAGATGATGATCAAGATGATGATGATGAACTCATGAACTAATTCATTAAACAGACAAACATTTAATTTTTAATGAATGACAAAAATATATAGAGGATATTTGTTTTTTTCAGTGCGTGATCGAAAATTAATTTCACGAGTGGCCGTAAGATTTTTATATTTTCACGAGTGGCGAAGCCACGAGTGAAAATATAAAAAATCTTACGGTCACGAGTGAAATTAATTTTCGATCACGCACTGAAAAAAAACAAATATTCTATTTATTTCATGCTTTCCAGTGTTTTAAGGGAAAATATTGAATAAATGAGTATCAGATACAACTCTACGTACCCCGTGGTGAGCCTCAATGTTTACCACTGTCTGCATGTGAGAGACGCTATTCAAAATAGTTCCAAACAAAATCGTCAACAATAATTAGAGCTTGCAAAACATGTGGTTTTTTTATCAAGTCCGTAAACAATAATAAATTTCAAAGAAATATTTTCATATTTTTATTCAAACTGACAAATGATAATAGAAACAACAAAGTCATCAATGAAAAATATTCCTCCGCGTCACGACATGACCTAGAATCGATTTGTCGGCCATATTGTTATTTTAGTCAGTGAACCGGTAAAACAACTTTCCAGTTTATTACGCTCTAGTTTTTGACCTTGTTCTTTGACATGAGAAATGACAAAAAAACCTCCTATCACTATCTTTATTATTCCTTTTTGTGTTTTTATTTTTGTTTCTTTCAAATATTCATTGGGATCAACAGACCCTGAATTTGTGATTTGCCACTTCAAAGTCCAAATATTGTTTTATTTATTATTTATGAATCATTATTGTCAAATTCATCAATTGTAGCCTTAATATGCCAAGACATTGCTCTGAAATCTTGTCTTTTAAATAAATAGTGTAGCAGACACATGTTTGTTGTTGTTGTTGTTAGTTTACAATGTAGATCAACTGCCTCCACATGTATAATGTTTGTAAATAAAGGGAAGTAACTATAGTGGGGCGCAGTAAGGGGAATAAAGTAGTCCGGCACAGTGAAAATTATATTTGATAATTTTCACTAGTGGTTTATCAGAATATAATCTACTGTTATATTACAGTAAAACACTGGAAAGCATGAAATAAAATAACTTATTTTAAAACTACTTTATTTTTTAATGTGACTAATTTTTTGACTAAAATGATAACAAAATTTCAAATTTACTCACTAAATACACGTATATGTGGCTCCTTTTATACGCAAATTGTGAATGACAGAAGTTAGTGTGACGGCTTGTAAGGTGTGGGTGATCGATGCTTTGTGCACGAGAATTTCGCGCTCGCGTCTATTTTTTATAGACCACTCCACCCGTTGTCTATCCTTTACACAAGCCCCATGAAAAAGCGTGAAGGCTCCTCAAAGAAAAAGCGTGCATTTCGTGCAAGTTTTGTCGTTATCTTTCAGTCAGCCATTGTCGCGTGTGTACTGTGTAAAGTGTGTAATTACGTCACTACAAGATTTCGATCTCCGGAAATTTTCAGAATTTTGTTCGGATACTTCCCTTAAAGACATCGGTAATTTTAGTTGACGGTCAATGTTTTGAAAGAGATTATGCATGAGTAAAGCCTGTTTAATCATGTCCATGGGAATCTAAACAGCAAAAGAAATGCGCGTTATGGTTAGTTAATAATTTTTAAACATTCGTGGTGAAAATATAATTTTACTAACGCATGCGGTTGAACAACCAAAAGGGCCTCATAATAACATCCCTTGGTTTGGCAGCTGAATCGCCTAATAGAATTCGGATCAGTTATGGAGAATAGTTCGTCAATATCAACGAAAATTCATTAATAAATACAAATGTTCATCCAACACAGATGGACAAAAAACAGACAACCTGATTACAACAGGGCTAAATACTACATCCCTAAGAGAGCGCAAAGGGGAAGTAACGATTTGAAAGTACTCTATTTGGCAGCCGAGTATTTCGTATAAGACATTCCTATCTTGCATCTGATTATGGATTACTGGAGTATAGTGCAGTTTCCTTTTTTGAGAACCTGTTGTTTTTTTCAAATAGGGCATTTCAGGGAACTGTAATCAAAAACACTCAAAGGGGGGAGGTGTATTTGAAAGGAGCTCTAGATGGTTCGTTTGCTATCGATAGACATGTGTCGTCAATAGCATCTCGGCTGCTGTTTTCCATCTAACTTCAGGGGCGGATCAAGAGGGGGTTCGATCAGTGGGGTTGCCTATACCCCTTTTGGGGCAGCAATATTAAATTTTCATTGGGGCTTTGGCCAGAAAGTTAGAAAATATCTTTTGATTACCCTAAAACGGCCACATACGAAACCCTTGTCATGAAATGTTGTATCCGGATTAGAATTATCTACATCCCCTACAACCTTTATATCAGCATTGATTGAAGAAATAAGAAAATCGTATTAGTTCTATATTTTATTCACATCCAAAATTATTTCCAATAGGTAAATGCACATTTCTATCTGGTTTAATACTCAGATTTCACACAATCAGCTGAAACACTCGTACATAAACAATGTGAGCACATTTAAACAAATTGTTGTGCTTTGATAAACTACAGAAAAATATAGACTTAACTTTAGTGAACTACCTTTATAAACAAACCCTCTGGTCTTATTAGGGGGTGGTCTTAATTTCCAGATGAGAAAATATTGTAAAACTTTAAAAGGGAATTGAAATAGTGGTCTTTTTTATCAGAGTGGTCTTTATTTTGGGGTGGTCTTTTTAGGGTTTTACTGTATTTTTGTGCTATGTTTAGATATTAAAATGATAATTATTATTTATATCTTAAGATAGGGCGAAAATTAAATCAATTTTGTATTGAATGTTTTAACAGTGCTACATATATTGTTGTCATTAGTGCCAATTTGAATTTGTATAACTTTGTACTTTTGTTTCTGTTGGCGTGTCTATTTCATGTAGATTTCTCTATTTAGACTCTAACTGACTTAGTGTTTACGCTAGTTTTCCCCAAAGTTTGTTCTATAACAATAGTTTCTATAGACTGTTTCTACACGAAATAGAAAGGAGATATTTTAAAAAATAAAGCATTGCGATTGGTTGAAAAACTAGGGTAAACACTAAGTATGCATTTCGCGGTGATAAAAACAACATTTATTGTCTGCAGCACAATTTCCAATTATTTATGATAAAATAAAAGATAACTGTAATTTCTTTCCGAATATAGTAACAACTAAAATTTCAAAAATATGACCGAACGCACTTTTTCACGTGCCCCATTTAACAGTTTTAAAATATTTTCAGATAACATGAGCTTAGGTGGTATCACATGTCAAGGTTCACTCACATACATGTTTCATACAGACGAACAGTCATACAGGGTCCCAGGTTTACCACGCATACAAAATAATTTAAATATTTGCACATGAGCCGGGGTCTTAAGTAACCAAAAGGCATAAGGAGGTCAATTAAAAAATAACGCATTGACACACAAAAATACATTAGCAAAGCAATTCGACCAAAACAGGCATTCATTCAGGTATATGTGTTCACATTCATATTCGATAGGATGGATTTCGATGACCACAATCGGAGTAATGTTGGTGCACGATAACTTGATTGGCCACTTCCGAGACAAAGTTGTATATACACCAGCAAAGAGATTGTGTAATGGCGAAATTTCCCCGACTTTGCTTGAAGATACTCCTGAAAGAATATAGGAAAAGACACTTTTAGCATTTTCACAATGTCAAGTTCAAATTTAATGTATTGTATTATGATGCTATCTATTGCTGCCAAAGAAGTTATTTTAAGCGCTATTATGCGTTTTTTACATGCGTAAATTAAAAAAAAACACAACATTTTTCAAAAAACAAACATGTTACCCTTATAGTAAAGTGACGTCATCACTTACGTTTAACCGGTTGTGACGTTGACGAGGGTGATGGTGTCTGTGCCTCGTTGTCCAAACAACAGCATTAGAAGGAAGAGGAATCCGATTAACATCAAAACTGCAAGAAAAATATTTAAGTTATAGTTAGTGTTCCCCTACTAAGTGAAGTTTTAACAATTGAAACCCTAGCTAAGTATAGGATAGAGTCTATTAAGACGTTTCTATAGAAAATAGAAGCCGAAACGAGCGCAGCGAGTGCAGGCTTCTGTTTTCTATAGAAACGTCTTAATAGACTCTATCCGACTTAGAAGTTGCCATACATTTGTAGCCATGCACATGCGCAGTTGAAAATAGATCGATCTATTTTGTTCACTGTAAATAGAACATAGAATTGATTTCTATTGAAATAAATCACTAAGGAGTTTGAATTTTCATAGCTTCTGATTGTTTACAAATGTAGGGCAACTTCTAATAAAGGAATGGCAACATGGAAAGCAGCTCACAATTTATTTCGTGTTTTTACGTATGACCTAAACGAACACGCACGTTTTTCGACGAGTTGCTGCTAAAAAAGCGTGCCGTCATTCACATGTTAGTTGATTTGGCTGTTCCAACAGCCATCCGAAAAAGACGTAATATCACGGATTATTCTCAAAATTACTGTATTAGAAATGAAAGTATTTATGTGTGTAAATATTTATAAGGAATGAATTGATATTTAATGGTTTTCATTTGATTTAATTATGAAAAACCGTTGGATTGTGAGAAGTACGCGTGAAGCCCTTCGCGCAATTTAAACAAACCAACTGTTTTCAATGCCTAATAAAAAAATCATCAGATATCGAATCATTACTTAATTATTCCATTGTATAGTCATTAAACTTCGCTTGGACTAGTTTTAGCGTCATCAATGACTATTTCGCGCGGGCATAAATTCGCGCAACTTTAAGATACTGTTTCGCGCGGGCATAAATTCGCGCAACTTAAAGATATCTTTGACAAACTAACGACGAACTGATTTAAATTCCTACAGCAACAAACATAAGAATTATACCGGAAGAAAGAGTAAAACATCCTACATTCTAAAATATATAAATGCCCCTTGATTTTTTTTTGTAGAATTTGAATTGTATATAAAATATAATACGAATAAAAAACAACAGAAATTTGTTGTATGTTTTGCCAGTCTAGGAGGGTTACCGCGTAGAATACTGTTTTTACCAATAAGCTAGTTAAAAGAGTGTCACATCAGTAAATTTGTTCAAACTGTACAATTTACTTTATGCTTTCCAGTAAATTATAAAATTTTCTCAGTGAAATAATAGTGGTATTTCACTGTTTTCAAACAGTGGAATATCATTTTTATTTTCACTGATTTTTTTCACGTTGGTACCCAAACGCACATTATATTCCGCATAAGAACGTTTAGAAACCGGTTTCAAGTTTGGGTATATAACGTCACGTAAAGTCATACACAAACGTTTTTGGCGCAATTTCATGCAATGTTTCTCTCACGCAAATTGTGCACTAAAAGCATAAAATAAAAAAAAATTGTTTATACCCGTGAAAGAAAAAACTTCTGATTATGGTCACGTGCGCAAATCAAACAGTTGAGTTAAAGCTTTACTTACACCAAGAGTTACCCAAACCGCTTCCGGCGCCAGCTCCGGCGGTTGGGAAGTAGGGCATGTATGAGGCTCCGTAGTCTGCAAGGGTCAGACCCAAGACACATGCAAGGGCGATGAATATGGTGACGGATGCCTTCATTTTTTGGTCCTGTTTAGAAAATAAAAATGGTAAAAGAGATTCACAGACGATTTGAGTTCATTACGAACTACACCTTCACTGTAAAATGGTTACTTGAAAACAGGAAATAGCATTAAAATCGAGAAGTCGCGTTTGCGCGACAGTCACTTTCTTAGGACGCGACTTCTTGTCAACGAAATGTATTTAAAAAAGCTAAGTTGGAAGCACATTTACAAATAAAAATTTTGTCAAAACATTTATTGGTGTTTGTCCATGTGTTAAACATAAAATTAATAAATTAATTGATTAATAAATTAATCAATTTGTTAATTAGTTAATTAATTAATTTATTTATTTTCATGTGTGCGCTCAGAAACGAATATTTGCACATACGTATAATTATAAAGATCTTATCCAAAATTATAATAATCTTGTAAATATAATCCAAAATAGTAAACAGATCAAATAATAAAACAAATTGTATCTTACCTGTTAAGGAAATTTCAATACTGGACTTGATGGTCAATTTTGAATTTATATATTTTATTTCTACCCGGAAATGAGCGCGATGACCAGACAAACGCCTATGGGGATTATTTTTAAGTAATGATCCGGACCAGCTTGTCCTGTTCATGTCAAACATGTTTTTCTTTATTGAATTATTTTTAATTTAACTAGCTGAGTAGAAGTACAGGTTATATAAAAAATAAACAGATCAAGTTTAGTAGGTGGTCATCTTCTGTTTTTGGGCTGAAGGTTATTAAACTGAGATGGGAAACTAGTCTCAAATCTCAAGCATCTGACCAGTCGCCATTTCAGCCAATCAGGTGCTTGAGATTTGAGACTGGTTTCCACGCTCCGTTTTATAACATTGGGCACTGGTCTAAGAAGGTCTTAAACGACATTATACCTTCCGGGGTTGATACCTCAACGCGGAACTCGGATTCCGTAATGAACTGGCTGGGGATGCTCCTGTAGACCTTGGTTAGTGTATATAAAGTCGTCTATTCCTTAACTCCATGAGATGCGGCTGTTATCAGTGTGCAATCGTTGTAAATCCAGATCAGCTGGCAAATCCGTTATTTCTGATCAGGATCTAAATTGTTCGCTTTTTGATTCATTGGTTTTATTTGATTATAAATGACCAAAATGAGAACAGTGTAGATCCTGTTCTGATGGCACAGTTGTGCCGGCTGAGTTGGATCTGAAAAAAAAAACGTGTATATATATATAGTAATGGGCTTATGGCGCACGAAATTCCCATACAAGTTCCCATATATTTATATGTTAAACGCATACATTTGTTTGACGAATACATTTTGATGGTGCAACTACAAATATATTGATACGTTTATTCGCTCGATAGATACCCGTGTTTATCCAATGACCTATACGAAAACATATGCTTTGACAGGTCAATATTGGCAGAAAATACATAGAGACTGCCCAAATAATCAATAGAGTTCTTTTAAATTGTTGTTCGCATGCGTCGTACTCCACGTTTAGGTACGAAAATATTGGTTTTATTAGACTGACGCATCAGTCTTAACTACGGCAACGTGAACAAGGCGACGCGCGGTCGTTAACTTCGGGTATATAATTGCGAGCACGAAAGCGCATTTAAGTAAGTGGGGTTTTGTGGTCAACGCGATAGCAGACAACAATGTTCGGCACACGTGTGAAGCACAATCCAGCACACAATTCCACATGCTGAGCGATTGATAGTAAGTTTCTGTGTAATTTTGGAGCATCTATGCCAAAAACGCCAGCGAACAAATGTAGAGTGAAATCACGACCAGCTACGACAGTGAACAAGTAACTGGATATGCATGAGTATTTTAGATACGCTTGAAAGAATTCGTAGTTGTGTGGCATAAAAAGTAGTGCATAAAAACACAAATATTACGAGTAGGAATGCGAACTTTGATAGAAAATGCTACAAATAAAAACAAGAAAACAATTTAATGGTGTTGTTCGAACAAATATGAGATAATAGCCCGGAGATTTGGCAGGCCTGGTGTTGTTTAGTTTTGGTGCTCAGATGTTAATAAAACTTTAGATTATTTTTGAGTCTGGCGATGTAAAGTAAAGATAAATTTTCACTTATAAACGTTTTACTTTTTAGTTCTGTCATTAGCATTTACAAATCAGTTAAACATATTAAAATATCCACGACGTTCGATAATGTCCGAGATTTTTCTATCCACACAGTGGAAATATCATCTGTACATGTATGTCAGTTTTTAATTTAACACCGAAGTCGAAACATGTCAAAAATACTTTCTGAGTCTCTTCAGTTCAAACAACAATCAGAATTGTGGTTCAGTCCTTATTTGCCTTTAAACAAATTTGTTACCCATTGAAGGCCGAAACGATTAAGCAAATAGTCCCAGCAACTTTTATCAACAAACCAGTCACACTTGCCGTTTTGATATTTCTGGCAGTGCTCACAGCAGGTAATTCTATCGCCCGTCCAGCTTCCCGACCTGGTGCAAGTTTTCTTCACATCACTCTCACTGAAATGATAGTTCGGCTCGCACTGGTAAAAGACGATGTCATTTTCTTTAAAGGGTGGGGGTGATGAATATCCGCTAACAGTGGCATGTTCAACATTTGGAGCATTATTGCAATTTCTGTAGCAATCCACAGAGTATGTCCAGATACCGGTATTTAGACATGTCGCAGCTCCTATTAGACCGGAAGCCAGATAATATCCCTCAAGGCAGCTGTACTGTACAGATTTGTTTTCTGTAAAAGGTCCTTCCTGTTGTGTCTGAAAGAAAAATGTTCATACTCAAGTCATCGTATGTACGTCTTTTAAACAACGGAAACGTACATGTTTTTATTATCGTACAAATATTTTCTACATTTAAACTTTGATTCTTCCCAGCGATCCATTTACCAAAACCTTTGAAAACTTCGAACTACTTTTAAGCCTACGGTTTTAAGGCCTGCAGTTTGAGCAATTTGAACCAATAACTAAATTTTCGTTCCCACTAGGTTATCTGCATGACAGTCCGCAATTTAACAAAAAAGTTCTAGTACGCGAATAACAGTTCTCATTAAGTTATTAGGAATAAACAAAGGAATAAAACATTTGCTTTTTCCCACGAATTCATTTCAGTGATTTAATGCTTCGCACTTATATTATTGTAAATTCTGTATAAACTTACACTCACATATCCGTTAGCTGGCTCCGGTAGGGAACAATACGGGTAACATTTTACTTCGGGCGATGACCATTGTCCATAAATGTCACATTTGATGTAGGGAGAGCCAGGGGACAGATAATACCCATCGTCACACACAAACTGAGCGGTCATTGTAAAGTTGTACATTGTTCCAGCTGTAGGTCTGCCATTTTGAACAGTTGGGATATTCGTCTGTTTACAAAATGGATAACACGTGACTTCCGGTTGTGACCATTTAGCCGTTGTGTCGCATGTCACCGTACTCGATCCTGGCGATAGATAGAAATCGGCATAGCATGTATATTCAGCATGATCATATATTGTATAATTGTCTCCTGGGACGGGATACCCATTTAATAAAGGAGTTAAACCTTTCTGTCGACAGTACGGCACACAATCAAACTTTGACCAGTCGCCATTTTTATCACATACGATTTTCCGCTCCGTTATGTTATAAAATCCTTCTTTACATACGAAGTAGGCGGTGGTATTTTCGACGAAGCGGTAAGTCGACCAGGAAGTTACCGAGGCAGTGGATTTAGCAGGTATCGCGAGACAGTACTTTACACACGAGAAGCAAGATTCTGACCAGTTTCCGGAAGGTAAACACTCCCTAGACGATGATCCTATTGACATGTAGCCTTGCTGGCAGACAAGTTCATTTCGTTTTCCAACAGAAGTCGGATTTCCAATTCTGAAGTATGCATTTTGTATGTCAGTTTCGGAAATGCAGTATGCCTTCTTGCATGAAAAATACGGCATTCCTTCCACGTCTAAACAGACGCTTGTGTTGTCACAAGGGCCATCCTTGCACGGACCGACGAGACCTGACGTCACGTCAGTCTGTGACGTCATATTTGTCATGTTAATGTTATAACACCAGTCAGCTGGTGGCTTTTCAGAACCGAAATCGATTCTATCCCTTAACGCACAAAACTTGTTAAAAGAGTTGAAATTGACGGACTTGCACATGGTCCTACGCTGACATTCTTGAAGGCAGTCGGCCGTTGTAATACCAATGTAATGCTCAAATAACCCGAAACTTGTACACGGTCCTTTTTCATAGAGGCGCGGTATGTTAAAGTCACTTCGAGTCTGTGTCTGTATTTCGATAAATCCAAGTACAAACAAATAAACGGAAAGTGCAAATTCCCAACTCGTCACAACTCCGGTAAATTGCGGTACCATTATATCTGCGCGAAATAATGCGTCAACGCAAAATTAAATAACATTACACTAGTTTTCCGAGGCATTCCAAAACACTTAAATGTGTCTAGAAAACGTATCTGTCTACTGGAACTTTGTAGAAGGAGCATGGTTGTTCGGGTCCGTTGCTTGAAACAAGCAATTAGAACATTATTTATTTAATATGGTTAATGTTTTCCGCACGAACAATTAAATAAAATTCTATAGAGACTGTAGCAACAAAAAAAGAACAGTAATGGATGTTAATGAGTTTACATATTTAAAATAATTAATAAAATCAATATGAACGTAGATACGCGGGTACCTATACGTAAATTAAAGGTAACAATAGATGCTTTATAAACAATCATTTCTTCATATTTAGTGTTCAAAAAGTATTCGCAGCCCTACTAATATAGAAGGTATTTGCTTAAAGCCACAATAAACTTGCCAAACAGCATATTTTTTATTAACCAAAACATTTTAGATTTCACCTGTATGAATAATAACACAAAAAATAAACCTTACAATAAGAAAAGGGTATTATCCTATTGATTTAAGGCATGTTTTGGGCGTTTTTCGGATCGTTTATTTTGTTTACAAAACAAACAGCGAATCTTTCCGAGCTGATTTTCAAAAACTCTCGGCAGGCGAAGGTCGCTAATTATACAGAATGACGTCACTTTGTTCTTACGGCCCACTTACGGAAAAAAAAACGATAACTTTTCGCCGAGTGATTGTAAACATTGGTTAGTAATTTTGTGGGCTACAAAAATACTATTCGGACCGGGTCTCAATGATTGGGGATTATTTGAGGACATAATTAGTTGGTCATTTATACTTTCTTTTGAAAAGGGTCAACGTGGTTAATTTATTTTCACAATGAAAAAAAAAGATTTTAGCAAGTTTATTGTGGCTTTAAAGGACTTTTCAGTATTTTACTTTACTGCTGATATAAAAAATTCAACACCCTTGGTGCACACCACGGGAAATAAGTGATTTTTTTTTCATTTTAATTGTTACTGTATTTGGAACTCAACTTACAATTTATTGATTATTTTCTCATAAAGAAATAAAGATATTTCACACATTTTGACACAACTATTGATTTCAATTTCAGTATCTGTTAGATTTTGGCTTGCAGCCAAAACATGAAAAACTTGGCGCGGAAAATGATATTTTTGTTGAGAAGCAGCGCATGAAGTATAATTGACAGCAAGTTGTTTATTATTAATCCCGCCTACAGGTTGCTTTACTCTAAGCCACACCTTTTGTTATTGTTTCAACATCCCCAAGGGAAATAAATCCGCAGCGACAAAAATTTGATTGACATCATCAAAATCAATTTGGAAGTAAAATACAGCGTCTTTTGATTGGAGCGTCACTACTTACAGTCGTCGCATGACAAAAACATGTCAGTGTCTTGTGAAGTGCTGCAGTGCAACAGGTGCCTTCAAAGACCACGTTTAGGTTTTAGGTTGAGTGGTCTTTGAAGACAGGTTTGACTGTAGGTAGACTTCAAAATCATGTGTGGTAAATTTGGTGCTTAGCAAACTTTATATATTTTTATTGCTGGGGTTCCATTTGACCCGGGAGATGACCCTTTGACTCTTGAAATTTACAAAAGGTCTTATTTTGACCCCTATGATTTTAGCTGAAGGGTAGTTTTTTCCTTAAAATAAGGGTATTTTTGGCTTATAATTGAGAGAATCCCTTAAAAGTGGACAAAATGACCCTTGAGATTCAGCTAGTGGAGCCCCTGTATTGTTTTGTCCGTATCTGATAAATAGTTAAAAAGTAATTTACTCCTTTTACTTCAGACACCTGTATCGTCCATACATGTATATATGTAATATTATACTATGCAATCTGTAGGTTCTTATTTTTTGAGTTGGGTATGTAAACAATATCACGCGAGACCGAGAACATACGAACTACAGAAGTGGTTCTCAAGGATAGTTATAAATTCAACGCCGACAGTCTTTCAATGCCTTCAGCGCTTTGATTTGTTGTGGTATTGGTGTAATTATGTTCAACTTGAAGATCATTTTGATAACATTATGTTGGGTGAAAGACGTAATGTTGCTGGTTTCTTGTTGCTACTGATACTGCTTATATTACTGTTTTACCTTGAAAACAAACAGGATAGGTAACGCATATGCCAGTCTTTCACAGAAGCGCTATTTGTGCAGTGTGGCGGCCGTAAAAAATCTCCCCGTACATATAGTCAGTACTGTTATCAGTAAAATAACCCGTTACCGATGTCATGCAGTGATTGTTTTGTATATCAGGGCTATCCGATCAATCTTTTTGGGGTTGTCCCGGTTAGCTCAATTGGTTCTGTCGCAGGAATTGCAGGGCTAGGCGCTGTCGCCGTGACGGTGCCGGTTCGCTCCCAACTAGAGGCACTATCATTTACTAAAATTGTAGAACGTGGTAAAAGAGCAGTGGACTTCGGTAAATATATAAATTTAATACATAGCAAATGTAACACAAACTTAAAAGAAGTCTTACTGATAATGTCTGTTTGTGTAAATGTATGAACACTAATTTAAGAGACCTTTTTAAAATTAACGCTTAAATACAGTTTGTCAATCAGCTTTGGTTTATCGTTTTATTCTTTGCGGAAAGATATATTTAAAACAATAATCTGAATTTTGTTTTTTGTTTTATAGTATGCAAGATGGCTTACCAAAAATATGGTGCAATTGTTTTCGTCTCTGCATGTGTAGACTTTTACAAATGTAGCAATTATTGGTATTCTTATTTCAACCAGTTCCGGTTAATTCAATCAGTTCCGAATGAAAATCGAGGGACATCTCTCAATGTGTTTTGGTTGTCATATTGTCATTGACAGTTGTGTAATGGTTTTGACGGACTAAATACATTTTCTGGTTTCTGTCTGAGGGTTCATAATAATTTTGAAAATAATTTGTAATAAATAAAATAGTATAACTAAGCAATAACATAAAGTTCTTTTTAATAATTTTTGTGACAATGGCTGCAAAAACCAGGCCAATGTCGCAAAAATCACATTTTCAGTTTATTACATTTTCTAAATCTACAACATGTATTAGATAACTCCTGAAAATTTCACACTGATTCGATCAATATTGGTGCGCCCAAAGCAGATTGAACAAACTAGGTGTTTTTGTCATTTTAAACAAAAATCAGGTGTGTTTAAAACATGGTTACAATGGCAACCAGGAATACATATGATTCCCCATTTAACATACAAAAACAACTGATAGTGAATAAAAAAAAAATGTTGTTCAATTACCGATATTTAACCAATTAGTAAAGTTTAAGTAAATCTACTATTTTGAAGGACTAATAAAAGAAAAAAAAGTACATGAAATAACCTGAAAAAGTGACATTCTAATAACACCACACCAACATTATATTTATTACAATTTATCAGACACAACATTGGAGATAAAGGCCCAATACTGTGGTAGGAGGGATTGAATTTGTGGTTTTTGTGTTGGTTATTATCTCTTTGATCAGATGTTACATGGCCATACGAAGTCGTAATTGTAAGTTTAATTGCACAGCCTTCAGGTATTGAACTTTAGTTTCTGATACAACCTTAAATGATAGTGTCTCTAGCTGGGAGCGAACCCGCACCGTCACGGCGACAGCGCCTAGCCCTGCAATTCCTACGACGCAACCAATTGAGATAACCGGGACAACCCCCAAAAAGGTTGATCGGATAGCCCTGATATACGTAACAATCACTGCATGACATCGGTTACGGGTTATTTTTACTCATATTTTTTACTGATTTTGCTTGCGTTTGTAACACATTGATAAAACAAAATACTGCAAATAAGTATGTTTTTCGTTTCGGGCCATTTAAGTTCATCTTTGCATGTAGGGGAGACCGGGGATAGTTGTTACACTTTTAGCATTTTTCAGAATTGTGACTGTTTCAGTTGTGCGAAAGTAATGTAAATAGCGGCAATTAAAAGCATATGAAGTTAAGTTTAATATAAAATTAGACCGATTACACTATATAAACTGAACTCATTAAAAAACAAATTTTCGCAAGTAGACCAAAGTGTAACAACCTACCCCGGCCCAAGTAGACCAAAGTGTAACAACCTACCCCGGCCATGGGGCATGTTGTGACAGGTCTCGGGGTAAAATGTTACAATAGCTCTGGGTACAATTTTTAACATATTCAGATACATAACAGTGACCTTTTTGATAACGGTTTCATTCAAAGACGTGAAAATTGTTTAGAATATGATTTTTGACTAAAACATGCATGTCGTTTCATAAATACAGTCACTGTGGATGTTAAGTTGGAAAGTCGGAAACGTTTGTCCAAACGTTTCAATAAGGCATTCTTTTTTTAATCTATTCTGAATTCGGATAGATTGTATATATAAATTTGTGGTTTACTTATATTGCTCGGACAAAAACAATGTAAATTTATAACTTTTGCGAAATAACTTTGCGAAAGTTTAGTATGATACCTGTCAAAGTGTTGTAAAATATACTTTCAGGAACAGCCACAACCACAGTCACAAAATACAAAAGCTTAGCCACACAAACAAACCGTAGATCTCCATGAAATTCTGAGAGTTTATCAATTTATAATTTGATCAGTTAAAAAAGACACCACAAAAAAGAGAACCAGAAGGGTAACCTTCTTCAAGCGATCAGTGCCAATAGTTTTCCGCCATGTTTAATGCAATAAGATAAAGATATCAATATTTCGGGTTATTTTTGCGTTTACACGAGCATTTTTCCGATAAAACATCGATAATATTGTCAAAAGTTGTGAAATGAATAATATTAAGGTGCATAATGCTGGTCTAAAATCTATGTTTTGTTGAGGGACGAAATATTACCCTGTAACAACATGCCCCATCACCGACGTAACAACTTACCCCACCCACCCCTTGTCGCACTTCGAGGTCGCTAAATATAACATATAGCCTGATTTATTTTTATTACTAGATCTAGTTTCAAAGAAAATACGAATATTTATGCTAATTTTTATTTGTGTTTAAGAGTCGACTCGTATATGCAATAAGGAGGAAATATCGAAATGTTTTCCGAATTCGAAAGAAATTACTTTTACATAGTAAAATCAGTTTTTCCTAACTAATCTGACTATTTCCCGGACAATTTTAATGAAACTTACAATAAACATAGAGAAAATTTTGAGGGTTATTTTAGTATCCATGCCAACTTCATTAGTAATGCAATGTTGTCGCAACATTAAGTGTAACAACTTGCCCCGTGTAACAACTATCCCCGGTCGCCCCTAGAAATGATAATATCACACAGAAGCACAACAACACCCCTAATTATGTTGATGATGGGTTGCTATATACTGATAACTAGTAACTTCTGGGAACACTTTACCATCCTTGTCATAGATATCTATGAAATATGGTGCTAATGACATTGGGACATGGCCAATAGGCTAACCAGCCATATCCTCTCGCTTTGAGTGTCTCTTTTCACCAGTTATACTTCCCATTTCATCCTTTGAAAAGAATCTTAACTCTAAAATCCACACCAACTGCTGATTCTCAAATACTGATCCGGAATTGGTTGAAAGTGTTGTTTCACAAAAACTTTTATACATAAAATAGAATGCAAACATTTATGCACACGATTTTGCTTGCATTGGTAACACCTTGATAAAACACAATACTGCAAATAAATATGTTTTTCGTTTCGGGCCATTTAAAAATATTTACATTCCTATTGATTTCTTCGTTTAAAAAGAATCGGTTCATTTTGCATGAACCGCATGACCCGTAATGACGTCAGTAACGTCATGGCTGTTACTATTGAAAACGTATTACTCCCCCTTTTCACTTAATACTAATTTTTGAAAGGGTTCGACTTAAGTTTATTTAAAGAAAAAAATGAATATGGATTTGCCAGCTCTCGCGTGCACGTCCAATCTGCATGAACCGCACCAAAATAAGAATCATTCTTTAATTAGTTTTTTGATGAACGTCACGCTCATCTGCTATGCGTTGCCAAATTTTGCACACGAGTATCTGCAATAGTTTTGGTCAATGCGGCGCTTTGCTAGAAGTAAACAGTAGATCAAAGGTTAGAGTTCGTCAAAGTTCAGTTCAAATGCTATTCATTGCGACTCAGTTTTATTCACTCATTTTACTGAAAAATTTCTATCATATGATAGAAAGTAACAAGTTCTATCATATGATAGAAAGTAACAAGTTAACCGGAACCGGTTCATAGCCGGAACTGGTTGATAAACTGTATGTCACGTGAACGTTGGTTTTTTCAAGTCCTTGATCTCTAAACGCTGCTTAAGTAAATTATATATTTTCTAACCAGATTGATGAAAATTTAAGTAAAATTAATTACTAATAATCAACCGTATAGAAATATTTCACCTGGGAGTGACCTTGGTGGAAAAATTCGACCCGGATGAGCTGTTATGGGCCATTAAAGTTTAATGTTCATAAAAGACAAAGAGCATCACAGCGCATGTACAGATTAGGGGACATTTAAAAAGTAAAATATGCATATCAGGAATCGCCACACTCACAAAACACAGCCTCCCCACGCAGCGAAAAAGAAGAGTGGAAGAGAGAGAGAGAGAGAGAGAGAGACAGACAGACAGACAGAGAGAGAGAGAGAGAGACAGACAGACAGAGAGAGAGCATGTTTGTTATAAGTATGTCAATTCAAATAGGAATCCACAAACAACTTAGAACGAAAAAGAGAACCTTTAGGGGTACCGCCTTGGAACGGTCAGACTCAGTGGCAACTTGGGGTTTAAACCAGGTTTTAGGGTGCACCAACCTCACACTTGCCCCAACAGGTTCTCGTATCACAAAACAAGTACAACTTATCTTGGTGAAATAACTCCAACCCACCCATCGGCTCAACAATGTTGCAATCAAAAGCATTAAGCTTAAAAGATAAGGTGTACACACCTAAACCAGCATCAGTGCAAGAACGAAAAATCATCAATTCCACACAATTTAATGGGAAAGATAAATTCACAGATGTGCGCATCAGTCATAGACAATTAGATAAAAGACTTGACGTCATAATCACCCAAAATGGACGTCACATTGAATATTTGTAATAAATATTATTTTGGATATATGGACAAAATTTCTTATTCAAGTACGGTATGTTGTATGTCAAACAAAACTTTAAAGCCTCCAGATTATTACTATGTGAAAACTGCATGCCTATGTTTGATGATATTAACGTTATGAAATTAAAAAAGTGTATCAGATATTATAATTCACCCTGTACTTGGGGCTTCAACAAGTTTTTGCCTCTTAAGAAGGAAGCTTTAATCGTTCCGAATCTCCAAATAGACCCTTTTCACATTGCTCCGTCGAGGAACGGGTTTTCCGATTTTTATCGAAACGCGATTTCAGAACGAGGCGCCCTATGCTGACTCGCATATTAAAAGTTATACAACGGTATTAGCAAACAGGTCTTTTAATTTTAAAAATTGGGTCAAAACATAGGTCACCTGGTCAAATAAATAAAAGAAAACGTCGGCCTTATTTTCCATCTGACTTTCATTAGAATGAATTCGAATGTTTGTACATGTATGCCGAGTTTAAATCCCGTTCAGTCAAATAAAAACAACTAGGTCAACGGGATGAATTACAGTGGAACTTCGCTAAAAAGACCAACACTATGACTTCACTTAAGTGGTCTTTTAGTGGGGTTGTCATTATATCGGGAAGGAACATAATGCAGAACTGTTAAAAGGGACTTTAAATAGTGGTCTTATAAACGGGTGGTCTTAATTTCGAAGTGGTCTTAATGAGGGGTTTTGCTGTAAACAAAAACTCGATTAGCAATAGAATAGTGACCAAACGCACTTGTCGCCTTCGACTTCGCAGCAACGGTCGCAACAAGTTACAGTTCTATCCCAGTATCCGTCTTTAGTGCAGACCTTTTTCCCGTCAGTCCTGCTTAAATGGTAACTTGGAATTGGCCAAGGAGCTGTATAGCAATCGTATGTGACAATATCATTTTCTTTGGATGGTGGTCCCGATGAGTAACTTCTTATATAGCCATTGGCAATACTGGGTGCATCGTTGCAGTGTTTGTAGCATTTTACTGAGTACGCCCAGTCACCGGTGTTTAGACATATCGCAGTTCCGGTATGACCGGGCGCCAAATAATAACCGTTAAAGCAATTGTATTGTACACTGTCATTTTCTTTGTATAGTTGTCCTGATGAGTAACTGCTTATGCTGGCAAGGTCAACACTGGGTGCGTCCTTGCAGTGTTTGTAGCATTTTACAGAGTACGTCCAGCCACCGGTATTTAGACATACCGCAATTCCTGTTTGACCGGAAGCCAAATAGTAACCGTAAGAACAACTGTATTGTACAATTTCGTTTTCCTTGAATAGTCCCTGCTGAGGTGCCTAAAACGATAAAACGTTAATGTATTTAATTGGAAAATAAAACATTTACGAGACACTTTCCTTGAGGTGTTGCTCCTTTTGTCATTGCTATGTCATTAATAAAAAGAAAAATATCAAACTCTCTCAAACGGCAAAATGCAGTTTCATCAAACTTGGCACAAATCAGTGTTATTAGTGTATGTTTACATTACATAACATACGTTAAGAAAAATTGGAACAGTAGAGAAAATTAGGTAGACCTAGAAAATCCCTAAAATTCTTTTTTCAATTTAACACAAAAATTAAGTTACATAAAACAACAACTCAAATGCCTACATGTGTAAAATGATACTGACACCAATATGTAAGGCCCCATCAAATAACTTTCAACTATGTAGAAGAAAGAAATCAACATTTTTATTATTTTGTCATCCAAGAGAAAAAAAAATCCGATTTTTTACCGTCCGAAAATATACACATTCAACGTCGTTGATTTTGTTTTTAGATTTTGAACGTTGAAAATCATTATTGAAGTAAAAAAAAATAAAACGGTTTCATCCTCTTTCAATGTAATTTTAAACAGCTTAACTACCAAAGAATATTGAGAATCTTCCTCTCCGGGTATCAGAAAACTCAGCGAATAATCCTTTATAAATGCTTTATTTTCATGAGCGCCATTTTTGGGGGAAATACTTTTTATTTTCTATGAGAATTCAAAATATAAGGAGTTTTGTGCACTACTCTATCTCAGTAAATTACTCTATTCGAACTTGCAGTAGTTGTACTCGTGGCCATTACTCTTTGTCTTTGATGAATCGCCGTTGGACGTAAATTCGAAAAAGCATGCACGGAAAACATGCGACACTTAAGTTTTCTATTGCTTAACATTATCCTACTTTGTTGTTTTAATTAAAGCAGATTGGCCACATACAGTGATAAGTGTGCATGGCTGCGAAGTTGTTTATTGCGAATACACAGCTTTTAATTGAGAAAGGAGGTCGCATTTTTTGTCTCCAAATGATACAATTTAGCACCCAACTGGTTTTCGATTTCATTCTTGAAACCAGTCATATTGATTCGTACCAAAACCTTCAAACCTCGAACCATCCAGGACAAAAAAAAACGGTAATCAGGTGTGGGGAGATTCGCCACTGAAGGTGGTAATAGGAAGTTTTGAAAATTAAATCCCAGCGTAAGATACAAGTGTCACGTGATAATTTATACCGACCGGTATTTCTGGAATAGCCGTTCCCACGCGCGGCGATAGTGTTTTATCACATCACTACGGAATTCCGTTGGGGGCCATCGTTGTTTCGCACTTTCGACCTCTTGGGCGAGAACACGAAAACACGATGCGAGATCGCGAAACAACGATGCGATATCGCGAAAACACGATGCGAGGTCGCGAGAGTACGATAAGAGAACGCGATATTAATATCGCGCTCTCGCATCGTACGTTCGCAACCTCGCATCGTTGTTTCGCGTTCTCGCATCGTCTTTTCGCGTTTTCGTGGTCTCGCCCTCAGGACAGCATCGTACTTTCGCGACCTCTCATCGTTGTTTCGCGTTCTCGCATCGTGTTTTCGCGTTTTCGTGGTCTCGCCCTCAGGACAGCGAGACTACGAAAACGCGAAAACACGATGCGAGATCGCGAAAGTACGATGCGAGAACGCGATATTAATATCGCGTTCTCGCATCGTACTTTCGCTTTATATATTTTGCATTTATTTATCTTTTTGATTTTGCATACTAATTTCAAAAAGTGTTTTCGACTTTTAATACTACCTTATTGTTAAGAATTGTTGCATGATTATTAAATAAATTTCAACTGTTTGGTACAAGATTTGTAGCATGAAGCTATTAAATATTTTCAATAATTTTACCATATTTATCTTTATTTGTCAGTTTTATATAGTTATAAATTATCTAATACCGTTTTGGATGGATAGCATCTTCAACAGACAATGGTTCACACCTTCCGCCCACATGTTTATATAAGGCTGCGTTCAGAGCTGCGTTTTCCCTATATGTTTATATTGGCTGCGTTTCCTGGCTGCGTTTTATACCCCACCAAACCGGAAGGCGAGGGAGCGAGACCACGAAAATGCGAAAACACGATGCGAGAACGCGAAACAACGATGCGAGGTCGCGAAAGTACGATGCGAGGGAGCGATTTTAATATCGCGTTCTCGCATCGTACTTTCGCGACTTCGCATCGTGTTTTCGCGATCTCGCATCGTTGTTTCGCGACCTCGCATCGTTGTTTCGCGATCTCGCATCGTGTTTTCGCGTTTTCGTGTTCTCAACGATGGCCTCAACGGAACACCGTACATCACTGTAAATTTAATGGGGAAAACATCGAGTCGTATTTGAATATATGTTGTTGTTTTTTTCTGGTTAATTTTAGAAACATATTCTGTATAAACTTACACTGACATATCCGTTAGCTGGCTCCGGTAGGGAACAATACGGGTAACATTTTACTTCGGGCATTGTCCATTGTCCATAAATGTTACATTTGATGTAGGGAGAGCCAGGGGACAGATAATACCCATCGTCGCACACAAACTGAGCAGTCATGGTAAAGTTGTACATTGTACCAGCTATAGGTCTGCCATTTTGAACAATTGGGATGGTCGTCTGTTTACAAAATGGATAACACGTGACTTCCGGTTGTGACCATTTAGCCGTTGTGTCGCATGTCACCATACTTGATCCAGGCGATAGATAGAAATCAGCATTGCATGCATATTCCGCATGATCATATATCGTGTAATTTTCTTTTGGCAGGGGATATCCGTTTGGTAAAGGACTTAAATCTTTCTGTCGACAGTACGGCACACAATCAAACTTTGACCAGTCGCCATTTTTATCACATATGATTTTTCGTTCCGTTATGTTATAAAATCCTTCTTTACATACGAAGTAGGCGGTGGTATTTTCGACGAAGCGGTAAGTCGACCAGGAAGTTACCGAGGCAGTGGATTTAGCAGGTATCGCGGGGCAATACTTTACACACGAGAAGTAAGATTCTGACCAGTTTCCGGAAGGTAAACACTCCCTAGACGATGATCCTATTGACATGTAGCCTTGCTTGCAGACAAGTTTATTTAGTTTTCCAACAGAAGTCGGACTTCCAATTCTGAAGTATGCATTTTGTATGTCAGTTTCGGAAATGCAGTATGCCTTCTTGCAAGTATAAAACGGCATTTCTTCTACATCTAAACAGACGCTTGTGTTGTCACAAGGGCCTTCCTTGCACGGACCGACGAGACCTGACGTCACGTCAGTCTGTGACGTCATATTTGCCATGTTAATGTTATAACACCAATCGGCTGCTGGCTTATCGGTGCCGAAATCGATTCTGTCCCTCAACGCACAAAACTTGTTAAATGGGTTGTAATTGACGGACTGGCACATTGTCCTTCGCTGACATTCAGCAAGACAGTTGGTCGTTGTTATTCCAAAATAATACTCAAATAACCCGAAACTTGTACACGCACCCTTTTCATAGAGGCGCTGTATGTTAAAGTTACTAATTTGTGAATTCGTCTCGTCAAGAGACTGTGTCTGTATTTTAATTAATCCAATTACAAACAAATAAAGAGAAAGTACTAATTCCCATTTCGTCATGGTTCTCATATATATTGCGGTATCATTATATCGGTGCGAAAAATGCGTCCCCGGTAAAATAGATTACATCACATTAGGTTTTTGAGGTATTCCAAAAATGTGTTTGTTACAGGTCCTGTGGAACTTTGTAAAATGAACACGATAGTTCGGGTCCGTTGCTTAAAACAAGCCAATTGAACACTGGCCAGTCAAACATTATTTATTTAATATAATTAATGTTTTCCAGCACAAAGAACTGAATGAAATTCTATAGAAACTGTGATAGCAAAGAAAGAACATGAGTAAGCATATTTAAAATTAAGGGCTTACCACACTCCTCTTAATCCTATTCATACCGGATAAAAAGAAAATTATCAAAACGCCAAAATGCCGTTTAATGAAACTTTACACAAATGTATGTTATTATTGTATCTTTATTTTGCAGATGGTAAGACACGTTAGAACTGTAAAGAAAAATAGCGAGATCTCAATCTAAAAATTCCCTCAACTTCTATTTACGTAAATTCACAAAAACTAAACAACACAAAACATCATTTTAAATGCCCACATAAGTAATATGATACTGACAACAATTTATTGTGTCCGCGTGACTAACATATGCAAACTTTACGGGATATTAGTAAAATTGTGTTCGACCTTCAATTTCCTGGTCACGTATACGATGACAATCACTGATTTCTCTTTTTTGTAGTTGAAAGGTTTTTTTACAAGATACACAACATTTTCTTGTCAGTATTATTGTGGGAATTCAAATTATGTCTTGTATCGCTTATTTGTTGTTAATTTATTTAAATAGAATTTTAAGGAATTTTTAGGTCTAGCTTTTTTCTTTACTTTTCTAACGTGTCTTACTGTGTGCAAAATAAAGATACATTAGTAACATTCGTTTATGCAGTTTCATTGAACGGCATTTTTGCCATTATTGAGATTTTGATAATTTCCTTTTTATCGATAAACGTGGTTGGGAGGAGAGTGATAAGCCCTTAAGTAAAATCAATATGAACGCAGATACGCGGCTACCTGTACGTAAATTAATAGTATCAAATTAATCAATCTCACTAAAGTCAGATCTAACAAAATGTTAGATCTGATGACGGCCCGCAGACACCGTACATAAGTAATAGCGGTTTTCCCAATTACTATTTTTAGAAACTGTCAACAAAGGAATCATGATTTATTACGCTCGCAAAATGATCTGAAGATGTCATTACATTAGAAATGAATGCAATACGACTTAAACACATATATCTCCAGTAAATTATGTCTTACGAAAGCTGTCGACACTTCCCATGGTTCAAAATATTATTTCTACTTTCACTTTTGCGATTTTGTAGGCGACAATCTGATTGGTTCAAAGGGTTAGTGATAAAAACACGTTTTAGTTACTCGTCGTCAGATCCTGATAGCGTAGCGTTTTTCAGGAAATGATTTTAATCAGATTGCAAATTAATCTAATTACTGAAGTGTTGAAAAATTATTCACGGCCCCATAACACAATTGTATAAGATGTATGCTAAAACTTTACTGCAGATAGAGATAAATTTAACTCTTAATTTATGAAAAAAACAAAACAACTAGAGATGTGTCCATAGGACACAGATGCCCCCGCTACGCATCTTTTTCAGACACACAAGTGCAATGATGGTAATAATGGCATTTCAAAGACAGTGATGTTCGAGTAATTATAAGAATATGCATTAACTTGAAGATCAAGTAAATTATTTGTATTTGTGGCACTGTTGTCTTCTCATTTCGGAAATGTCAGTGAAGAAGTTGGTAATGCAATGCAATGTCATAGTGAACATTTGTGCCAAGTTATTTTGAAATCCCTTCATTCATAAAGAAGTTATAGCCCGAACAAGTAAATTCAAGTTGTAGAAACTGTGACCTTGACCTTGGACTTACAGGCATGGGTAATGTACGCAACACACCGCCTTGTCATGGTGAACACTTGTGCCAAAGTATTTTGAAAACCCTCTATTCAAAACAAAGTTATGGACCGGACAAGAAAATTCTAGTTTTAATAACAGTGAACTTGACCTTGGACCTACAGGCATGGACATGGTACACGACTCACCACCTTGTCATTGTGAACATTTCTGCCAAGTTATTTTGAAATTACTCCACGTAGTTACAACCCTTACAAGAAAATTCTATTTTAGCAACAGTGACCTTGGACCGACAGGAATCGGAATGGTATGGGACACACCACCTTGTCATGATGAACATTTGTGTCAAGTTATTTTGAAATCACTCTATTCCTAACAAAGTTACAGCCCGGACAAGAGAATTCTATTTTTAGTAACCTTTGACCTACAGGCATGGGCATGGTACGCAACACACCGCCCTGTCATGGTGAACATTTGTGTCAAGTTATTTTGAAATCCCTCCATTTATAATGAAGTTAAGGGCCAAATGTATATTTTGCTTAACACAAATTGTAAGTGAAAAAGGGGCATAATTTGAAAAATATTGGAAGCAGGGTTGTGGGTCTTGTTGGTTATGATGTAGATTTTGATGGTGAAAATATATTTCAAGTTTCAAGGCAATATCTCAAGTAGTTTTAAAGTTATGGGCAAAATGCATATTTTGCTTAACACAAAACATAAGAAACAAGAAATATTCCTATTAAAACTAATGTAAATGGAAGTATCAAAGGGCCATAACTTCTGAACGGAACGTGTAAGAGCAAAACCCCACTTTTATGCACAACAACATATCAGGCCAAGCATTGTGGTAAAGTTTCATTAAATTCCCACCAGGAGTGTAGGAGGAGTTGCGTTCACAAGATATATTCCTATTAAAACTAATGTAAATGGAATTATCAAAGGGCCATAACTTTTGAACGGAACATGTAAGAGCAAAACCCCACTTTTATGCACAACAACATATCACGCCAAGCATTGTGGTAAAGTTTCATTAAATTCCCACCAGTAGTGTAGGAGGAGTTGTGTTCACAAGAATATCGGACGTACTGACGGACACGAGCAACTCTTAATGCCCGGCGCCATTTCACGGGGGGGGGGGGGGGGGGATAAAAACTTCCGGTGATATATCCAGGGTTTCCAGCACCATTTATAAAAAAAGCTTACCAAATCAGGGTTTTCACTGACCAATATTACCAAACTATACGGCATTCAGTATTACCAAACTATACAGCATTCACCTCCCCTACTGCTTTCTAATCCAAACATTTGTTCATTTGTATTATTTAAACAATATGGTTTAACATTTGACAACTAAAACATGCTTTATACATACGAAGTATATATATCATATATACAAAGTTTGGTAGTTTTATGTTCACTGAAATATTAAACTAAAATAAATATGCAACCAAATCCAACATAAACAAGATGTTTTTTGAGAAAACGCATGTCTCCCCCCATGCACCATGACCCCTTTGACCTTGACCTACTGACCCCAAAATCAATAGGAGTCCTCTACTCAATAAGGACATCCTTCGTATGAAGTTTGAAGGCTCTGGGTAAAATAGAACTCCTGTTTTTGAGCGGAAACGGTTTTCACTCTTCAGGCCCCTGTGACATTGACCTTTGACCCCAAAATCAATAGGGTTCTTCTACTCTATAATTGCTAACAAAATATGAAGTTTGAAGTCCCTGGGTCAAAGGGTACTTGAGTTATAGAGCCGAAACGGTTTTCACTCTTCGGGTCACTGTGACATTGACCTTTGACCTACTGACCTCAAAATCAATAGGGTTCTTCTACTCAATAAGGGCTATCACCCTATGAAGTTTGAATGCTCTGGGTCAAAGGGTACTAGAGTTATTGAGCAGAAACGGTTTTCACTCTTCAGGCCCCTGTGACCTTGACCTACTGACCCCATCCATAGGGTTCTTGTACTCAATAAGGGCTATCACCCTATGAAGTTTGAATGCGCTGGGTCAAAGGGTACTAGAGTTATTGAGCGGAAACGGTTTTCACTCTTCTTGCCCCTGTGACCTTGACCAACTGACTCCAAAATCCATAGGTTCTTCTACTCAATAAGGGCTATCGCCCTATGAAGGTTGAAGGCTCTGGGTCAAAGGGTACTCGAGTTATTGAGCGGAAACGGTTTTCACTCTTCGGGTCACTGTGACCTTGACCTTTGACCTACTGACCCAAAAATCAATAGGAGTCCTCTTCTCAATAAGCGCTATCACCCTATGAAGTTTGAAGGCTCTGGGTCAAGGGGTACTCGAGTTATTGAGTGGAAGCGGTTTTCACTCTTCGGGTCACTGTGACCTTGACCTTTGACCTACTGAACCCAAAATCAATAGGGTTCTTCTACTCAATAAGGGCTATCACCCTATGAAGTTTGAAGGCTATGGGTCAAAGGGTACTCTAGTTATTGAGCAGAAATGGTTTTCACTCATAGGGTCAATGTGACCTTGACATTTGACCTCAAAATCAAAAGGGTTTTTCTACTCAATAAGGGCTATCACCCTATGAAGTTTGAAGGCTCCGGGTCAAAGGGTACTCTAGTTATTGAACGGAAACGGTTTTCACTCTTCTGGTCACTGTGACCTTGACCTTTGACCTACTGACCCCAAAATCAATAGGGTTCTTCTACTCAATAAGGGCTATCACGCTATGATGTTTGAAGGCTCTGGGTCAAAGGGTACTCTAGTTATTGAGCGGAAATGGTTTTCACTCTTCCGGTCACTGTGACCTTGACCTTTGACCTACTGACCCCAAAATCAATAGGATTCTTCTACTCAATAAGGGCTATCACCCTATGAAGTTTGAAGGCTCTGGGCAAAGGGTACTCAAGATATTGAGCGGAAATGAAGTGTGACAGACAGACAGACGAAGTGATGGACAGGGCAGAAACAATAATTTCTATATTAACTGGTAAAAACAAATATCCCCTATTTCATGAATACATAAATATGTGTAGTTGTATTAGTCTCCTAATGTTAAACAATAACCTTAACCAACTGTTAGCGCCAGTTTGCCCCCCCCCCCCCCCCCCCACCCCCCCAAAAGGTATACCCCAATCTAGTAACCAGGGTTTTCCAAAGAAATCCTGGTTAAAACACAACAACACCAAGCAAGCTGATGTCTTAAGAATTTAATACAATAAATACATTGAACACAGGCACTTTATATGGTATCGGTGTAGTAAAGTATTTTCTAAAAATAGATTGGTTCGGGGAAAAAATAGTTCCAAAGTTTGCGCTTTTTCATTCTATTTTCGTTTGCTACGTTTTGGTGCAGCAGTTCCACTTGATGCCTTTCTTTTCCTTCCTGTATTATCCATGGCCTCTGACATCCTGAAAAACAACAACAATAACATATAAGCTGCGCCATCAATGGTGAAAAATATGTACAATTATCTTGTGCTTGGCGATGATAAAGTAATTCTCCCAACTGTTTTTATTTTGCATAGGAAAACATTTCCTTCGATGCATTGCTATGACAAAAACATTGCACAAATTATTTGAATGTGCACAAAGGTTTTTCCTGTGACGTTGACAAGCATACATGTTTTACCATGGTTTGCTGAAAAATAGCGTCATTCGCCTAGCATGCTGTCATTTGCTTTGTGGTCAATATTGATGTTCGACAGCCATTTAAAAGGTATACAAATATCACAAATTCCCCTCAATGTTCGATAAGGATTGAAAAAATTTAGGAGTGTAAATATAAGAAATCAATAATTTGTTGTTTTCATCTGCATATGAAAAACATTTCAATCCTGCAATGCGTCTTAGAGAGGTAGACCTCATTCCTTGATTCCTTGTAATGTCCTCGTAAACTGAAATGACTGCTCATCATCCATTTAGCCATAAAAATATAAATTATTGTGAAAATATATAACACCATTTCTGACAAATAAGCACACAGTGTAGATCCAGATCAGAGCCATCTGTTCTGGATCTACACTGGTGATAATACATTCGTTGAGAGAGAAGGTTCAAAATCCTTTGGTATTTACGGGGAACTATTTTGAGGGATTTCATTATTGGGAGGGTATGGATATCCCTTGACTAAATTAGATATGGCTAATATCCAATGTGTGACCAATATAGATCCAGATCAGCATGCACACCATCTTGTACAGTCTGAACAGGACCAAAACAGTTGCTTTTAGTGTACAGTGAACCTGCCTTAACAGCCACCTGCTAATAGCAGCCACCTGTCTTAAACAGCGAGTTTGAATGTGACAGAAAATAACATTTTGTTCTCATTATTACTGTCTGTAACAGCCAACTGTCTTCAGCAGCCACTTTTTGTCACTCCCTTGGGTGGCTGCTAAAGACAGGTTGGAATGTACTTCATTTTTATTTATTATTTCTGACAAAAAAGCAAGCAGTATAGAATCTGATCAGAGAGAAAGGATGTGCAGGCTGATCTGGATCTACACTGGTCACATATATAAGGTATTAGCCATATCTATGATAAAACATTCTTGTTAACCTTTTTTAATATAAACTATTCATTCCAAATGTCAGGAATGCCATGAAATTTATTTGACTTCTGTGTTCTTACAGCGGTCTATTCTGGCTTAAAAAGCAAAAACCCTTTACTCCATGGAATATGTGAGGTACGCCACGGGAAAAGGTACCTTCGGGCAGTTGACGTCAATACTAGAAACGACGTCATAAAGTTGAGCAGACGACATTAATTATTATGCAATCACGGTAAAAATACCATTTTATTGTCAAAATGTGTAACAAAATCATTGTTTTGTTATGAGAAAATAATAGAAATTTAATAGTTCTTTCTAAATATAGGAACAACAAAAATTACACAAAAATGCCCGAAGGTACCTTTTCCCGTGGCGTGCCTCATGTGCAAACAGTGTAGAACCAGATAAGACATCTGTTCAGGATGATACTGATAATAAACTTTATGACAAACTTTGTACACATTTTTTTTATTTTTGATGATGATGACCATTCAAGTTTTGCACCAACATCTATTCAAAACGTCATGATATCACAAATTCTTCTCCATATTTTGTTAATAAGTAAGAACATACGGACAGTTAACTATATATACCAGAATTTACTTTATAATACATTGCATTTACTGGGATATAAACAACATTTGCATTGGATAAACCAAGCATGAAGTCTATTGTGCTTAAGCAATCCAAATGTTTTTTACATCCTGATGAACACAGTCAAGTGATGGGATATGGTTGTAATCTATGGGCAAACATTGTAGATCCAGATCAGCTGGTACATCTGTGCAATTGGATCAGGATCTATATTCTCCGCTCTTAAATTCATTAGGTTATTTCTGATCAATAATGTAAATCCTGATCAGACGGCATGGATGTACCAGTTGATCTGGATCTACACTGTTCACAATTGTATACAAGAGGGCCAATTGGCCCTAAATCGCTCACATGTATAAAACATGTATATATGGAATATTTTGTTTTGTAGCCCCTTACACTGTCCTTAATGCAGTTATTTCCGGCGGCTCATATTCTGTGACATCCACATCCGGGTTGCACAAAAATCCGCTGATGTATTCCGGCTTCAAACACAAACACCCACTCGTGAGCAGCCTCTCCAGGTCGTCTTGCTGCATCGCAACCTTATTTAAGTCTATCAAAGCATGTGTTGCGTCAATTTTGTCATTATATGGTGGTTTGACATTAAGTACAGAGGCGCCACCTGCCATCAGCAGACGTCGATAGTTTTGTTCGCGGCTTTTATCACAGCAGAGCAATACACGCCACGCACAAAAGGCACCATAATGGTCAGGTGAGTTCTGAAAAAAAAACAACAACAACACATTTCTTGATTATACATTATTCTTTAACCTTTACTTGATATATGTCTTTGACACATGGGCAAACAGTGCAGATCCAGATCAGCTGACACATCTGTGCCATCTGATCAGGATCTACACATTTTGCCTGTTTAATTTTATTAGGTTATTTCTGACCAAAAAGCCAGCACTGCAGATCCTGATCAGGTGCAATGAATGTGCCAGCAAATCAGCAAATCAGGATCTTTGTAGGTCGCAAATGCAATAATATGCATTATATATAGTGGTAAGGGCTAGTGTGGACTAAATTTAATTCAGACTTATTTACTAAAATCCCGACTAACATTTTAAAATATTTTGAAGTATCTCTTTGGGCGAACATCAGTGCCGTCTGATCACAATCTGCACTGGTCGCATTTTCGTCAGAAATAACCTTATGAACAGTTTAGATCCTGATCAGATGGCATGGATGTGCTGGCTGATCTGGATCTGAACGGTTCGCCCATGCAATAAAGGTGTATCAATGGAAGGAACGGTTAATACATATAACAGGGTTTCAATGTGTAATATGTTTACATAGAATCTAAGCAGATTTTCAGTCCAGTGCCTGTGTGAAACTAACAGACAAATTTCTGTTTATCCCCAATTTTACCTTTTACTCAATTAATATATTCCTGTACGACCATTGTAGATCCAGATCAGAAGGCACATCCATGTCATCTGATCAGGATCTACACTGTTCACTTCTTCATCAGTAATCAAAAAGTGAAAAGTGGAGATCAAAATCACGGTTGAAGGTTATAAAACTGAGATTGGAAACCAGTCTCAAATCTCAAGCATCTGATTGGCTGAAATGGCGACTGGTCGCCATTTCAGCCAATCAGATGCTTGAGATTTGAGTCTGGTCTCCATGCTCAGTTTTATAACCTTGGGCACTGATGTCTAATGCTGTGCCAACTGATCTGGACCTGGATCTACACAGTTTGCCCATTGGTTGCAGTCATATCATAGTGTAAAGGGTAATCATGGAATCTTTTCAGGTTTCTAGATTTGTTACTTTTTAAACTAGTGGACTAAATTCTGATAAGCGCCCCGATTTAAAATTCTTTTTAAATCTCCAACTTCCATTGTTCTATTTATTGATAAGTTGATAAAAACTTGGTTAACAGGTTAATGGCTCATTATCAGCACTGAATTATTCCAGTCAAGCCTAAAATAACATGAACATAAGCAATTTTCAAGTTGACTCTCGCCACATTTTGTTCTAATACAAAAAAGTAAATAATCAAGTGGTCCCAAAAGTCTTTAAATATTCATAAAATATCTCCAACTAGAATTATATTCAGTATATAAATCATAAGCCAGAAA
This sequence comes from Corbicula japonica, assembly GCA_038501625.1. Lineage (NCBI taxonomy): Eukaryota > Metazoa > Mollusca > Bivalvia > Venerida > Cyrenidae > Corbicula > Corbicula japonica. Next base: position 1,497,491 of record JAZAYU010000117.1, on the reverse strand, counting down.
ATTATATTTCTATAGAAAAAATTCTGACAAAGATTAATGTAAACTGTGTTTTTGTGGGCCTTAGTTTGTTTAACTGTGGGCGTAAAACTGTAACAAGGGACTTTGAAATAGTGGTCATTAGTGATGTTCCGATTGCCGCCGATAATCGAGTAATTGTCGCTGAAGTTTCAAAGTCGGCGACATCGATTCTGACTACAAAGAATCGATTCTAGTTGCTAATTTTGTTAATAGGTAAGCGCCACTTTGAAGACAATTGACCGATGTCTCCGACACGGCGAAAGTCCAGTGTATATCTTTTCGCGCTTTAATCGTCTTTGTGTTATTTTTAAATATAACTGCTCTTAAACATGGAGAATACATGGCCTGTCCGTGATCGAAATAATAATCAACTTTTCAAATGCCCTGGTAATACCACATCAAAGGCTTGTCGATATTTTGGTTTTTATATGAAACCAGGGTGTCAGGGTTTGGCGCCCCTTAAGGAAAACCTCGACACATCCAAACTACCTGTAGAATATGCTTCAAGAATGAGTACAGCAGCAAAGGTACCCCACCCACATTTTAGAATTGTGCATAATTTTCGGATTTAATTTTGACGAGCTAAATAATAATAATGTTCACATCTTCGAAATTGAAAAAAAAGTTTGAAGGCTCTTATTGCCTGAACAAAAAACAGAACATGTCAATGCAGTACAAAAAGCAGTTGTCTCATTAATCTTGTAAACTAAAATGATAAAAGTAGTCCTATAATAATATGATTGAGTCAGGTATGCATTTGGTACAAAATGTACACTACAGTACGTCTGATTCCAATTCTTTCCGATTAGTCGGATCGGACAGGTATCAGAATCGGACCGATTAATCGATTCCACTTCAGCCGTCCGATTCTCATCACTAGTGGTCATATTGCTGAGTAAGTCTTAACCCTGGCATGAGTGAACAGTGTAAATCCTGGTGCCAAGGTTATAAAGCTGAGATTGGAAACCAGTCTCAAATCTCAAGCATCTGATTGGCTGAAATGGTGACTGGTATCTGATTGGCTGAAATGGCGACTGGTCGCCAATTCAGCCAATCAGATGCTTGAGATTTGAGACTGGTTTCCATGCTCAGTTTTATAACTTTGGGCACTGATCAGCCAGCAGATTCTTATCCTCTGACCAGGATTGTGCACTGTTCAATTTTTAATTAATTAAGTAATTTCGGACTAAAAAGTAAACAGTGCAGATCCTGATCAGATGGCACGAATCTGCCGGCTGATCTGGAAATACACTGGTCGCACAAGCGTAAAAATGCTTATAAAATTATGGATGAAAGGGTTTATATGAGGCACGCCACGGGAAAAGGTACCTTCGGGCAGCTGACGTCAATCCTTGGAACGACGTCATAAAGTTGAGCAGACGACATTAAATTATTATGCAATTCGCAGTAAAAATACCATTTTATTGTCAAAATGTCGAACAATATCACTGTTTTGTTATGAAAAAATAATAGAAATTTGAAAGTTCTTTCTAAATATAGTAACAACAAAAATGACACAAAAAATGACCAAAGGTACCTTTTCCCGTGGTGTGCCTCATTTCATAATGGCATAATGGTCTTAAAGAGGAGTTGTACAGTATTATCTTGATATGGTAACTTTTTTTTTTCTTTCCCAAAAGCTGATATATGTGCAGTTGCTTAAGCATGGAACATTGTTAAAATTCTACAATGCTCTACTATACACCTAACCCTTTCCTCAATATATATACATTTTTACGCGTGTGTGACCAGTGTAGATCCAGATATGCCGGCACATCTGTCCCATCTGATCAGAATTTGCACTAGTGGCATTTCGGTCAGAAATTACCTTAACGAATCATAAAGCAAACAGTGCCGATCCTGAATAGACTGCACAGTTGTGCTGGCTGATCTGGATCTACACCATTCACCCATGCAATAAAGGTGTGTCTATGGAGGAATGGGTTGAAGCTGCATATTCCCAGTACTTCAATATCTAAGATGAGGTAAATATTAATTGTACTACTAAGAAACGCCAATAAATGGCTAAAAATAAGAGAATTTCACTGAAATAGTGTACTAATCAGTGCATTTAAGAAACTGTCGTTAGTGAATTTTACTTAATTAGTAGGCCAATAACAACTTTGGCTTTAACCCTTTCCTCCATAGGCACAGCTTTATTGTGTGGGCAAACAATGTAGATCCAGATCAGCTGGCACATCTGTGCTGACTGATAAGGATCTGCACTGTTTGCTATTTGATATATACACTGCAACTTCATTATATTGCGGACCTCGGGGTCCAAGCCCACCAACCGCGATATAAGTAAATAATCGCGCATAATCAGTGAGAGTTCATTTGTTTTAGCTGTCAGATGCATGTATACCGTGGTGTTGCGTAATTAAATTTACGAGTACATCAGGGAGTACGTTCCATGCTGGACAAATTTTTTAAAACAACTTTTTAAAATAGTTTTTATAATATATTAAGATAAATTTTTAATAAAAAGAAATTAATAAATGTACAAACAAAGATCGCCGTCATAAATTTCTAACAGTGTCGTATTATTGTTTTCGGTACTTTCAACTGATTGACAATCTGTTGGTCGTTCATGGTCGGCGATGTTAGGTGGTCGTTTACCAGCTTTTATGTTGATGAGCAGGTAATGACAAAACAATAAACTGTTTTGATGTTTCCTGCTCAATGTCTATTATGGTTAGCAAGTTGCATTAATTGTCGCTAATTTGCGGTTTGTCTCGTGAACGAAATTCTGCCAGTACTGTATCAGCTTGGTGTTTTTCGCACCTATTGTTTGTCACAATGGGGGTTTCATTTTAAATCAAAAGCAACAGAATTGATAATAAACCTTTTATTTTCATATGTTTGATGTTAAAATGTATCTGATGGTGAACATGTACATCGCCTCTAAAATCCCTGCATACAAAATGTAATAAACAGCCTTCTCCGATAATGACGTAATACGACACAAAAAAAAGCGTGCATTTCGTGAATTTGTCGCCAACAGTTGATTAAATTATTTGATCTATTTACCACCCGCGAAAAATGAACAAACATATACATTGTAAATGTACAAAAAATTGGATATCGCGATATAACAGAGCTGCAGTGTATAAGGTTATTTCTGACTAAAATTTGACCACTGCAGATCCTGATCAGATGGCATGGATGTGCCGGCTGATCTTGATCTACACTTATCTCGCATGTGTAAAAATACGTAAATATGGAGGAAAGGGATAAATATATTTGCTAGTACTTGACTGTGTGAGAGTATTAGACCACAATATCTATGTTTACAGGTCATCTATTGTTTAATTATTAAATTTTGATATTTGAAAACACTTAATTGTTTCGTCCTTAAACATGACCAGGCAATTTTTAGCAATGATCCATTTATTGCCTTTGCTAATATGGGGCGCGTCACAGGAAAAGGAACATTCGGACAGTTGATGTTAATCCTTGAAATGACGTCATAAAGTCGAGCAGACGACATAAATTATTATGCATTTTGCTTTGAAAATATCATTTTATTGTCAAAATGTATAAGAAAAGCACATTTTAGTTATGAGAAACTAATGGGGAGTTGTAAGTTCTTTCTATATACAGTAACAACTAAAATGTCACAAAATATGACCAAAGGTACCTTTTCCCATGGCGTGCCCCATATTAGAATACAATATACATGTACCACTTTGCAAACTCTATTTACCATGAAAAAGGTTGAAAGAGAATATTAATAATTCAATGTCTACATATATTATAATGGCTATTGATTGTTTTGTTACAATAACCTATTATAACAGGACCACCTTAACCCTTTACTCCATGGTTTAAGGTTATAAAACTGAGATTGGAAACCAGTCTAAAATCTCAAGCACCTGATTGGCTGAAATGGCGACTGGTCGCCATTTCAGCCAATCAGATGCTTGAGATTTGAGACTGGTTTCCATGCTCAGTTTTATAACCTTGGGCACATATGTGTGTGTTTTATGGCACGTGCGACCAGTGTAGATCCTGATCAGCCATCATATCTGTGCATACTGATAAGGATCTGCACTGTTTGCTTTTTGGCTCATTTGGCTCACTAATAACCTAATTAAGACCTAAATATAAAATGTAATGATCCGATAAATCAAAAGTGGACAGTGTAGATCCTGATCAGCCATCATATCTGTGCATACTGAAAAGGATCTGCACTGTTTGCTTTTTGGCTCATTTGGCTCACTTATAACCTAATTAAGACCTAAATATAAAATGTAATGATCCGATAAATCAAAAGTGGACAGAGAAGATCCTGATCAGACGGCACAGATTTGATGGCTGAACTAGATCTATGCAGTTTGCCAGTGGGATAACAGCCTATTCCATTAAGTAAAAGGGTAAAATTGGCATCTTTGAATTACTTTTATAATTACTCCAAGATGGATGCAGTTGTTTTTACCCAATTATCGTTTAGCACTGCATTAGTCAAATCTGCTACCCACATCTGCCGACAAACCTATGTAATTAGTTCAGGGTCTACATACTTAATTGATTAATCCAGTACAGACATAGAGAATGCATCAGAAGCAAGCTCAACAAGCTGGGCTGTAAATCTGAGCCATTGAACAAAAAATAGCTGGCAAGGGAGGCAACTGTTAAAATACCAATAGAGCCCACAAGGGAGGTAATTCTAAAATACCAAAATAGCTGGCAAGAGAGGTAATCGTAAAAATACTAAAAGAGCTGGGAGGTAATCTAAATATGGGACACATGTTCAAACCAGCATTTGCTTCCTATCTGCAAAGGTGAAAATTATCATTGTGTGTCTCACTGTCTGGCATGGTTGGTGAAACCAAACATTAATTACTGAGTAGGCTTTCAAATAATTATATTCAAACCTGTCTTCAAAGACCATTTAGAGGAAAAACCAAAAGTGGTCTTTAAGTGCAAGCGGTCTTTGTCCCAAAGTTAATCTGTCCTTAAAATCAGTTTGTAAGATAAATTAAAGAGGTCTTTATCTACAGGTGATCTTAAGCAAAGGTTGGGCTGTTTATTTATGTAGAAAGCACCCTGTTCTCCCTTTCCTGAAATTCCATGTATAAAAGTGTTCCCAGAAAGGCACATACCAATTTTTCTTCCTGTATTTTTAGCCTCCAGTCCCTGGCTGCTATTGCCAGCAACCTGACATTGGATTCCATGTTCTTGATCAGTTTCAAAGTTCCTTCACTGCCCCATTCATACAAGTCCTCCTGAAAGTTATAATATTTAGACTATTGACAAAATCTCTTTCATGCAAACAGAGAACTACTAGACTAAAATCATTCTTTTAAACCTTTCTTCCATAGACTCACCTTTATTGCGTGGGCGAACAGTTTAGATCCAGACATATTTTACTGAAAAAAGCTGTGTTTTATGTGGTGTCAGATTTATGTCCAATTTAATGATATCATCAGGCCCCGAGGTTATAAAACTTGAGTTTGAACTCCGTGCTCAAAACTCAATTTTGTGTTTCTTTGCTTACAAGAAAAGAAACTTTTATTGTTAATTATTTGTTTTGGTACACCGTTGTTATGCATTACAGATTTCAAATAAAGCAATGTAAGCAGTATTATTCAGTAAATTTCACTCATAGGCTTTGAGAATGAAATTGAGTTTTGAGCACGGAGCATGAACTCAAGTTTTATAACCTTGGACCCTGGTCATTTAACCCTTTCCTCCATAGACACACCTTAATTGCATGGGAGAACAGTTTAGATCCAGATCAGCCAGCACATCAGTGCCTTCTGTTCAGGATCTAAACTGTTCATTTTTTTATTTGTTAGGTTATTTCTGACCAAAATACGACCAGTGCAGATCCATGAATCAAGCTTGCTGTACTGTCCAAGTAAAAAAAATAATATAAGGGAAATCCTATATAATGTGGTTTTTTTTTCACTGCCATCTAAAGAACCTTTGCCCAATAATTTTGGGGAAAATAGCATGATTACTTCACTAAATGGGGAATGAAAAAAATCTGATGGTAAAGTTACTTTTGGGGGAAAACTGCATAATTTTAAAGAAATTTCCAGAGGGGAAGATGCCTGTAAACAGCACCTTCTAAAGAAGAAACTAGAATGTGTCCTTGGACACTGATGCCCCAACTGCTGCAACATAATTTTTCTTTAACAAAGGGCCATAACTCTGGTAAAAATGGTCGCAAGGAAAAATCCTTTCTTTACGATCATCTACTCATCCTGATTGATCATCTGTGCAAGTTTGAATGAAATCTGCATTATAGTTTAGGAGGAGTTGATGCCACAAGATTTGGGGATGTACAGACAGACGAGTGCAACTCTATATGCCTCCCACTCCGATTCCAAGGATTGGACATCCTGTTTAGTGAGCAGAAACAGGCAACAGTATACATACCAGGTTCCTGGTGACCAATTTCCAAAAACAAGGACTTGTAGTGAACATATTTACAAAATGCTATGTAAAAGAAACGAGGGATGGGGATTGTGGGAAGTAACAGTATAAACAGAATTAAACTTTGTCCTCTTTACTAAATAACGAGGGCCCAGTCTCAAATCTCTAGCAGCTAATTGGCTAAAATGGAAACTAGTCTCCATTTTAGACTATCAGCTGCTAGAGATTTGAGACTAGTCTCCAGTTTTAGTATTATAATATACGTATATACTGGAACTGGAAAAAGATCCATTTCAGTTAATCATTCGGTAGAGATTTGAGACTAGTCTCCAGTTTTAGTTTAACAATAAACGTATATATTGGAACTGGAAAAAGATCCATTTCAGTTAATCATTCGGTAGAGATTTGAGACTAGTCTCCAGTTTTAGTTTAACAATATACGTATATACTGGAACTGGAAAAAGATCCATTTCAGTTAATCATTCGGTAGAGATTTGAGACTAGTCTCCAGTTTTAGTTTAACAATATACGTTTATACTGGAACTGGAAAAAAGATCCATTTCAGTTAATCATTCGGTAGAGATTTGAGACTAGTCTCCAGTTTTAGTTTAACAATATACGTATATATTGGAACTGGAAAAAGATCCATTTCAGTTAATCATTCGGTAGAGATTTGAGACTAGTCTCCAGTTTTAGTTTTACAATATACGTATATATTGGAACTGGAAAAAGATCCATTTCAGTTAATCATTCGGTAGAGATTTGAGACTAGTCTCCAGTTTTAGTTTAACAATATATGTATATACTGGAACTGGAAAAAGATCCATTTCAGTTAATCATTCGGTAGAGATTTGAGACTAGTCTCCAGTTTTAGTTTAACAATATACGTATATATTGGAACTGGAAAAAGATCCATTTCAGTTAATCATTCGGTAGAGATTTGAGACTAGTCTCCAGTTTTAGTTTAACAATATACGTATATATTGGAACTGGAAAAAGATCCATTTCAGTTAATAATTCGGTAGAGATTTGAGACTAGTCTCCAGTTTTAGTTTAACAATATACGTATATACTGGAACTGGAAAAAGATCCATTTCAGTTAATCATTCGGTAGAGATTTGAGACTAGTCTCCAGTTTTAGTTTAACAATATACGTATATATTGGAACTGGAAAAAGATCCATTTCAGTTAATCATTCGGTAGAGATTTGAGACTAGTCTCCAGTTTTAGTTTAACAATATACGTATATATTGGAACTGGAAAAAGATCCATTTCAGTTAATCATTCGGTAGAGATTTGAGACTAGTCTCCAGTTTTAGTTTTACAATATACGTATATACTGGAACTGGAAAAAGATCCATTTCAGTTAATCATATGGAAGAGAACTGAGACCAGTCTCGGAATGCAGTTTTATGATCTTGGAAAAAAATCTTGTCAAAAAACTTGTACCTCTACAAATCTCTGTTCCTGTCGGCATGCCTCGAAGTATGACTTGTGCAGAACCCATTTCCCGGATGCTATGCTGGCAAGGAATTTCTCATTCCTAGTCATTGCATCTATGAGAAAGAATAAAATCACAGCACTCATTTGCGATGTCACAGAAATAGCAAAACAAAAATTCTAACACTTTTAATTTTGATTACGATGCTAAACATATACAAAACGCATAATATTATTCACATATACTCAACATAAAATAAACCTGACACTTTTTATCTTTCAAAATGAATATAATGAAATACATACAAAAATCTTTACTGAGAAAGCTGATTTTACTCAACTGAAATGGCTTTTGCAACCAATGCAGATCCAGATCAGCGTGCACATCAAAGTAGTCTGATCAGGATCTTCAGTAATTCACTTTTTTTCAGGCGTTTTCACGGTATGGTGCACTGTTATCGTCACAATGATTTCAGTGCTTTTGCAAAACTTTCGTCGAAATTGTTTTAGTAACAGAAGTGAATTTCTTTGAGGACTTTTTACAGATCTTTATTTAAACCTTACAGAACCAAAAGAAACAAAAATCTCTTGTGAGGGAATTTGTTTAAGCTCATAAGTTATAATGACTGGACTACAAAAGGCAACTTCAAATTATCTTAAGTGATACTAAAGTTATTTATTCAACTCATTTGTTTCACTCATTTATTAATGTTTTGTCTTTTAAGGCTTTTATTAAAATTAACAAATAATTCATAATGTGTCATCTTATCTGGATCCACATCAGTTGCACATGCAATAAAACATGTTCCGATTAATACGCAGTAATGGGTTATAACACAACTGAAGATTAGAGTATTTCTTGAGCTTCATTGTATACATACTTATTACAAGATGTGTACAAGCCTTGTCAAATGCCTGCGAGTCTAAAACTTTTCCTCCCAACTGCTCTATCAGAGCCCCATAGTCATCTTTCTCCTGCAATGAACCCGAAATAATGAAGAATCATTTAATTTCAGTGAGACAAATTTTTCGTGCAAAAGCTGCAAATAGTACATTCACATGGGCATATACTTGCACAATTGAATTTTTCAATAACGACATATTTTTACATGGTAAATTTCCCTGGGGTTTAAATTCACGCTTTAACATTAGTGTGAAATTTAACCCTTTCCTCCATAGATATACCTTTATTGCCTGGCGAACAGTGTAGATCCAGATCAGCTGGCACATCCGTGCCATCTGATCTGGATCTGCACCATTCCCTTTTTGATTTGTTAGGTTGTTTCTGACTAAAATGTGACCAGTGCAGATCCTGATCAGATGGCACGGTTGTGTGGGATGATCTGCATCCACACTAGTCACACACGCGTAAATATTAGGGATGGGCACGAGTACCCGAGTACTCGGGTACTAGATTAATGTTCGAGTACCCGAGTAGTTCAACAAGTAATCGGGTATTCGATACAAAATATAAAAAAAATCAACAAAATTTTATGACAGTCGTCTATATTGAATCTTAAAAATCGCCGACTGACAGTTGATTGTAAACACCTGGCACCCGGTATCCAATAAACAAGATGACAGTTAGGGGTACAAATATACTCTTATCTATTACTTTGTGGGTTTAACGTCTTGCCCCTCCTCCTAAGCATGCATTTATAGTGTTGGAAGAAGACCCCTGGTGCCCCTAAGCCCCTCCAAGCATTATTTCAGGCACAAGATAGTGCCCCAGGGGCTTAGCCCCTCTGAGCATTATCTCAGGCACGGAATGGAAAGCCGGTAGTACCGCCAACGTTCCTGCAAGCTAGCTGGATAACTTCCTCACGCAAAAGATTACAACATGACACACAGTGATGAGGGATCTGTGATAGACAGACAATGGCTTTAACAACTAGGCCACTGACATCCCCATACATTCCTGCACATTTACCTTGGCATAAATTCATCAAATAGAATTTTTCTATTAAGGTATATTATTACATGATGTCATTTTGCCGGGCTTTTAATGTGGAAGTTAAACCTTGTGCGAAATGCGCGAAATAATATGCAATTACAATAACTTACAGCATTTGAAAGACCAGACATTATGAACACAGGTGGCGGTTTTGGCACTTCCTCTTCCGACTCGTCAACATCGACCACAACTGGTTTAGGTGGAGTTACCTTGCTTGACTTGTTCGATACAGGAAAAGCTGTAACAAAAATCCGAATAACATTAACCCTTAACTCCATATACAGTCTAACCTGTATTAAGCCTTTCCTCCAGAAATACACATTTTTACGCATTTAAGACCAGTGTAGATCCAGATCAGCCGGCATGTCTGATCAGGATCTTCACTGGTCGCATTACGGTCAGAAAAAACTTCACAAATCAAAAAGCGAACAGTGCAGATCCTGATCAGACACAGCACGAATCTGGATCTACACAGTTTGCCCTCGCAATAAAGTGGGTCTATAGAGAAAAGAGTTAAGCAGCAACCCAAGGGAGTGACAAAAAGTGGCTGCTTAACACAGGTGGCTGTTTAAGACAAGGAAAAAAATCATATCATTATGTTAGTTTAGTACTTAATGAAACTGGCTGTTTAAGACAGGTGGTTGCTGAATGTAGGTGGCTGCTAATGCAGGTTTAAATGTATAATGCCTTTTATTACATGGGCTACAAGTATAGATCTAGATCAGCCAGCACATCCATGTCTAATGATCTGTATCTAATTTGTTCACTGATCGGTCAGAAATAACCTTCAGAATCTAAATACAAACAGTGTAAATCCTGATCAGATGGCACAAATGTGCTGGCTGATCTGGATCTACACTGTTTGCCCATGCTATGACAGTGGTACCTATGGAGTAAAGGGTTAAAATTCAATTTTATAAAATTTCTGTGAAAGAACCCTATAACCAATTAATAGACTGGCCTTGTTTGATAGAAAGACGAATTCAATGCATTTAATTAATAATTAGTGATCTGAATTTGGATTATTTTTCCTATTGACCCTTAACTGCATAGGACATGTTTGTTATCCCATGGACAGAGTAGATTCAGACTAATCGATACATTCATGCCATTTGATCCGGATCTAAACTGTTCTCCTTTTGATTCATTAGCTTACTTCAGACACTGTTCGCTTTTTGTGAGTATAAGTTTTTTTTTTTCTCTTTTTGTTTTTAAGCCTGGATTTTAGGTAGGTATTATATATCAATGATGGTTTCTTGAATACCAGATCATGTCATCCGGTGTTTTCACCTGTGTAGGAAATTTCGATCCTAAATCCCCATGTAGAATAAGCTACCTCAGTGAAGTCTCTTCTTCAAGTATCTGATATAATTTATTAAAGTTAGTGATGTCATTTATAAAATAAGGTTTGCGTTAATATCTATATTTCAGCATAAGGAAACAAAATTTAATCTCTACTGGGATCCTACCTATTTACCGGACAATCAATTTACCGGACAAAATTTATATCAGTCGAATACACACTCAATTTTTGATTGAATTCGGGGAAAATTATGTAAGAATCGTGTAGTCACTTGTTGCTTCCATGAAAATAACAACAACGTCGCAGTCGGTTAATATTCATGTATAAAATGATATTTTTACTACATGCCCTTTTGTTTACAACGAGAGTTCATGATTACGTCACACGGGGGATTTATCGTAACTGCGCATGCGCTAATCTAGAGGCGCCCAAAGGGTATTTGAAGATGTCTCGTCAAATTACAAAACGAGTACATAGAATGTTTTTGTGCAAGTATATAGGAAATAATAAGAAGCAGACGGACAGATTATCATGAATTGATGACGTAATCATTCAACGTTTTATCTTATTATATATAACTACCTAAATTTTCACCCATTTAGGACCTCACTATAGCTTACGTATTTCTAATTATTTATAGAAACAGTGAAGGGTTTTCCATATGTAAATGATAAGGCTTAATCGGAAAAGGCCGCTTAGTGAATGTTTATGGAAAATAATCAAAATTTAAAATGAAAACTTACAAAATATATATTGAAACTTCTTGTCCGGTAAATTGAGCTTCCGTTACAATTTTATCTGCTGCTATACTGCCTTCCTTTGGAGCCTCATTTCATAAAATAAAACAGTGCTTTCAGTATCAAATAATCACGCTTATGTAAAAGAGGAACCGACGATACAAAATACAAAAGTTAGAAAGAAAAAATGTCAATTTTTGTCCGGTAATATGAATGATCCCAGTACACATATACATAAATGTTATGAAAAATAAAAGGGTTTGCAAAAAAAGTATCTTGCATGAGACATTCGAAACAATAGAAAAATCTTTCACCTCGGGTAAACTGTTTTAATGGGAATTCGGCCGAACCTTGTTCTAGCAAAACAGTTTATCCTCGGTGACAGATTTTTCCATCTTCACCTCACACTCATGCAAGATACTTATATTACTGTATGTTTAAAATATAGTTTCATCTGTGTTCAAATACTAATTGGGGGAAAAAAACAGAAATGGTCTTTGAATGCAGTTTGCCTTTGTTCACATATAAATTTATTCTTTGTCAACATGTAAATATGTTCTTTGTTAACATGTAAATTTGTTCTTTAAATAAGTCAGTGGGCCGAATAAAATGTGGTCTTAATCCACTAATGGTCTTTATTACAGATTGGACTTAGCTTTCTGTTAGGTTTAGCCTCAATTAGCTCAATTCTCAGTGCTCTTACCTATTGAGGGTCCCTCTGGAGTTGGAGTCTTGTTTGTTACTACGTTACTGTGTTTTGGAGTTGTCTTCTCCTGAACCTTCAATTTAAACAAGAAAGGGATGTTAACTACAACAACCGACAACAAAGGCAACAGAAATTTTGAAAATTTCAATTTCGCTGCTAACAAAATTGAAATCACAAGTTGCATTCTGCATTAAAAAAACTATTTTTGTTTTTTTTTAAACAAATGCTGAAGTATAATTTCTGCATAAAAAACAATTTGACTGAGCAAATTCATGTTGCCATGTGTTGATTGTGGGTTTTTCATAAAATTTTTCCCAGCCAAATTAAAAGTTACTACAATAAACAACAGAAATATCGTGAATAGGAAATTAAGTTAAATTAAAACAATACCTTTTTTTGTTCCTCGAAAGGCGGTACCGGAGCCTCATTCTCATCTTCCGACTCAGAGTACTGAGCATTCTCTGGGTCAAGGTCATACATGCCGCCTACTTCCTGCGTGGGACTGTTAGCCCGCTCCAGTTTGTGTGCCAGCTTAGCCTGTTCCAGCCTGTAAAGGGAACAAGATACTTCATTTAGGAGATGTCATTGGATTACACCCTTTCCTCATTGATCAGACGGCATGGATGTGCCAGCTGATCTGGATCTACACTGGTCACACATCATGACATGTGTAAAAAGGCGTATATATGGTGGAAAGAGATGAGCTATCACGTGGAGTAAAGAATTCCAACCCATTATGGAGACAAGATCTACAACACTGTTCCTTTTAAAAAAACCTAATGAATCAAAAAGTCAACAGATGCTGCAGATCCTGATCATACAGCATAGGGGGTGCTGGCTGTTCTCGATCTAAATTGTTTGCCAATGGATAACAGCCATATTGCATGGAGGAAAGGTTAAAATTACTTTTAAAAAAGTAATTTTGTCTAAAAAAACCATGTTAAGTTTTGTACACTTACTTTTAAAGAAAGTGTTCTGTTTAATGGACAAAGGGAGATCATTAGCAGTTTCTTGAGCAGAAAACACTATCCAAACTCCATGCAGTGGTTATTTCCCCTGTAACTTTCTATGCCAAATTGGTGTTTTTTCAATTGCAAATAAATACAAGAGATAAACTGAAAAGCAAACAGACTGTGTAGATCCTGACAAAACTGCACAGGTATGCAGGCTTATCTTGATCTAGCATGTGTGCTTTTTGATTCGTTAAATTATTTCTGTCCAAGAAGCAGTCAGTGTTTATTCAGAATACAATCTGATTAAAATCATTTCCTGAAAACCCCTACGCTATCAGGATCTGACAACTAGTAACTCAAACGTGCTTTTATCACTAACCCTTTGAACCAATTAGACTGTCGCCTTCAAAATCGCAAAAGTGAAAGTAACAAGAGCCAGTCGGAAACGACTGCAAGCTCGACTATTCGAAAAGTCAGAATTATTAAGCACATTGTAACTGGGCTTCATTTAAACTGGGGAGTGATTCAGGAGTTTATGACGCCTCCAACAAACACACATGAACAAAAGTTTCTTAATCCAAGTTAGGAAATCAATAAATTACACTTAATTTATTCTTGTAGATTTTTTTTAGGGTTTACACAACCCAGCCCATAAACCCCTGATCCCACACCCATCAACCCACTATCTATGCCCACCTATAGTGGTGTGGCGTGGTGTAGTACAGTATGGTATGCTGGTTGCTGGTGTTGTCATTGTTGGTGTTGTTGTTGGTGGTGGTAGTGTTGTTGCTGGTGGTGGTGGTGGTGGTGGTGTTGGTTGTTGGTGTTGTTGTTGATGTTGTTGTTGGTGGTGGTTGTTGGTGTTGTTGTTGATGTTGTTGTTGTTGGTGGTGTTGATGTTGTTGGTGGTGGTGTTGGTGTTGCTGGTGTTGTAATAGTATAGTAATAGTATAGTAATAGTAATAGTACAGTACAGTACAGTACAGTACAGTACAGTAGAGTACAGTATAGTATAGTATAGTATAGTATAGTATAGTATAGTATAGTATAGTATAGTATAGTATAGTATAGTATAGTATAGTATAGTATAGTATAGTATAGTATAGTAATAATATAGTAATATGGTATGGTATGGTATGGTATGGTATGGTATGGTATGGTATGGTATGGTATGGTATGGTATGGTATGGTATGGTATGGTATGGTATGGTATGGTATGGTATAGTATAGTATAGTATAGTATAGTATAGTATAGTATAGTATAGTATAGTATAGTCTATGCCCCCACCCACCCCACAATTACTCAACACTTTCAACCAAAGTATGTTAAGTACATCTGTTTTAAACATTTTCTATAGCATTACATATGAAAAACACTAACATTGAACCTTTAACAATTATTTATAAGTCTTAATTCTAATTTCAAGTGAAAAGGGCAAAAATCAAATATAAAAAAGCAAGGATGAGTTATGGGCCTTTGAAAATAAACCTGATGTAAGATAAAATAAAGGTATACAAAGTTTTAAACCTTAATTTTTAAGTCTAAAAAGGGCAGTAATTTGAAAAAAATCAAAGAGTTATGGTTCTTGGCATACATAGTCAGGGTCATGATGATGAATAAGTTTCAAAGCTATAGTACAAGAAGTATGAAAGTAACTAGCTTGCACGCAAACTTTAACCTGAAATTCTAAGTCCAAAAAGGGGCATAATTTGATTAAAATGAAAGCATACATAGTCAGGGTCATGATGGTAAACAAGTGTCTTAAGTTTCAAAGCTATAGTACGAGAAGTATAAAAGTAACTATCTTGCACGCAAACTTTAACCTGAAATTCTAAGTCGAAAAAGGACCATAATTTGATTAAAAATGAAAGAAAGAGTTATGGTTCTTGGCACACATAGTCAGGGTCATGATGGTAAACAAGTGTCTTAAGTTTCAAAGCTATAATACAAGAAGTATTTAAGTAACTACCTTGCACGCAAACTTTAACCTGAAATTCTCAGTCGAAAAAGGGCCATAATTTAAACAAAATGGAAATTAGAGTTATGGTTCTTGGCATACAAACTTGAATTATGATGATGAACAAGTGTTGAAAGTTTCAAAGCTGTAGTATAAGTAGTATGGAAGTTATGGGTTTGTACAGTAGCTTGCACGCAAACTTTAACCTGAAATTCTAAGTCGAAAAAGGGCCATAATTTGATTATCATGAAAGAAAGAGTTATGGTTCTTGGCATAAATAGTCAGGGTCATGATGGTAAACAAGTGTCTTAAGTTTCAAAGCTATAGTAAAAGAAGTATGAAAGTAACTAGCTTGCATGCAAACTTTAACCTGAAATTCTAAGTCGAAAAAGGGCCATAATTTGTACAAGATGAAAATTAGAGTTATGGTTCTTGGCAGACAAACTTGAATTATGATGATGAAGAAGTGTTGAAAGTTTCAAAGCTGTAGTATGAGTAGTATGGAAGTTATGGGTTTGTACAGTAGCTTGCACGCAAACTTGAACCTGAAATTCTAAGTCGAAAAAGGGGCATAATTTGATAAAAATGAAAGTTAGAGTTATGGTTCTTGGCATACACACTTGGGATATGATGATTAACAAGTGTTGAAAGTTTCAAAGCTGTAGTATAAGTAGTATTGAAGTTATGAGTTTGTACAGTAGCTTGCACGCAAACTTTAACCTGAAATTCTAAGTCGAAAAAGGGCCATAATTTGATCAAAATGAAAGTTAGAGTTATGGTTCTTGGCATACACACATGGGACATGATGATGAACAAGTGTGCCAAGTTCTAAAGCTGTAGTATAGGTAATTTTGAAGTTATGAGTTTGTACAGTAGCTTGCACGCAAACTTTAACCTGAAATTTTAAGTCAAAAAAGGGCCATAATTTGATCAAAATGAAAGTTAGAGTTACGGTTCTTGGCAAACACACTCGGAACATGATGATAAACAAGTGTGCCAAGTTTAAAAGCTGTAGCTATAGTAGTTTTTAAGATATAGGTAGGTTGCACGTAAACTTTAACCAAAGCGGGACGCCGACGCCCAAGTGAGTACATATTCTTCGAATAGTCGAGCTAAAAACAGTATTACAAACCATGGAAAGTGTTGACAGCCTGCATAAGACATATTTTTCTGGAGATATATGTGTTTATGTAGTATTGCATTCATTTCTAATGTAAAGACAACTTCAGAAAATTTTGCGAGCATTATAAATCAGGCTTCTTGTGTTGACATTTTCTAAAAATGGTAATTGGGGAAAACCACTATAACTTATGTAAGGTGTCACCAGGCCGTCATCAGATCTTACATTTACATTACATGATCTGACTTTAGTGAGATTATTCAGAATAGATCACATGGATAAACACTGATTGGGATATGAGAGAATAGGGTTTAACCATTTCATCCATTTTGACGCATGTGCGACCAGTGTAGATCCAGATCAGCCGGCACATCTGTGCTGTCTGATCATGATCTGCACTGGTCCCATTTTGGTCAGAAATAACCAAACAAATCGAAAACTGAACAGTTTAGATCCTTATCAGATGGCACAGATGTGCCAGCTGATCTCGATTTAAACTTTTAGCAATAAATGTGTATCTATGGAGAAAAGGGTTAACCATTTACTCCAAATACGTATTTTAATGTGTGTGTGACAAATGTAGACCCAGATCAGCTAGCACATTTGTGCCAGCTGATCTGGATCTACACTAGTCACATCATGGTCAAGAATAACCTAATGACAATAAAATAACCTAATGAATCTAAAAGCAAATAGTACTGATCCATACCAGACAGCACTGATGTGCAGAGGGCACTGATCTTGATCTACACTGTTTACTCATGCCATGAAGGGATATAGATATAAAGAGAAAAGGGTAAATGTGAACTCTTTCCTCCATAAATATGCATTTTTAAGCATGTGCGACAAGTTTAGATAAAGATCAGCTGGCACATCTGTGCCGTCTGATCAGGATTTGCACTGTTCGCTTTTTGGTCAGTAATACCCTAAAATATCAACTAGATGGGTGTTCAGTTGAACACTTGTGTCACCCTCGTAAAAATGCAAGTACAAAAAGGGGCATAACTCCATCAAATGTGACCTTGACCTAGAGAATTTGGCATCATCATGAGCGTGTTGTCATAAGCAATATAATTTGAAAGTTTCATGAAGAAATATTGAGAAATGGCAAAGTTATAGCCAACTTTAAGTTTTCGTGACGGATGGACAGACAGACAAAGCGATCCCTATGTATCGCCATTTCTTCGAAAGGGCGACACAAAAAGCGCACAATTTAGATCCTGATCATACGGCATGGATGTGCCGGCTGATCTGGATCTTTAGTGTTCACCCTTGCAATTAAAGTGTATCTATGGGTCAGTGTGAATGCCACATATACCTGCTCATAGGATCATCCCAGCTGACATGGAAATGTTGGGACGCCGGGGCTTCTGCTGTGATCTTTTCTTCTGTTGCTTCTATAAAGAACAAAACAGAACTTTATTCACTCAAATCATAAATATGATCAACAAGTTTACATATAATATTGGAATATATTATTTAACATGTGGATTTATACCCTACATTATAAGTGAGGAATTATTCTAGATGGGTCTTCAGTTAAACACTTCTGGTACTTTGTCAAAGTAAAAAGTCGAGGTATAACAAGGGGGATAACTCCATCAAATGTAACCTTGACCTACAGAATTTGGCATTATCATGACCGTGTTGTTGATAAGCAACATAATTTGAAAGTGTGATGAAGAAATATTAAGAAATGGCAAAGTTATAGCCGATGTAAAGTTCTCATGCATAATTCCAGAACAAAAAGGGGCATAACTCCATCAAATGTGATCTTGACCTAAAGAATTCAGCATCATCACGACTTTGTTGTCATTAACAATATTATTTGAAGGTTTGATAAAGAAATATTAAGAAATCATAGTTATAGCCAACATTATTTCTGTGATGGATGGACAGACAGAGAGTTGGACAAAGCGATCACTATGTATCGCCTTTTCTTCAAAAGGTAAAATAAAAGTTTGATGAAGAAATTTTAAGAAATGGCAAAGTTATAGCCAATGTTAAGTTTTTGTGACAGAAAGACAGATGGACCAAAGGATGAATAAAGATGACTGGGCCTGGAAATAAAATGGCCGTACCTTCCCCAGTTCCTCTAGAGATTCTTGCACTTGTGTTTTTCTGATTCTCTAAAAAAATAAAAATTTCTTTCAGTTACTTATCCCTTTACTCCATATAAAAAATCTTTCATCAAATGGGCAACCAGTGTTTATCCAGATCGGCCAAAATGTCCATCATTAAGCAGTACTTTTTTTACGGAAAGATTTTAAAATACTTAGGCATTTTTTTTGCAAACAGTGTAAATATCTGTGCCATCTGATCTGGATCTAGAATGTTAACTTTTTGTTAAGATATTACTGAATGAACTAAAAGCTTACACTGTAGATCTTGATCATGCAATCTGATCTGTCTCTAAATTGTTCGCCCATGCAATAAGTTTATCTATAAAGTAAGGGGTTAAGTAAAGAATACAGAATTCTTGCCTACTTTATAGGAAAAGTTCCAAGAAATCCAGTAAAAAAGCTTTGCACCTGTAAATATGTGCCAGTGTTTTACACTTTTAATTCTCAGATACACATATATTGTGGGCAAACAATGTAGATCCAGATCAGCTGGCACATCAGTGCCGTCAGGATCTACACTTTTTACTCTTAGATTCATTTCTTACCATGATGCAACCTGGACTGAAGGTTATAAAGCTGAGATTGGAAACCAGTCTCAAATCTCAAGCATCTGATTGGCTGAAATGGCGACCAGTGATTTGAGATTTGTGATTTGAGACTGGTTTCCATGCTCAATTTTATAACCTTGGGCACAGTGCAGATTCAGATCAGGATCAAGATAAAATATGTATTATAAGTATCATACATGAGTGTGAGGTGAAGATGGAAAAAATCTATCACCGAGGGTGATCTGTTTTGGAGGGCTTGTTCCCACCAAAACAGTTCACCCATGGTGACAAATTTTTCTATCTTAACCGAATGTCTCATGCAAGATACTTTTTCTTGCATACCTCTATTGTTCATAATAGTTTGTGTACATTTATATTGTCTAGTTGTTTGTTTCAATGCACTAACACTTTGAAGTTAGTATCCCTAATTTTCTAAATGATGTCACTTACTGAAATTCATGACGTCATATACCTGAAGATGTGACGCCACTCATGTAAGCACATATTCTCATTCTACATGGGGGTGTAGGATTAAAATCTCCTACACGTTGAAAACACTGGATGACCTGATCTGGTATGCAAGAAATATGGATTAAAGAAGTAAGAAAGCTGGAGCTAGTGTTTTGCACCTGTAAATAAACCAAGTTCTCATATTACCTTGAGTCCTTGTTGTTCTGGAGCTGGAGTTGGAGGGATCTTCTGGCGTACTCACGTTACCACTACCTGTAAATGACAAGTTATAAACAGATTTTAACCCATTACTCCATGCAATATGGCAGTTATTGCATGGTCAAACAGTGTAGATCCAGATCAGCTGGCATATCTATGCCTTCTGATCAAGAACTACTCTATTCACTTTTCGACTCCCGACTTTATTCTAAAACAAGAAGTGACCAGTGTAGATTAACCCTTTCCTCCATAGATACACCTTTATTGCATGGGCAAACAGTTTAGATCTAGATCAGCAAGCATGTCTGTGCCATCTGATCAGGATCTAAACTGTTCTTTTTTTATTCATTAGGTTATTTCTGACCAAAATGCTACCAGAGAAGATCCTGATCAGACGGAAAATTGGGAAGAGGCCCTGGCCTTTCTAATTGGGAAATTTATGCGCGATAATTGTTTATTTCGGGAAAACAAAATTAATTGAAAAATGGGTTCTAGTTTATAAAATTGAATAGTAATATGTATTTTAAAACTTAAATCTACTCTTTAAGCAAATTATTTTTCAGACTTCAATTTTCAAACACCCCTCAGAGGAGTTTTAACCATTTTTGGACATCTCGCCTATCATTTTGGGAAGAGTCTCTGCCACAGTTGGGAAAAAATACTGTATTTTTGGATTGGGAAGAGGCCTTCTATAGGCCTCTGTTATATAAGGATGAAAAGCCCTGGGAACTGCTGTGCCAGCTGATCTGGATTTACATTAGTTGGACATGCGTAAAAATGCGTATTTAGGGAGAAAAGTGTTAAAATCAGATGACACGGATGAGCTGGCTGATCCGGATCTTCAGTGTTTGCACATGTGATATATCATATATACAGAGTAAAGGGTTTAACAGAATTAAAATTTTACTACATGGTTTATGGCTGTAATCCATGGGCTAGGAGAGTAGATCCAGATCAGCTGGCTCATCCATGCCATCAGATCTGGAAGAACTAATTATTAGATCCACCACATACATTGGATCTAACAAGTAAATAAATAACCCTGTACTCCACAGAGATGACTAATATTGGATGGGCAAACAGTGTAGATCCAGATCAGCCAAAACCTCTGTATTGTCCGACCAAGACTTATGCTGTTCACTGTTAATTCATAGTCATTTCTGACCAGGATGCAAACAAAGCTGAACCTTAATGTGCAAGTCGCAGGCCTGCCAAATCTCCGGATTTTATCCGAAATCTCAGGATTTTAAGTTACTTCTCCGGATCTGATTGTGCAAGTATATCTGAATCTACAGTGTCTGCAGTAAACCCCTGAGGATCTAACAATCTCCTTATATGATTAACATTGCTTGTGTTAACTGCTTTCCTCCATAGACACACCTTTATTTCATGGGCGAACATTGTAGATCCAGATCAGCCGGCACATCTGTGCCGTCTGATCAGGTTCTAAACTACGCTGTTTGTTTCATTAGGTTATTTCTAACCAAAATGCGACCAGTGCAGATCCTGATCGACGGCATCTAGATGTGCTGGCTGTTCTGGATCTACACTGGTCGCACATGAGTACAAATGTGTTTATATGGAGGAAAGGGTCAAGTCATACTGAACCAATATAATTATATATTTTATCATATTAAAATATTATATTATTTGATAGAATGATCCTTGTTCTGTAATATTAACATTCTGGTCTTCATATTTCCGACCAAAAAGTGAACACTGCAGATCCTTATCACATGGCATAGATTTGCAAGCTGATCTGGATCTTCGCTATACACTGGTGGCACATGCAAGAAAAAGGATATTTCAAAGTTCTAAATTTCTAAGGGCTCTCACTAGAGGGAGACTTGGGGGAAGTGGTCTCCGAACAGTAACCAGACTTCTCCCTTCCTTGAGCTGTTTTGGGAGAAAGGATTAAACGGTAGCTTATATGACAAAGACTGAAATAAGCACTCTGTAGGCATTATTATAAAATTTATTAGAATACTTAAATATCTAACATTTTCTATACTTTATGAGCCAACCTTACGCTTTTATGAAAAACTTTACCCTTTCCACCATATATATGCATTTTAACACATGTGCAACCAGTGTAGATCCAGATCAGCCGGCACATCTGTGTTGTCTGATAGGATCTGCACTGGTCACATTTTGGTCAGAAATAACCTAACAACTAAAAAAAAAGCAAACAGTGCAGATCCTGATCAGACAGCACAGATGTGCCAGCTGATCTGGAGCTACACTGTTTGCCCACGCAATAAAGCTGTGTCTATGGCGGAAAGAGTTAAGAGCCAGACTGAATAAGTTGTAGCCAAATGGCTTATTTGGCTAATTCTTGTGCTAACATAGGCATATTTATAGAGTAAACGGTTTATTTTACCCAGGAATAATTTAGGTTACTTACAGTTTAGCCTTTTACTCCGCCTTCTTTTTCTGGTTCTGTAAACAGAAAAGGTGAAACTGTAAAATCATTAATATTTATAGGGTACTTATTTCGGTGGATTTCATATGCAGATGTTTCGACAAAATTAACCTTTTCCTCCATAGATACACCTTGATTGAGTGGGCGAACAGTTTAGATCCAGATAAGCCGGCACATCCATGCTGTCTGATCAGCATCTGCACTGTTTGCTTTTTGATTCATTAGGTTATTTTCGGCCAAAATGCGACCTGTGTAGATCCTCATCAGACGGCACGGATGTGCAGGCGGTTCATGATCTACACTGGTGGCCTTTGCTTAAATATGGAGGATTGGGTTAATACCCCTTTAAAATATATATTTATAGTTAAGTAAGATTTTTAAAATTAAAAAAAAACAAAAAAAAAACAAGGAGACATAGCGATGTTATAAAACCATGTTTTCTTCTTAATTTTTTTAGTAAAACGGGGGCTAACTATGACAAAATACTGCAAAAGTTATGTTACTTGTCCTGACAATTGCTATTATAATGCTGTATAACTATGTTAAGTTTCAAAGCTCTTACTGAAAAGCTTGAAAATGTGAACTATCAGGGATTCTAAAATCGTCGGCAGGCCGGTCATTGACCGATTTTCGGGAAAAATGTCCGATTGAAATTTCAAAATTGGTTTAAAAAATCGGTCATGAATGTTGGCCTACAAACTGTTACAAAATTACCTACATGTACATTTTTTCACAGCTTAATCAGCTAAGCCTATTAACCTGTCAATTAGCGAATTCACAAGTCTGCTACCATGATTACCATGACTACACGTTCCGTGAATAGCCTGCGGTATAGATGAAACGGGATGTGGTCGGTCTCATTTTTATAACGGGCGGGTTATTTAATTTCCAAAAATGGACTGCGCTAGTCAAAGGCTGTTTGACGTCAGAATTTAAGATAGCAATACAAATGGTTGTATTTATTAGTTAACGTAAACGATGAAACAATTTGCATTTTATTGACACACGTGTTAGTCCGATATGCGCGTTACATTTCTAAAAGACTGACGACAGAAAATTGCTGTTTATCAAATTTAAAGAAAACTTATATCATGCGAAGTTTACTTAATTAAACTGTTAGCATTTCACAACATATTTGAAATGGCTCTAATGAATATATAATTAAATGTGAAAAAATCGAGTGACCGGCTTGCTTACTTACGCATATAACGAATCAAATAAATTTCAAATTGACAAAAATCTACGTAATGAACATTTATTTCCGACTCCGAGTAATGTTGCATACGCTGACTCTTGTAAGTTCGTAGATTCAAACATTACTAAATCCGGTAAAGAATAATATTTCAAACAACTATAATATAGTGTTACAAAGCATGGTGTGATCAACGTATATTAACGTAAAGCGAATACTTGCCTCCCGAAATTCCGAGAGATAAAACATTTTTAACAACTAAATAATCCACTTCACAATCGCTATGAACACTGCTGAAGATAACTGTTTTGAACCATTACGCAGACTTCCCGAAAGTTGAAAAAAAGTGTCAGACATTTGGTCAGACAATATGTGAAAAACTGTCTGACCGAAACAAATTCTGTCAGACCGAAACATGTTAAAAAGGTATAATAAAGTATTAGGAGTTCAAATTTGTGTCTGACATTCGGTCAGATAACATTAGAAAACGTGTCTGACCGGCTGAAATTTTACCAGACAGGTCCTTCGGTCTGGCAACTTTCGGGAAGTCTGCATTACGTCACGTTTTAAATGCATGGAATGCTTGTTTATTACAACAAAGACGCCGATCGCGGTAAACATCAAACGTCGCATGCCGCCGCTCTTATAAATCGATCAAAGAATTTTTCGGTATACAGCTCGAAAACCATTAATATGTTGAGAGGTTGTAGGATATCACCGACGAGAAAATATGCCGGAAAAGAGTAATGGACTGGGGGTTGGGAAAGTGAAATACGCCGAACGCGGGGACCGGAAGTCGCTGTTCGTTCGGACCGGAAGTCGCTGTTCGTGCGAACCTGAAGTCGGCGAAATGTCTATTTTGGTGCCAATGTCCGATTGGGATTTTGAAATTTTAGAATCCCTGTGAACTATAATTACAAAAATCATAATGAAATGTTGGTGCCCGCCGCAAAATGACATACCCCAATTTAATAAGCAGCATTTTTTAAAAGAAACATGTAATCAAATTCAAGAACAGCCAAAATATGCTTTTTAACCAAATACAGTAATTTTATAACCACAAGAATGAACCCATTCAAGGAATTAAATGGAAAGACAAGGGGAATTCAATGATAGCCTATCCTACAATAGCATGTGAACATGTGTATTTAAATTTATTGATAATTGCTAGAATGAAGAACACATGAGCAAAACCTCCAAAAGAGTGTTAGTCATTTTAGGGTTTGGGAAAATAATGCAAGATACAGAGGGCTCTCTAATTCCAAAATCATGCCTGGTTCCCCGGTTCTTTTAACCCTTTCCTCCATTATTATGCATTTTCACGCATGTGAGACCAGTGTAGATCAAGATCAGACAGCACTTCACAGAAATCTAAACAGAAATCATCATTTTAAATGCCCACATTGAATTTCCTGGTCATGTGAATACACCTATAAGAAAAGGCAAAATATGGTTGTCTTGAAATTAAGATAAAAGAAATCATGTTAAATGTACATTGAATGTTGGGAATAGGATTTGCTTTGGTTAAACCTTTATCAAAGAGTAAGCTAACATGTCAAATAATTTGACCCTGCATTTCTTTATTCCCGCAGTATCAGAGTGACTTGCATACCAGATCAGGGCATCTGGTGTTTTCACCCATGTAGGAAATTTCGAACCTACACCCCCATGTAGAATGTCACATGCCTTATATGACATCACGACGTCTTACGCAGTTATGAATGAACAATAGAATGTCTCGTATATCACTCCGCTACTATAAAAAAGAAGTGCAAAGAAAATTTTACAGGAAAATATCCCAAAATGCGCAAAATAAATACAGTATGCAAGAAAAAGTATCATTCATATAATTATGTTGGGTAAAGATCGCATGATCCGACGCTTGTGAAATATGCACTTAGGTGGTATCTCAGTAGAGCCTCGATACCGCCCTTGTGCATATTTCACTCGGCCGGATCATTCCATCTTTACCAAACACACGTGAATGATACTTATAATGTTCATCCAGCAGGCTGCAGTGCAGTCTGAATGGATATCAAAATTTTATTTTTGAAACTAATAACGTCATCAATTTACCTTACTATGTATGCAAATATTACATTAAGATAATTTAAATAAAAATTTGGCAATAAGTTTAAAAATAAAATTAGCTCTCAAACAATGTTCAATCTTTATATCATATTTTTCATAAATAATACATCTTCCATTTAAGCATTATGATTCATTATGGAAAAAAGTATTTCACATTTTTTGTTTATTACCTCCCTTTTTGTCAATTATCTTGGTATAAATTTTTCACAAGAACAAGTATAAATTAATTATGTTTTTTTGTCCAGAAATTGGTATACAATAAGAGATATTTGATGCCCGTCATAAATTTTGGTAAATGGTTGAAAAGTTTGAAAGAGAGGTGTTTACATGTATTAAGTTGCAGGAATCATTATAACCCAAATGAATTCAATTACCAGCCAATTTTATACCAAAGAATTATGGGGTATTTGCAGAGTTGTCAATTATATCACAAGAACCACGTACAGTGAAACCCTCTATAATGGACACCTAAGGCACTGGGGGAAAGTGTCCTTAATAGCGGGTTGTCCTTAATTGTGGGTTTAAATCAAGAAGAAGAGACCACGTCTGTTCTTTAACAAGAAGGCCATGATGGCCCTATATCGCTCACCTGAGTACAAAAGTACGCTCAGCTTTTGGTTTCAGACAAAAAGATTTTTAAAATTTTGACCCCAGGAAAATAATTTGCAATCTTTGTAGAGTTCCAATAGAGGATGCTGAATGCCAAATATCTAAGCTCTAGGCCTTGTGGCTTCAGACAAGAAGATTTTTAAAGTTTTTCCTTTCGGTTGCCATAGCAACCAAAGTTCTGCATGGAATTGATTTCTTTGAACAACTTTGGAAGAGCTTCATGCAAGGAACATCCGTGGCAAGTTTCGTCAAAATTGGCCAAGCCGTTTAAGAGAAGAAGTCATTTGAAGAAAAAGTTGACGACGGACGGACGACTGACATCAGGCGATCACAAAAGCTCACCATGAGCACTTCCTGCTCAGGTGAGCTAAAAAATCACCTATCATACTGGGATGCAACTTAATATCGAGTGTCTGTAATGAGGGGTTTTTACCAATTTACTGTACTACTATAGTGTATTTGATAATCAGCCACATAAATCATCAGTCGCCATTTCAGCCAATCAGATGCTTGAGATTTGAGACTGGTTTCCATGCTCAGTTTTATAACCTTGGGCACTGGAGGGACTCGGGTACTGTGGTTAGAAAATCGTCTAGCATTTCTTTGATAATACATTGTGTCAGATAAAAATATTGCCTATGCTGATCTGTTTACTTTAAAAGATGGTCATCTCAAATTCGCCAAAGATTCAGTAGCTTCTGAGAACATTCTAAACAACTGCACTAGAAAGATGCAAAAAGTGGCAAAACTGCTCTTTAT
Organism: Corbicula japonica; assembly: GCA_038501625.1. Lineage (NCBI taxonomy): Eukaryota > Metazoa > Mollusca > Bivalvia > Venerida > Cyrenidae > Corbicula > Corbicula japonica. The sequence continues at coordinate 1,470,505 of JAZAYU010000117.1, read as the reverse complement.
AATTCAATATTTACACTTCAACTTTGTCCTCTACGCTGAAGTCGTTGCTCTTCTGGGCTTCACACACTTGAAACAACCCAACTGTTTTCCATACCCAAATGAAAACCATGAAATATCCATTCAATCCTTAAATATTTCCACAATAAATCAAAGTCCTGAGCATTTGTTTCATCCTAAAGATCCGTTTGAAACATGTACTCATGTCATAAGCCTCCGTATTTTTGGATTCAGACTACAATAAGAAAATGTTCAATATGAACGAATGGGTAGAAATTTTCATCAACTTTAAACACGAATGCAGTGGCAGATTGTGTTTTTTAAGTCCACTTTTTCAAGTTAATCTCATATACAACTGGCTGCTGTTCTTCTCATAAGAAGTCATTTATCTCTGTTTTAGACTAAAATATTATATTAACTTAATAATGACACTTAAAGAGCAACACTTGGCTTAAAAGGAACCCTAATGTAACCCCATTAACCACTAAAGATTTCATTGGCAGACTTGTTTTTTTACCTTTTCTTCCATATAAACACATTTTTACGCATGTGCGACCTGAGTGTAGATCCAGATCAACCTTCACATCTTTGCCCTCTAATCAGGATCTGCACTGGTCGCATTTTTGTTAGAAAAAACCTTATGAATCAAAAATCAGATGTGCCAGCTGATCTGGATCTACACTGGTCACACATAAACATGTGTATTTATGGCGGAAAGGGTTAAGGAAGTGTAAGCCATATATTATAAAATATTTTTCTTCCTGTATTTCTTTATTCTTTCTGTATATTAACCGTCAGTCTGCAGAACAGTCTGACCAGTTATCAAAATTTACTAGAAATTTATTCGACGTTTTTAGCCAAAAACACACACTTGGTATGTAAGTATTAAAATAACATCTTTTGAATAAAACTTAGGCAATAGGTTTCTAAATAAATTTTGCTCTCACATAAAGATGAATCTTTATTAAATATTTTTCATAAATTATACATCTTCTATTTAAGTTTTATTAATCATCAAGTAAAAAATTGATTTCATTTTCTTTTTAATTACCTCCCTTTTTGTCAATTATCTTAGTATAAATTTTTCACAAGGACAAGTACCATTATGTTGTGCCATTTTGTCCAACAATAACAATATTGACCTATCACTTGCATTTGACCCCATATTTGCTAAATTTTGTAATGTTATGATCTACTTCGAAATGGTAGTCCGGCATCTATTCCAATACCAGACTTCCCGAAAGTTGAAAAAAAGTGTCAGACATTTGGTCAGACAAGATGTGAAAAACTGTCTGACCGAAACAAATTCTGTCAGACCGAAACATGTTAAAAAGGTATAATAAAGTATTAGGAGTTCAAATTTTTGTCTGACATCCGGTCAGATAACATTAGAAAACATGTCTGACCGGCTGAAATTTTACCAGACAGGTCCTTCGGTCTGGCAACTTTCGGGAAGTCTGCAATACATCACACATCACTGACTTGTAAATTGAATAAATATATTGGTGTATTCGCTGATACCAGTGTTTATCCAATGACCTGTACGAAATGTAATGAAGTGCCTTGTCAATATTGATGGACAATATACAATATGAGATGTTAGTAAACTTGTTTTTGACCATGGATTTTCTGGTAACGTAAATAGTTGACAAAGGTTTAATGTTGGTTATTTTTTGTAAACACAAGTACCAGTAGGCTAAATAGAATTTTTAAGTCGAGCTATTTTTTCTTCAAGTTTTTCACACTGGAGAAAATTAAAATGTGCAAATGTTAAACCCCAGGAAAATTTAACAGCATGACTTCATGACAATCTGGCATGTTTAAAATTACACTATTCAAATATGTTCTATTTTAAACATGCCAGATTAATGAAGACACATCATTACAATCTGATCAGGATCTTAAATTGTTGCATTTAGATTCAATGAGTGACAGTCATTTCTGACCAAGAAGCAAACAGCATTGATCCAGATCTTGGTTAATCTTATCCACCAGATTGCAGTTAAGCCTGGATGGATATCAAAATTTCTTTTAACCAATCAAAATGTTCCGCAATTAATGTCATACCACATTTGGTTTTAAAATAAGTATTAAAATAAAATGTTTTTAAAAAAAAATTTGGATATAGGTTTCTAAATTACATGAACTTTCAAACTTGTCAATTTTATTAAATATTTTTTTAAAACATATATACTTTCTTTTTAAGCAATATAATTCATTTAACATTAAAAAATATTTCTTGTTTATTAACTCCCTTTTTGCCAAGTTTTCTTTAGTAAAGAGCTCTACAATTCTCAACCCTTCATATTCATGTGTATGCACTTTTACCAGTGTAGGTCCAGATCAGCCGGCACATTGCTTTATTAAATATTTTTCAAAAATTATATATCTTCCATTTAATTATTATACATTTGTAATTCATAAAGTAAAAAATTGATTTCATTTTCTTATTTATTATCTACATTTTTGTCAATTATCAGTATAATTTTTCAATTTTTCATAATGACAAGTACCATTTTGTTGTATCCTTTTGTTAAACAATTGGTATTGTCCAAAAATATTGACCTGGCACTCTTGCATTTGACCCCATATTTGCTAAATTTCGTAAATGTTATGATCTACTCCGAAATGGTAGTGCGGCATCTATTCTAATACACCACACATCACTGACGTGTAAATTGAATAAATATATTGGTGTATTCGCTGATACCCATGTTTATCCAAAGACCTTTACAAAATTTAATAAAGTGCCTTGTCAATATTGATGGACAATATATAATATGAGATGTTTCTAAACTTGTTTGGCATTGAATTTTCTGGTAACGTAAAAAGTTGACAAAGGTTTAATGTTTGTTATTTTTTGTAAACACGAGTACTGGTAGGCTAAACAGAATTTTTAAGTCGAGCTATTTTTTCTTCAAGTTTTTCACACTGGAGCAAATTAAAATGTGCAAATGTTAAACCCCAGGAAAATTTAACAGCATGACTTCATGACAATCTGGCATGTTTAAAATTACACTATTCAAATATGTTCTATTTTAAACATGCCAGATTAATGAAATCACATCACTACAATCTGATCAGGATCTTAAATTGTTGCATTTAGATTCATTGGGTCATTTCTGACCAAGAAGCAAACAGCATAGGTCCAGATCATGGTTAAACTTATCCACCTGATTGCAGTGAAGCCTGGATGGATATCAAAAATTCTTTAAACCAATCAAAATCTTCCGAAATTAACGCCATACCACATTTGCTTATAAATTAAGTATTAAAATAAAATGTTTTTAAATTTTTTTTGGATATAGGTTTTTTAAATTTCATGAACATCCACACTAATCAATTTTTATTAAATATTTTTCAAAACATATACTTTCCATTTAAACAATATTATTCATTTAACATTAAAAATCCTTCTTGTTTATTACCTCCCTTTTTGCCAAGTTTTCTTTAGTAAAGAGCTGTTCGATTCTTAACCCTCCATATTCGTGTATATGCATTTTTACATAATTATGTGCGACCAGTGTAGATCAAGATCAGCCGCACATTGCTTTATTAAATATTTTTTTATAAATTATACATCTTTCATTTAATCATTAATACAGTCAACACTTGTTGTGTCGAATTTGTCGGGCCAAAGATTTTAATTTGAGTTATCCGAAGTTCGACTCATCTGAATAGACGCCAATGGAAGTATAGTATACCCTATTATGCTTCTAACGATAATCGCACAATACAGTTTTGGCTACAATGATGATGTAACTATGTCATCAGTCACAAGAAAGCTCGCAGCAAGCCATTAGCAACTGACATAATGAAACTCCAATATTTGCGTGATCACAGCATTTCAAATTATGACAACAGGGGCGCTGTTCTGTCATCATCGGCTGTGTTCGTACAGTGAATCGGTAAAGATCGTCTATGTCCGGAAATATAATATGCTGTTTTTACTGAGTTAGCTCCCTTCTTTGCAGGGTTGTCATTGTATCAGTCTTCAGAGATTATTTTTGCAGTGTACAGCATCTTAGTATGATTGTAAGTACTTTAGTTGTCCAAATTGATATGCACGTAAATGTTCGTATTTTGTTCTAAACGTAAATAAACAGTAGAGCTTTGTTCAGTACTACACATTATTACATGTGTTACTATAAATAGTAACACAGTTATGTTACGACCAGAAGCATTATTCAAGTTCGCAGGACATTAACTTATGAAATGGCAGGGCTATTATTGATAATGGCCCTGCGATTTTTTTTAGGTTTTCAATTGTTATCCGTGGTTTCGTTACATTTCATGGTTTAAATAAGAGTAAATTGTACATACCCGTGAAATATCTCAGATTTAAAATTATTGACTGAAACAATGACAACCCTGCAAAGAAGGGAGCTAACTCAGTAAAAACGGGCATTATATTTCCGGACGTAGACGATCTTTACCATTTTAACTTTTCAGGTGCGGATCAAGATGGATTTCAGTGTGTTTTCAAACTCTTTCGAAGCAGTATTTATTTTTTTTATGAAGATTTTATTGAAAAAGTTGGAAATTATCATTAATCTACCATAAGATTGTCTCAAACGAACCACCATTCTTGAAATCCCACATCTAAACCTGCTTTTTTTTTAACATACATAAAAAAGAAGATACATTAATAAAATTGATTAGTGGGAAGTTTCAAAGAAATTCCTATCGCGGTTAGCATGATTTAGATATTTTTCTCTTTTTTTTACCTATCAAAGTGCAATGATGAAAACCTAAAAGTTCATAAAAACAAAATACCCATCCATCAGCCTGCAGTACAGTCTGAATGGATATCAAAATTTAATTTGCGAATTCGGTCAATTTCGCACGCTAAGCGGTTTACGTTTCACATTTTTTTTTATACGTATAGTAAGTATTAAAATAAAATCTTTTAAATAAATCTTTGACCTATAGGTTTCTCAATTAAACCAACTTTCTCTTACTAATCAATCTTTGTTAAACAATTTTCAGTAAGTATATAACTTCCATTAAAGCACTATGATTCGTTAAGTAAAAAATGATTTCATTTTCTTGTTTATTATCTCCCTTTTTCAATATCTTTCGTATGAATTTCAATACTGTGTCTAATGTTATAAATGTCTCTCTCTGGTACTCTTGCATTTGACCCTAAATTCAGCAAATTTTGTAAACATTACGATCTACTTATAAATCAATTATGAACCTATATAACCAGTTTTAAACTTTCGGATGCAAGAAGCTGGCATTTCGCTGTCGGTATAACAAAGGCATATTTTTTAAACAATCTTGACCTCTCTTGGAAATCAAAAATTCCATAAAAGTTACATTTCTTCAGAATTTATATTATTAAACCATCATACTGCAGTACAGTCTATGGATATACTAAAATTAGAATGTTTTGAAATAAGATAAACTTTTGCTTAAGAAATATGAAAAATTAAGTAACAAACTCGATCCTAGTTTTTATTAATTACCTCCCTTTTTATCCCAAATTCGTCATCTCAGAAATAAGCAGTAGCTTCCCTTTATGAAATTTTTTATTAAAACCATAATTTCTCTAAAATGAGGGTTGTTTTACAGAAAATGAAAAACTTAATAGGCATTAAATAAAATTTATTAAATGGTAGCGATATTTCCTATGAAAATTCATCAAATCACATTTAGAGCACTCCTTTTTTATAACTTTTGGATGTCATTGTTAATCAAATAAGCAAACTTAAAGATTCTTGATGTGTATATAAATATATATACATCTCCAACTGATTAAAAAACAAACAGTAAGTCTATGATGGTTAAAAACTGATTGTTTGTTTGTTTGTTTTTTTGGGGTTTAACGCCTGGTTTCAACACTTTTCTGGGTTATATCCCGGCGGTCAGTCCATCTAACCGGTGTTCCTGAGTCTCTAACCAGTTCTAACCAATTTCTCCGCAAGCGACTGACTGCTTCCTCACTTGAATCAGAGGTGAGGGACAAATGACTCTCAGACGCAATGTCCGAGTTCAATTGTCACGGAGAAATTTTTTCCCGCCTCAGCTGGGGATCGAACTCACGACCCCTGGATTGACAGTCCAATGCTCTATCCACTGAGCTAGCCGGGCGGGCAGTTATAAACTGAGCAGTGAATCAGACAGAAATTGATCAGACCATGGCAGTGTGCATTGTGATCAAAACTGTGCATATGGGTTTTAACCGACATGTGACCAGTATAGATCCAGATCAGCCTGTGCCCAAGATCATAAAACTAAATCTGGAGATCAGTCTCAAATCTCAAGCATCTGATTGGCTGAAATGGCGACCAGTCGCCATTTCAGCCAATCAGATCCTTGAGATTTGAGACTGATCTCAAAACTTAGTTTTATGATCTTGGGCCCTGTTCATCTCTGCTGTCTTGATCAGGATATACACTATCTGCTTAAAAATTATTAAGCTTATTACTGAATAAGAAGCAAACAGTGTAGATCCAGATCTAATTGCTTGGCTGTGCAGGCTGACCTGGATCTACAATGGTGGAGATTTTACACAGACCAGGGTTACATTAACTCAGTTGTTACATACTTTGACAAGTCTTCAAGTTGTTTCGACAATACTTCTCGCATTTCCAGAGATCCACCAGTTTCCATGGCAACCACCTGAAGTAAGATAAATACAAGATTAGAAATTTTCTAGCCTTTTTAGAAAGCCACCTGTTTGTAACAATCTTATGCTAACCTTAACCTACTTTGCCCATTACCCTTTCCTCCATAGACATACCTTTATTGTGTGTGCAAACAGTGTAGATCCAGATCAACCGGCACATCTGTGCCATCTGATCAGAATCTGCACTGTTCGTTTTTATTCGATATGTTATTTCTTACCAAAATACGACCAGTGCAGATCCTCATCAGACAGCACAGAAGTGCTGGCTTATCTGGATCTACACTGGTTGCACATGCATAAAAATGCCTATTTATGGAAGAAAGGGTGAATTTCATACATATGGGTTTTATTGCATGAGCTATCAGTGTAGGTCCAGATCAGCCACCACATTCATGTCAATCTACAATGATTTTATCTTGTATAGAAATAGCCTAATGAATCTAAAACTGTGAAGTAGATCTATATCAGCTGGCACATCTATGCCATCTGGTCAGGATCTAAACTAGTTGCTATTTGATTATGTAATTTATGACCAAGAAGTGAACAGAGTAGATCCTGATAAGATGTATGTGCTGACTGATCTGGATCTACAATGGTTTTACATGTGTTAAAATGAGTAAATATGGTCGACTAACGAGTTTTTGTGGTATGAACAGTTTTCGTGGTATTTAACATAAGCACCGTTTACTTCGAAGCGCGGGACGATGTACCAGATTTTTCTGCTTCATACGTTTGACAGATTAAACTTTTTCAAAAAATATGGTTAAAAGATGCATAAATCATTAAACAAGTGTTAAATTATTTTCAAAACCCAAATATCAATTTTCTTTACAATCAAGAAACTTCGTTCTTGATATCTCATTTGAAATGAGCTATCGGAAAGCTTATTGTAATATAATGCAGGATGTAAGCGATCATCACATGTTAGGGAGCTTCTCAAAGTAATAAACAAATGAAAAATTGCTGTCGGGCTGATTAAACTAGTCTAGTTGTATTATTGTTTTGAGATGACCCCCGAAAACTTGTTGGTGACGTCATGGATAACATGGCTGGTAGTTGGGTAAGTAAAAACGCTGGAAATACAATTTGGAAAGTCTTTGTTGAATGAATCTCATTGAAGTGAATAGATTAGCATCAGTTTAACAAAACTTGTTTTCTTTTCCCAACCAGCATGTATTCTGAATATAGCAGTAAGCAGTTAAACTGTTAGTACCACGAAAACTTGTTGGACCATCATATAGAGTAAAGGTAAAGAGTTATCTTTACAGTTGATAATACCACTGGCCGCCTCTTACCTTTTGATCATCATCTGATGACGTCTGTATAGGACTTTTTACAACTTTGTTCACACTCAATTTTGGTGTGGAAATTCTGACTTCGGGGCTTTTCACAAGTGCCGCCTTTGGAGTAGAAATCTTTGTTGTTTGAGCAACTTTTGGTGTTGATGTTTGAGCAACTTTAGGTGTTGAGACATCGGTTTTCACATCCTTTGGAAGAGATGGTAAATCCTCTGCGTCCGGTGTTGTTTCAGCATTATTTACAGTACGAGCAGTCCGACGTGAACTTCTTGGAGTTCGAAGCGGTGTTCTTTTGGTCGATACAACTGACTGAAATAACATGTTTGTGAAGTTATCAAATAGGGCACAACACAGGCATATGTTATCTTGTTACATAATTTTATGATATAATGTTATAATTGAAAATTAGCTGATTCTTAATACTCATGTTTTTTAAAGAACTTTTAATCATTTGTTATTTCTTCATTACTATTAAGTGATTTTGTTACACATTTTAAAGATTATTATGGTGTTTTTTTTAATGCAAACACACAATGAGCAATATAATCATTTCCTTTAAGGGCCCACTACACTCCTTCCCAGCATGTTCATTGATAAAAAGAAAATAATCAAAATCTCAGTAATGGCAAAATGCCATCCAATGAAACTTTGCACAAATTAGTGTTATCAATGTATCTTTATTTTGCAAATGGTAAGACACGTTATAACAGTAAAGACAAATAGCAAGATCTAAAAATTCCCTAAACTTCTATTAACATAAAATCATATATTTTGTCGGGTCATTGCCTTTTGATTAGTTCCATTTTCATTTACTGTAAAACGCTTTAATTTCGAGATGTCAAAATTTCGCGATTTTGTTAATAATCAGCTATTTTCTTTATTCGCGTATTCATGAATTCGCGAAGTCCTCAGACTCACAACCCAATTCAAGTATAACTTTTTACAGAGATCACCATGTCATCGTAATAAAAATGTACACATGTAAAAAGTATAGGTTTCTCCAAATGTTCTTACTGAGTTATCGGCCAATTAAGTATTAGTAAACATAGTGTTGTGTCTTTAAATATGTTGATTAAACAACACCTATATATATTTTATAGCAGCTTTATTATGCATTTAAGCTCTGAACAAACACTGACTAAAGTATGAGTAAAACAATACTACATATATAAATCTGTTAGAGGTATCTAGTGGGGTAATACACTACACATAGTATTGTTATGAAATCTGCATTTTGTTTAGGTGTGAAATATAACAAACAGTGATGACAATGCTATAGTGTTTCTTGTTTCAGGTTCGCTGTTTTTATTCGCGGTGTTTATGAATTTCGCGAGGTTAGAGATTCGCGAATATTTGTGAAAAATAAAACTAACGCGAATAAAACCAGTTCTACAGTACTTTTATATCCTATGTATGAATAGCTTTAATACTGCAGTCTTCGACGTAAGCGGGTTGTCTGAAGCCTGGGACAAGTACATTACCGTCCGGACAACCGTAGTGTGCCTGGTCGGTTGCCCGAACGGGCAAGTCCATCTGGGACAGTTTTTATGCTAACAAACGGTCAGGATCATGACAGAAGGACTTGTCCTATCACTTGTAAACCATGACGGGTTATTTTTAAACTAATCACGAACACTAAACGCTTATTGCAAATAACGTAATAATTAACTGTACGAGGCTTGTAATTTCGATAACCGATCTATTTCAATTTGTCATTAGTTATGGCGATGCAATTAAAATTTTACGAAGGTGCACAGCCGGGTAAGCGTGTGAAAAAAGAGAAGATGGGCAAATGTGTTTTTAATGTTGAATATGTACAGAGATTAAAAATGAATAATCTGTCTTTTTTATTGAGTTTATATCATCTTGCATTTTGGGACAACTAAAGTCTGGGTTGGGCAAGTAAAAATCCTATCCTACTTGCCCGAAAGGACAAGTTGTTTTGAAACCTAAAGGCGAAGACTGATACTGACCAGCCTGTGCATCGAATTTATGATCTACACTAGGTTATTTCAGACCAAAATACACCTGCATAGTTCCTGAACAGACTGCACCGATATCTGATCTGGATCTACATGTGCTGCCCATTTGATCAAAGGCATACCATTAAGTACAAGGCTATAGGACTCAAGATTAGTGCAAGACTTACCAACGACAAGTTTGGATTATAGGTATGGGGGAATAATGATTCATCTACTCTTGAATTCTGTTCTCGGCACTGAAAAAAGTAAGTAACAACAAATTATAAGACACATTGCTCAGAACTTTATAAATCTGACAGCACACCATGAAACACTTGTTCACGATCTTTGGAATACATTACAGCTCCGATATATCATGGCTCTTGGGGTAGTTACCTTCAAACTATGATGTTATCGGTATACCACCGGAAAATATAATATAACATTGTCACACTGATCATTGGTCTGTATGATGCAGATGTAATGTAACATTGGATAAGAATTATTCTATTAGCTATATTGTTTACAGTTTCATTGCTAATTTGTCTGTATTTGTTGTCAACCCAAACAGTGCTAATCAATTATTTCCACTGTGAGCATAACACCCGTCTCTACCATGGAATTTCCTATATGCAGATCCACAAGCGCTCCATAGTAACATGTACCTGAACAAAGTCCTCAAACACATGTAAAATGTAGACTTGAGTTTCTCCTTTAACCCTTCCACTGCCAACGTTGAAAACCCAAATTGACGTCTTCAGCGCCGAGTTTTTTTACCACATAAACAAATACCAATACCAAGGTCAGAATCAGGCTATAGTTCGATTCTGACCCGTGAGCTGTGACCTTTTGGACAAGTCCATTGTTATAATCCTTAATAGGTAAAGTACGTCAATTTACAAAGGTACCGTTAATTTACTTTACTTATATGACATTAAAACCTGTTCAGAAGCAAACAGTTAGTCACGGCGAAATAGCTCAGTGGATAAAGATCTCGAGCTATGATGCAAAACATTGCAAGTTCGAATCCAATCTTAGTAACTTTTATTTTTTATTTTTGCCTTTCATTTACTTTTTTTTAAATATTAATCTAGTTCGCAAGATATTATTAAGTTAATTACTGGTTTATCATTATTTTTTGCAAAGCCCTTTAATTAAGTTCCTGTTCATTTTTTTTTAAATATATTTTTGTTGAGCAGCTTGCCGTCCCCCTTTCACCGCTGCCCCAAAGGGGAGCTGACAGTTGTGAATCCTGACTTTCAGTAAACAATTGTAGTTAATGGAACCTTCATAACATTCTTTTCTTTTCAAAACCATTTTGAACAATGTATTGGCATCGTCCGAAAACTGTATTTTGAGTAAGCTTCGATCGCGACATCTTATCAACTTACTTGATGAAAGCTTAATCGACATTTGCTCTGTTTTATGGCATTTTTGTCGGTGTCTACATATTTGTAATGAAAAGAATGACATTAAAAAAAGATCCGCTCATAGGATTCGAACTCACAACCCTTATGACACATTATCAGATATCAGAAGCGTTACTGCCACGGCTATGAAACCTTTTGTTACATATCTTTCAATTTCAACATTATAAGATATGATAGGAAAATCTAACTTCCCTATTTTGTGGAATATTCCAAAAATCTATTAATACAAAAGTGCATTCACGGCTCAATGCGTAAAATCGGACTATAGTTATTTAGAGATATATCAAATAATTACTATGTTTACATGTGAAAAATAAAGCAATAACATTATTGGTCAATATTTGAATGATCTGCCTACCTCAGCATAGAAACCCGCGCTTTGCATGCTGGTATATAAATAGAAACGGTAGAAATGGCTAAAGCCGTCCATAGGGCAAATACGCCAAAAATAATAGGGATGACTTTAGCTGTCCTTATGGCAGTGAAAGGGTAAACAGCAGTTCAAAATGTTCCCTTAAAGCCCCAATAAACTTGCCAAAACGTGTTTTTTTTTTCATTGTGAACATTAATTAACCACGTTGACCCTTGTCAAAAGAAAGTATAAATGACCAAATATTTATGTCCTCAAATAATCCCCAATCATTGAGACCCGGTCCGAACAGTATTTTTGTAGCCCACAAAATTACTAACCAATGTTTACAATCACTCGGCGAAAAGTTATCAGTTTTTTCCGTAAGTGGGCCGTAAGAACGCGGTGACGTCATTCTGTATAATGAGCGACCTTCGCCTGCTGAGAGTTGCAGAAAATCAGCTCGGAAAGATTCGCTGTTTGTTTTGTAAACAAAATAAAGGATCTGAAAAACACCCGAAACATGTTGTAAATCAATAAGATAATACCCTTTTCTTATTGTAAGGTTTATTTTTTGTGTTATTATGCATACAGGTGAAATCTAAAATGTTTAGGTTAATAAAAAAATATGCTGTTTGGCAAGTTTATTGGGGCTTTAAAGGCAATCTGGATTAACTGCCAACCACATAGGATTATATACCAGGCAGAGAGAAATAAAAAAACATTCACACAGAATTAAATAACAGGCACATGGGTTTAACTACCTAAATTAGTAGATTGAATGACGTCAAACTGACAAGGGCACTTTTGCATGATACAAATATACTGGTCTTCTAACTGAAATCAGTTACTCTTCATTACTTACATTACTCCAATATTTACACTTCAACTTCATTCTCTACGATGAAATCTTATTCACCTCAGGAATCATAATTTCTAATGGTAAACAGTGTGACGTAATTGTTTAAAAGGCGTGGCTCCAGAAGAACCGTTCACAGTTTATTGGATGTAGCACAATGTTTTGACCTGTGACGTCGCCGAGCATGCACGTTTTGCCACAAGTTGTTGCGGAAAAGCGTGCAGTCATTCACTTTGTCGTGAACATGGCTGTTCTAACAGCCATAAGAAAAAACTGTTATATTACGAATTCTTCTAATAATTTCTGTATTTATGAGAGTATAAATATGTGTAAATATAAGGATTGAATCGACATTTGATGTTTTTCATTAAAGGAATAAATTTCGTGTTTGATAAGTTCATCGAGTCTTGAACGTCAATAGGGCTGGTTAAAGTGTGTGGAGTCCGAAGGACTCCACGCGTGCTTTAACCAGCCCTAATGACGTTCAAGACTCGATGAACTTATCAAACACGAAATTTATTCCTTATATTTACACCTCATTTTATCATTTTGTTTCTAAATTTAATATAAAATATATACTTTTTACTAATTTCAAAATGTTGTTTAAAACATTTCTTACCCCGGGTTTGGCATTTGGACTGGTCCGCCTATTTACTCAAATAAAAAAAATCATACTACGACCAAAAATAGTTCCATGTTTATTGAACACATTCATCCGTTTTTTTCAAACATTTATATACAGAAAAACCTAATATTTCACAACAAACATCAAATTTGTATCACAGCAAGTACTATCTATGCGAGTAAATGATAGTCTAAGTAAAAACCGTTATTTTGGCGGGATGTTAGAAAAGACTAATGCGTTAAATTTTCAACCAATGATAATTCTAGAAAATGGAACGGTACGAGTTTACATCCGACCCTGACTGAATCGGATTTTTGGCGGCCATTTTCTTTCTCGCTTAAAACATAAAAACGGGGATAGATTGCAGTTTACATCCGACCCTGAATGTTGCGCGGTGATAAGGCTAACGGTGTTCATTGAAGATTGAACTTCACTCGTCCGGTAAAGGATATTGAAGCAGTGGAAATAAAGGTGTAAATATTTGGGTATGAAAAGCAGTTGGATTGTTTAAAGTATGCGTGAAGCCTTTTGGGCTTCACACATTTTAAACAACCCAACTGTTTTCCATACCCAAATGAAAAACATCAAATGCCGATTCAATCCTTAATTGAATATTTTCATACTACTCTGACTATAAACGTAAATCTTTCACTGTTCCCTTACCTTGTACAACCAGTAGGGCGACACTATTTTCAGACCCATAGATTTGGCATGTTTGAAATCTTTGGCAGTATCATGCTGGCGTCCCTGAAACAATAAAGGTCAAAATGCAAATGCAAATTTGAATGCAAATTTATTATTTCTGACAAAAAAGCAATCTGGATACAACTGCACAGATATGCCCACTTATCTTGATCAGAAACAGTTGCTCATGAGATATTGGTAACAAAGTTACTGTAGCCTTTCCTCCATAAATACGAATTTGTATGCATGTGCAACCAGTGTAGATCCAAATAAGGTGGCACATCCATGCTGACTGATCAGGATCTGCACTCGTCGTATTTTGGTCAGAAATAACCTAACAAATAAAAAAGCGAACAATGCAGATCCTGATCTGATGGCACGAATGTACCGGCTGATCTGGATCAACTCTTTGCCATGCAGTAAAGGTGTGTCTAAGGAGAAAAGGGTTAACAGCATTTTCACTCTTTTAAAAAGTAAGCAAGCATTTCTTATTGTAGGTCTTGTCAAAAAAGTCACTACAGGTGGAAACATGATACTATTTTTAACTTTGTGAAATATCACTGGCAGCACAAATGACCTCTCCTTCAAAATTTCTTAACAGCATCAACTAAATATTCATCTAATTTATCAATTTTGTTAAATGTTGTAATAGATGAAAAGGGAACTTTAAAAGCATTGGAACACAACAAATATAAAATTCTGCAAGCTGTGTTTGATTGAGCCTGTTCATAGGCTCTAATGGAAATGCATATTACTGCCCACGCTGCTGAGCAAAAGGTTAAGCGCAACTCAATATTTACACCAATTAACAGTACAATTTTATCTGTCCAAAACAATGGCGCACATATGGCTATGAAAATGGAATTCTCAATGTTGCATTTTCAGATTGATTCCATTCCATGATCAGGGGCATTAGGTCCCCAGATAAAAGAATGTGAATTTTGAGATTAAGAATCATAATGAGACATATTATTATTATTATTATTATTATTATTATTATTCCATGGCTGATATTAATATCCCTAACTACTATTACTTTAATTTTGTTTATTTTGCCTACACAGTTAAAGTTTTCAAGCTACAGGATAAGCACTTTACCTGAAATATGAAATGTGTGCATGAGCTGTCATAGTTCCAACTGTAATCCCCACCAAGGGAGGCTACCAGGTCATTTAACTCTTTCTGATCTTTTGTAAGCTTCTTCGCCACAGTGATCACAACTCCTTGCAGCACAGTCGATGGTTCCTGGAAGTTCAAACACAAATTTTAAGTATCCTGTGTGAGTGTGGTGAAGATATACAAATCTGTTAGTAACATATACTGAGGGTGTACTGTTCAGTGTGGGAATGAAGTTTTGTGTAATTTTACTGTACTTTTTCTTGCATACCTTTTACTATTCATCACAAACTACTACAAATGAAAATTGATATTGACTTGCAACTTAAAATAAATGCTAGATATTAAATTTGTTTATATGTATACCCTCTATCTGTTGTTTCCAGAATCAGAAAAGTTGACATTTACAAGCCTAATTTTCTTTTATTAACAATGTCACTTACTTTGTTACATGATGTGAAATACCTGATGATGTGACATTACTTGTATATGCAAGTGAACTGAATCTCTAAGCCCCATGATGGAGGCAGCTGAACCTGCAACCTTATGACCTCTATAGCACCTTACCTGGTAATCACAATTGGGTTCATCGCCCATTTGTGAGCCCTGTGATGTGTATATGACCCTCTTTAGCTAATTACCCTCCATTGTCTCTTACATGGATATCACTATCAGATTTGTCACCCATTTGTGAGCCCCCACAATGGAGGCATCTGACCCTATGATCAATAGATGCAGATTCTGGCATTTTTACGAAAGCAAATGTGAATTTTTCCTCCTTTGACCCCACTGAATTTTTAGCTTTCTATAGCACACAACACTCCATTTACCTGGAAGTCACCATTTGATTCATCACCCATTTGTCAGCCATGTGACACAGAGGCATCCAATCCTTTATATGATCCTGTATAGCATACAAAACTCGTAGCCCCTTTCCTGATAGTCACCATTGGGTTTGTCACCTATTTGTAAGCCCTGTGATGCTTGGGACACCAGAATCTGTAAACAACCCTTTTAAGCCTACAACTCTTCATACTGGATGCTGCTGACCATATATTTGACGACCTTTTATAGACCCTCTTACCTGGAAGTCACCATCCGGTTCATCACCCATTTGTGAGCTCTGTGATGCTGGAGGCATTTAACCCCATAAACAACCCTCTATAGACTACAACCCTCCACAGCCCCTTACCTGGTAGTCACCATCGGGTTCATCACCCATTTGTGAGCCCTGTGAGGCTTGAGGCATCTGACCCTGTATACGACCCTCCATAGCTTCTTCTATCTTCTTTGTGGCTTTCTTCATAGCTAACTCAAACAGCTTATCATCATCCTGGAGCATTACAGTAAAACCTGCCTTTAAAAACTACTCAGGGATAAACCTACAATTGGTATTTAAAGGCAGATGGTCTTTGTTTCTCATTAAACTAAATCATTACAGTAAAACCTGCCTTTAAATACCACTCAGAGGAAAACCCAAAGGTGGTTTTTGAAGACAGGTGGTATTTTTCACAGTTGAATTTTTCTTTTTATCATTCAGTGGGAAAAATAAAATGATTTTTATCCCCATGTGATCTTTGTTTACAGGTGGTCTTTTGCACAGGTAAGAACATATTGACAGAAAGATATTATTATTGCTACCTCACTGTGGCATCAGTCAATTTTTTAATTTGATGAATTTAAGCACACAGGAAAACAAAGACCTTAAACCGTTACTGAGAAAAACACAAATTTCACAAAAAACTTCACAAAATGTCTAAGTGAAAAAGGGGCATAACTTTGTCAAAATACAGTCAGGGATTATAAAACTTGTCCTGATAATTGATATTGATATGTCAGACAACTATGTTAAGTTTCAAAGTTGTACCTTGAATGGTTACTGAGAAAAACACAACTTTAACAAAAAACTTCACAAAATTTCTAAGTGAAAAAGGGGCATAACTTTGTCAAAATACAGTCAGGGATTATGAAACTTGTCCTGATAATTGGTATTGATATGTCAGACAACTATGTTAAGTTTCAAAGTTGTACCTAGAACGGTTACTGAAAAAAACATCATGCTACAACCCTAAGATTGCTTCAAATAAACCCCTTTCCGGAAATTCTAAAACATTCAAGCATAAATCCAAATACTTACCAAAGATTCTTTGCGCTTCCTGGTTTTAGCAGCTGCCACTCTCAGATGCTCTGGGGTTTCCATTTCTTTTAGCATCTCCTAAAAGTACAAACATACATGTAATAACTAAAACTATTTGTTTTTCAGTCACAAAAATAGTCACAAGATAAAATTAACGTATTAAGCCATTTTATGTGATTGAAAAATATATAGTTCGTACAAATACATTATTGGTTTTATTAACCCATTACAGTACAGAGCATAGATGCCTTGGGAAACCAGCATTGATCCAGATCAGCTAGCAAAACCATGCAGGTTGATCTGAATCTACAAGTTTGCTTCTAGAAATATCAAAAAGTGACCAGTGTAAACCTTGACTGGGCTGTATTGGAAGAATGATCTGGATCTAAACTGGCTGCAGATGGAATAAAAGTTGTATCCATGCAGTAAAGGGTAATTGTAATTTTAATGGTGAAACCTCTCTGTTAAGACCACCTTTGGTACTGGACAAGCAGTCTAAAAAGTGAGGTAATCTTACTTCCAGGTTAGAAAATAGTACAAAACTGTTAATTATTAAAAAAGTTGTCTGGTTATTGGGGTGGTCTTAATTTCAGGGTGTTTTTTATGAGGGGTTTTACTTTGAACATTTAATGAGTAACTGTCTTATCAAATCACAAACTGTTCAGGAGGCCAAAGGGCTGAGTGTTGTATATACCTAACAAGTTACCTCAACATTAACTTTGGTATATATCTAATATTAGTTTGACTTACCTCAGCATTAAACTTTCTTAAAGACCTAACATTACTTTGACTTACATCAGCATTAAACTTTGGTATATACCTAACAACTTACCTCAACATTAAACTTTGGTATATACCTAACATCAGTTTGACTTACCTCAACATTAAACTTTGGTATACACTAATCTGTGATATTGGGACATGAAAAATTTCAATTATTTTCAACTGTCAGAATACTTAGTGTTAGTATGGTATATACCTAACATCAGTTTGACTTACCTCAACATTGAACTGTGGTATATACCTAACATCAGGGTTGAGAAATTTGCTGGGTGTATCCTTGTCAACTGTTCTTGCTTCCTGACCTTTCAACTCCTGAAAATATTAAGTAATGTGTATCTAGGATTAAACACATTTCCACGTAGTAGGGGCAGATCCAGCGGGGTACAATTGGATTGCTCGAACACCTGTTTTGTGCATTAATATTGAATCTTCGTGGTGATTTCGGCCGAAAAAAGTGGGAAATTATCAAGTAACTACCCTAGACTGACCCCTTTTTGGAAATCTTGCATCTGACCATGCAAAGTGAAAACTAGCCTGTGATTGCTCAGTTCTATAAATAGACTAATTTTCAAACATTTATTGTCTGTGACATTGTTAACAAGATCATAAAAAATTAAGAATGGAGACTTGCCTCAAATCCCAAGCATCTTATTGGCTAAAATGGAGACAACTCTATATGACTGATATTTGAGACTCAGGTTGATGATTTTGGGCCCTGGTCAGCCCATAAAACATGAGAAATGAGACGATTCTTGTATCAATGACTCATGGATGAGGCTACAAAGTTCATAAGTCAAATAATTATCTTCCTAGATTTGTCACTGAGCTCACCTTCAGACGTCCCTGCACAGGTGTCTCAAAGTTTTCTTTCTGGCTCTGCCTCAGATCTTCATGCTTTCTTTTTATTTCCTGAGTCCGCGAACCTACATAGTCTTTACCCTTTAACCTTTCTCTTGCACCTGAAAGGTATATTGTAAAGCTTTGCAGTGCAGTAACTTTATAGCTTTTTGTACCCCTTTCCTCCATACATATACTTTGAGTGCGTGGGCAAACAGTGTAGATCCAGATCAGCAAGCACATTCATGCCGTCTGATCAGGATCTGCACTGTAATTTTTAATTTTTTAGGTTATTTCTGACCAAAATGCAACCAGTGCAAATCCTGATCATACTGCATAGATGTGCTGGCTGATATGGATCAACACTAGTCGCACATGCATAAAATGCGTAAATATTGAGGAAAGGGTTAAGTATACTTGTAACTACCGTGTTTTTGAATTTAGACTAAAATTTAAAACTTAAAAATAACATCAACAAGTTAGGAAGACGACATTCAGAGCTCCAGATAAAATTTTGATACAAAGGTTATTTACCTTCTATGTTTGCATGTAAAGGAAATTTTACCAAATTACTGGTAAAAAGCTACTGGGTAAACTAGCAACCCTAAATGTAAATGTTCAGAACAATAAACTGTAAGTACATGTATTACTACAGAATTCAAAGCTTGAATGTCTTCTTAGGCTCAACCTTTTTAGTATGCTGAAAAAAAATAAAAATGCTAAATATTGTAGACAACTTTTCTAACAACCAGGCTGAAATGTACTTACTTGTTTCACTTAAGTATGGTGTTCCAAGCTTAGGGGGCTCCTTTTCAAGTTTTCTCATGTCTACAAATAAAACAGACAATAATCATACACCATTTATCCCTTTCCTCCATATATAAGCATTGTTATGCATGAGTGACCAGTGTTGATCCAGATCAGATGGCACATCTTTAACATCTGATCAGGATCTGCACTGGTCGCATTTTGGTCAGAAATAACCTAATGAATAAAAAGCTTTAGATCCTGATTGGACAGCTGATATGGATCTGAACTGTTTGCCCACGCAATAAAGGTGTATCTATGGAGGAAAGGGTTATGTACTTTGCATGCCTACAGTCACACATGTAACCTTTTACCCCATGGAATATGGCAGTTATTACATCTGTGACTGATAAGGATCTAAAATGTTTGCTTGATGATTTTTGAGGTTATTTCTGATCAAAATGCAAAAACCAGTGTAGATACTGATCAGAAGACACAAATGAGCCAGCTTATCTGGATCTACACTTGTCGCAAACAAGATAATCTCTATATATGGAGTTTAGGGTTAATTGGTAGTACAAAGGAGTGAGTGTCACCCTCAAAGCTATGTGATATTACTATCATACTATTTATAAGCCTTTGTTGGGTGTATATTATGTTGTGCACAGATCAGTATAGTTCAGATCCTGAGCAGTAAATTTTTTTAAATATAGTTTTTACTTAAGAATTACATTGTATTTATCTTTAATGTAATCTGTTATCAAATTAATTTATCTTTTCCAACTTATCTTCACAGTATCTTGGCCATGTGAAATTAAAACAAAATGAATAAATGTAGTAAGTTTAAAGTAGAAAACTTTTTATCAATTAGGACTTGGGTCAAAAGCTGTACTCTACACTATACTCACATCAGTCACATGACAGTCATGTGGAAACCGTTATGACAGTCATGAGACATACTGATATAACAACATTTAGAAACAATACATTTAAAACAAAAAATAAATAAATAGAATAAGTGAAATTTACAAAATGGCTACTGGTGGGAGTGACTTAACTTCTGATGAAATAATACAAATAAGATGTTGGGTCTGTGCGGAGGAAAACAGGAGCAGAGAAGGGGAGACATATTGTGTACAGTGCAAGGAATATTACTGCACATCATGTGTGGCAATGCACAAGAAGTTCACAAGGGGACATAACATTCTACAGAAAGCTGACTTCCAGTCTCTGGGGCCAGATGGGTCTCTGCCATGCTACCCCACAGAGAGATGCCCCCTGCACAAAAATGAGGTGGTCTCCATATACTGCAAGGACCATGATGAGGTGACATGTGCCACCTGTATTGCCCTCTCACTCGCTCACAGGCAAGTCTTTTCACAATGTTTTAAGTGCTGCAAGAGCAGTAGCTGAAGCATGATTTTCAGAAAGGGATTTAATGTTATTGCCTGGGTGAACAGTGTAGTTCCAGATCAGCCGTGCCACCTGATCAGGATCTACTCTCTAAGATTTTAGATTCATTAAGTTATTTCTAACCGTGATGCCACCAGTGCAGATCCAGATCAGATGGCACAGATGTTCCAGCTGATTTATCTGGATCTACACATGTAGCACATAAGTTAAATGTTATAATCATATGTAGTACAGAGAGGGCTATACAAAAATTGTTGATTTTATTACAGCTAGCAATTTTATCAATTTATGTATATATATCATGTATTTATCACTAACAGATCACTAATTGCTCGTTCCAGGTCCTGCAAAAACATAGTTTCCATAGCAGAGGAGGCAGAAAACTTGTACCAAGGAATCAATGTCAAAGATGTTCAACAGAATATTGTCCAAACCAAGAAAAGCATGCAAGACATTAAAGCAACCAAACAAGCCACAATCCAAGAGCTCAGGGAAGCTTTAGATGAAGAAATAGAGTCAGTGAAGGCTTCCAGACAAGAATTAAAAGTTCTGCTGGACGATATGGAACAAAAGACAATACAAGACTTGCAAAAAGAATTTAGCAGGATTGAAGAATCATTGACTGGTGAGATACACATAGTTGAAAGTCTGGAGAGTTCTCTAACTGAAGTAGCTTCTCAACTGAAGAAGGCAGAAGGTAACAAAGCACAGGAATTTGTAAGTGTCAAGTCAACGGAACAAATAATATCTATGGGGCAGGAAACAGTGAAATCACACCTTACAGAAACAACCTACACAATCTCCTTCACACCTGATCCAAGCATCAAGGCATTTTTGAAACAACACAAGTCATTGGGAAAAGTTTCTATCAATAAACTTAAGCTAAAGGTTTCTATGGACAAACCTGGGTGTGAAGATAATAGCAACAAACCTGATGGGAAATGTGAATCAACAAGCATGAACATAATGCAAGAAAATTCTACGAACAAGACAAAAAGTAAAGAGACCACCAACAAACCTGAGGTAGATGCTTCTATTAACAAAGCCGAGAGCAAAGATGCTATCCAAAATTCTGAGAGAGAAGTTTTTATTGAAAAGTCCAAGAATAAAATAACTATGAACAAACAACAGTTAGATGCTTCAATCAACAAAGCTGGAAGCGAAGATGCTATCAAAAATTCAGAGAATAAAGCTTTTCTTGAAAACCCTGAAAATAAAGTTACTATCAACAAACATCTGACAGGTGCTTACATCAACAGATCCGAGAGTACAGATAATATAAACAAACCTGAAAATCCGAAATATATTCCAAAAGATGGCCTTTACACAGTAAAGAAGGAGAGACATATACGTGTCAGGCTGGAGAGTGACATGTATTATCCTAGTATTCGTGGATGCTGTGTTACCGAAGATGGTTATCTTCTCCTCACTGACTGGAACAACGACAAGTTAAAGAGAGCTGACATGTCTAAAATGAAGGTTAAAGATTACATTGACTTGCCTGATGGACCTTACACAGTTTGTACTGTCAGTAAGACTGAAGCTGTAGTAACACTAGGCAATCAATCTATTCAGTTTGTGTCACTACTAGGAGATAAAATGACTGCTACACGCACTCTCAAAATGAATCATGGCTGCTATGGTGTAGCTCACATAGAAGGGAAGTTGTTCATTTCCAATCAGATAAGATCTGTGTACATCTATGATATGAATGGCCAACAGCAAGGAAAAGTAACTACAAATGAATGGCGTTATAAAAAAATCAATCACAACTGGCACATTGCAGTCACTGGTAGTCGAAATAAAGTGATTGTAAGTGATGTGGATGAGGGAATCTTTGTTCTCGATTGCCATGGTAACTATCTCTCCACCCACAAAGATGACAATATTTCAAAGTATTGGGGACTTTGTACAGATGGCAGGAATGTGTTTCTTTCTGTTCAATCATCTGGGAACATTATCCAGTTTGGACAGGATTTCAATAAGTTAGGGGAAATTGCAAAGTTTGGAGCATGGTCAGCCCCTTACTCCATGACTTTTGATCACCAAAACAAGAGACTGATTGCTACTTACTTCAATAATACAGTCACAATTTATGAACTAGCTTAAATCACTTGTCATTTTTTTTTTGTCAGTTAGCAATTAAAAATATCATCTATGTCACACTCGAGCTTAAAATGCAAAAAGACAACAACAGAACAATGCAAGGTAAGACAGTCAGCATTTCCGAATAGTGTTTTCAGTGTTCGTTGTTCATGCACACACCTTTGCTATTCTCAAAATGCCACCAAGTTATATATATAATAATTTTTAAATTGACTTTGCTCATGTAACTGATAATCAACATTAGTAGACTTTGTGAATACAAACCCAGAGCTGTAATGCCCCTTTTTTTTTCTTATATAACAGATGCCAAAATAAGGCATCATCCCCAGGCAAAATAAATTATATTTTCTGATTTCCAATCAGATGAACAGTGATATAGAAAATTTCCTCTCCAAAATCAATTTCTCCACCAAAAATATCCCAAAGTAATGCAAAAGATAATTTCAATACGAAAACAATATGTTTTGCAGCCAGGGCTTTTTTCATTGCAATTGGAAGAGACCCATGCCCTATAATTTTGGGGAAAATAGAGTGATTTTTTCTCTGAAGGGGGATGAAAAAACTTTTCTCAGGGGAAGGCGACCATAAACAGCCCCTACTAAAGAAGGAAAAAAGCCCTGGCAGCACAGAAACTTCGCTGGTGTAAACTGTTAAAAGCGTATCAATCTCAATTTTGTTTATTGCTGTAAATATTGAAGGTAAATTTTTAACATTTCACTGGTCTAAATGTTGAATATAATTGGTTGGTGTTCTAAAGAATATCCAATCAACTTTGCCAATTTAAATTGTCGTAGTATGGGAAATAAATCGAAAGTAGATGGACTGAATGGATTGAAAACAAAAACAAACAGTAACAACTCACCAAATTATCTGCCAATTTAGATAGATTTTAATAACCTATATTCATTTAACTTAGCAGAGTCTAGCACAAGTCTTGGTAAAATAGTTCTTTTGCAATTAGAGGCATTAGAAATCAAAATGACAGGTTTTGTCAGCAATGTCTTTGCTAGTGAAACATGTTGGCAGCACTAACAAACAGATGTTCTTCAACAGTTACCTTATAGAATAGCTATTTTTTAATATTATGAAGAATAAAAGTTCTGTTTGCTTGTTTTAATGTGTATAATTAATTACATGTTTTTATGCATGTGCGACCAGTGTAGATCCAGATCAGCTGGCACATCCCTGCTGTCTGATCTGGATCTGCAATGGCTGCATCTTGGTCAAAAATAACCAAATGAATCAAAAAGCGAACAGAACGGTGCAGATCCTGATCAGACGGCACAGATGTGCTAGCTGATCTGGATCTACACTGTTCACCCATGCCATAAAGGGGTGTATATGAAGGAAAGGGTAATATAAATATTTCTGAACAGTGATCACTTACATTTTGTGTATGGCGGGGTGTCCACTGGAAACTCATAGTCCGTCTGCTGTTTACCAGCATCTCTTCCTTTCAACTTTTCCCACACACCTAAGATACAACGACTTGTTTCTTCAGTGTAATTTCAGTTATTTGGAAACAACGTTCTTATTGGGAAAATATGTGCAGAAAGAGTTACAAATTGTATATTTTCAAATAAATACCATGAAAACTGTGGGGTCCTTGTTGATCAATCTTATTTTAATTTTATAACATAATTTTATAATAGAACATCAAGTGCTTGAATTACATAATTGTTTGTTCAAATGATTGTCAGGAAAAAGTATCAAGGGAACACTTGTTAATTGCTCTGTGACATTCAAATTTGTTCATAGTAAAACTTCAAAAACTTCTAATAAGGCAAATACACAGGGAAATTTTTAAAATGTTCCAGGTTTCAAAGTTGCTTGAGATGTTAAGATGTTTGACATGGGGTCTGATTCTTTCTGTTAAGGTGTATAAATATTTGTTCTATTGTGCAATGTTGATACCTTGATTATTACATACCTTTTATATCCAGTCAAAATATGTACGTATCACAATATTTTTGACTAACTACATCATTCAAAAATATATTCAAGGACAGCACTAACTATACACAGAATGCACTTACTTTGTTTGGCGAGCCCTGGGGTTCCTTTTTTGGGGGGATTCTTCTCCAAATTTTTCATAACTGAAAAGAAAAAAAAAAAATAATAATAATACAACATAATTTATTTATAGCTGAAGGTAACAACAGCAAATCTAATTCATTACGCATAATATTACATATGGAGTGCATCACAGGAAAAGGTGACATTTTAGATTGTCCTGTAAATAGCAAGTTTCAGACAGACAAAGTGGTCCACATGTATTGCCTTTTCCTTGAAAGGGTGACACAAAATGATGGCAAAATAATCCAATTTACAGTTTAAGAATCAACTTACATCTGGTCCTAGGGGGTGTTTCTTCTTTCTTCTTCTCCTGTGGTCTCTGAACATTCTGAAGATGTTTGTTAACGATCACAACCTCATTGTCCGAGTCACTTGCATCATCAGCTACATCATCCTCGTTATCACCCTCGTTTGATTCTATCCTTGAGCGAGATTCTGCATTTTCTGTGCTCAAGGTTGTCTCATCTACATCACCAATGTCTGATTCTATTCTTGATCGAGAATGGTTACTTGTTTTCCTTCCTGTCTCTGAACCATCTGTATCGGATTCTAATCTAGATCTAGTTTCATCCACATCTGCGCTCACAGTAGTGTTGTTAGATCCAGTCCTCCTTCGGGACGTTTTACCTATCACATGATCTTCTGCACCATTTACAGTATCATCACCTGCCCGAGTTGATACACTATCACCATTTTTATTGCCTATTTTTACCATGTTATTTTCTTCTCGTAAACTTACAGCTTTGTTCTTATTATCGTTTATCGTTGTTTCCCCACCCTGAGTGTCTAGCCCAGCTAGGATGGCTTCAGTATCACCCATAGTTGAGAAATCTGGCATATTTGATTCATTGTTTAGCCTGCCTTCTATATCTTGCTGTTTATTTGAAATGCTCATTTTATTCCCGTTCTCTTTTGAATCACTATCTTCACCAGTGTTTGCACCTTCCGCAAGCACATCATCAATCTTTGAAGACCTAGACTGTGCAACATTTTTTTCAGACTGGTTTTCAGTCTCCTTTAAATGTTTAGACTGGTTCATATTTCCAGTTGACTGGTTTTCAGTCTGTTTCAAATTTTCAGACTGCTTCATATTTCCAGCAAACTGGTTTTGTGACAAGGTGTTATCATCCTGTACATTGTCTATCAGATAGATTTCTTCAGGTTCCTTTTTACCTGACTTGGCACATGCCAGAACCCACCTGAAATTCATAAAACTTCAATTAGTGTATAGCAAAAGTTGTTCTATGGGACACTGGGTTTATTTCCTGACCTTTTAGTTCTTACTATATTTGGAAAGGACACCTTAATGCAAAAACAATGTAAGTATCACTGAAAGAAGGGGTTATACTGATTTTGCACTAAAGTTACAATACATTTATGTATTATTTTCTCATAACTCAATGTTGATTATATTCACTAAACATTCTAACAATATAAAGTTAATTTTACTCAGAAATGTAAAGTTAACACGTCATCAGCTTAACTTTGTGACGTCATTTCAAGGATTGACGCCAGTAATTTGATGAAGCCTTTTCCCATGGCAAATCCTATATAGGGCCTCATCAAGGCATTAACCCTGTTACAATGCCTTAACCCTTTACTATATATGCCTTTATTGGATGGGATCCATGCCGTCTTATCAGGATCTTAACAGTTCGCTTTTTTATTTATTAGGTTATTTCTAACCAAAAAGCAACCAGTGAGGATCCTGATCAGATGGCACAGATCTACACTGGACTGAAGGTTATAAAGCTGAGATTGGAAACCAGTCTCAAATCTCAAGCATCTGATTGGCTGAAATGGCGACTGGTCGCCATTTCAGCCAATCAGATGCTTGAGATTTGAGACTGGTTTCCATGCTCAGTTTTATAACCTTGGGTACAGGTCGCACATGTGTAAAAATGTGTATTTATGGAGGAAAGAGTTAAATGATAATTAAAAAGAGTATGAAATTTTCATGGCTTCATTTTTTTTCATCAAATAAAAATAAATCATTTCAACCCTTTACTGCATACATACTGGTTTTATAGCCCATGGGATAACAACCATAAAGGGTTGAACCTGGGCCAAAGGTAATAAAACTAAGATTGGAGACCAGTCTCAAATCTCAAGAATCTAATTGGCTGAAATAGCGACAAGTTGCCATTTCAGCCAATCAGATGCATGAGATTTAAGACTGGTCTCCAGGTTTAGTTTTATGATCTTGGGCACAGTTGTTGACTTACAGTTTGGATACCGCTGGAATGTTCCATTTCTTTGCTGCCTCATATTTAGAACCCTCTGGGGAGTTCACTACCAAATGTGTGCTTGGTAAAAGACCTTTCTTGGTTGCTGTTCGTACAAAATAATCCTGGCTCCTGAAGAAAAGAATCACAATTTAAAACAGGCATTTTGGTATCATTATATATTGTGCCGTTTTAATTTCATGTTTTTGCCCCAAAGGGTATATGCATGAATTTAAACCATAGCAAAATTACACACAACAAACCCAAGCGAAATTACACAAACTGAAAGACAATTTCTTAATAGAAAAATACATTTGCACTAATTCAAGCCCTCTCATATATATCATTTGTCCCTCGTGCACAAAAATACAATCCTACAAAATTAAATGATATCACTGTATTGTGAGCTATCACAAAGAGTGTGTCTGTAATGAGGAACAGTAGCTTGAAAGGCAAGTAAATGAACCAGCAATAATGATCTGATCAATTTTTACAATTCAAGATCCACCCTGTCAAGTGGTAGGGGACTAACAAGTATTGTGTTCAATCACACAACACATCCAGTTGTAATTAAGAGGTAGCTGAAGAGAGAGTAAACGAAAATGTAAAGACAAACATGATAAATTTTTACAACTCAAGGGCCATCACTCTGATCTCCGGTTGGTTGTCAAAATTTGATCATGAGATCAGAGTAACGTCCCTTGAATTTTACATCTTGCAAAATATATGCCTTCTTCAAGAACAATTGAAAATTTGTTTGACATCAAGTCCTAACTGTCAATTATTTACAATTCAAAGGCTGAAGAACTCAAGTATATCAGAGTTGTTTTATTTTTCAACTGAACCTGAAAACTAGACTCAAAGAATCATATTAAAGTTTCATATAGATCATGTTAACATACCAAAAAATTCCCATTTTTTGTCTTTAAGCAAGTTGTCTGACCTCTTTTCTTAATGGTAAGTTTCATCAACATAAACTTTGCAGAAACGAAAAAATAACACTTACTTTGCTCCAAGGACTAGAGCAATGTCGACCAATGTATCCCTTTCTGTGCCAGCATAACCACTAGAAACATATGGACAAAATTAATGCAATACACAATTAAAACACTGCATAAAATTTTAAAATGTTGTATAGTGATAAAAGATAAAAAACATCAAATTAAAAAAAAAAAGATTCAATTATTTTGGAATGGGAAGTGGGAATGTGGGAATGGCTTTGTATTTAAAATACTTCATGTGTGAAAATGATAATAAGCCCACACTAGAAATAAAACTGAACAGAGACAACACTTAGCCAATTATTGTCGCACACTCTTCCAATCAGGCTAGATGGGACACCCTCCCCCACAACAAAAAGGGATGCACAGATAACCCTGATATAAAATCATCATGATGTGATGCCGGTAACTGAATATATACCGTTTTCTTGATGATATATTTGTACCACCAAAAACAGTATTGATTTGACGCTTCATTGATGACACATTACGATGACACAAGGCACATGGCAGCAAAAGTTTTCGCTTATGATGGCGTTACTATAATACGGTTCTTGGAAATATTTTGCTTGCTTGTTACGATGTTTAGTTGTCAATTTTCAGTAAATATATTTGCACCTTTATAATCATGTAACTGTTTGTTTAAATGGTCCAAGATTCTGTAAATGTTTACAGCCCCGAATCAACTTCTTCACTTTAACCCCACATAAATGACATGTAACAATGCAGAAAACTTCGCAGGCACAATTGTTGGCACAGAGAACACTACCTGAAGGATAGGACGCAGTCAGTGAGCGGGCGTGGCTCATTGTGGATCTCTATGGGAACAAACAGCGGGTTCAGCCTCACATCAAACAATGTACGGGCTTCTACACACATCAGCTGAAAACAAAAGTCACCTGTTGAAAACATTGGGATTGTGTTTTAGTTTAACCCTTTACTCCTTCCATATGGTTTTTATCACATTTGTGAGCAGTGTAGATCCTGATCAGCTGGCACATCCATGCATTCTGGTCAGGATAAACAGTTTATATATTATATATAAGTATAACCAACTGATGTTATAAATCAACCACTTATTCACAAACATACAGGCTTTCATTATAGGCACTTTCCTCTCCTACTGTGGCATTTAATTTTTGCATATTTCGTGTGTGAAATCAAACCCTAGCAAAATCAAACAATTGAATATCTTGTCTTACAAAAAAAAATACAAGTACAGGAATTCATGCCTTCATGAAAATTTTTTATGTATTCTACACTAAATTTTATTAACATGTAATAATTATTCTTAATAGAAAAACTTTAATTGTGCACATTTATGCCTGCCTTAATATATACGAGGGCTGTTCAATAAATACGCGGAAAAGTGTCGCTATTTCCTTATTTTCCAAGTTAGATGAATAAAACTTATACAGTAATAGAGACAAACATATTTTGAAAATATACAGCAAATATTGCCGTTCTGGCATGAATCATATGTTAACAAACGGTCGTTATGGTAACCACATGTAGCGATTACCGGCCCACTTTTGTTCATTTTTACAAATAGTCACTGGTTAATAATGACGTCGCATTTTAACGTTTACCGTGCGATTTTCACCAAACTTTGCATAATTTCCGCGCAATATGTTGGGGTTATTCACACGACGTCATGTACGTGTGTGACGTCATTTAGGCGTTAAGCGGCCATATTGTTTAGTGCGTATGCGTTAAAATGGCATCGGAACAACGATCTTCAATAACATTTTGTGTTTTGAACGGATTTTCAAAGAAAGAAACAATGTTAAGATTACAAAAAACATATGGTGATCAGGCGATGAAGAAAACGGCAATGTACAAGTGGTATGCCCGATTTCTAGGTGGCCAACAAAGCATCTATGACGACAAACGCAGTGGACGTCCCAAGGTTGTAACGTCAAATTATGTTGCTGTGATAAAGGAGCTGCTTGACAATGACCGTCGGATAACAATTCGCGAATTACACGAAAGATCGGATTGTAGCATTGGCACAGTGCATCGCATTATTCACGATGAACTCAATATGAGACGCCTGTGTGCCAGGTGGATTCCTAAAATGTTGACGGACGAACAAAAAGTGGAAAGGGTGCGGTGTTGCGATCAATTTCTCAGACGCTTTCATAGGGAAGATGAACGTTTCTTGCGACGGATAGTGACTGTTGATGAGACATGGATCAGCCTATACGAACCTGAAACGAAATCACAGTCTTCTATGTGGAAAACTCCAGGATCGCCTTCACCTAAGAAGTTTAAAATCGGCCCATCTGCAAGGAAACAGATGTTCATCGTCTTCTTTGACATCGACGGTGTGATACTGAGCCACGCGGTACCCCTGGGTCAGACTGTGACGGCGAAGTATTATTCTAAGGTGAATAAATTCATTAAATCTATAATAAGATATTCATTATTATGTCAATACATTACCTAATAATTATTTATATTGGTGTAAGTAATTATCATTGTATTTCTTTATGCTTTCAGATTCTGAGATGCAATTTTATGAGGGCGATGAGAAAGAAGCGGGCCACGAAAATCGCCGACACGATATTTCATCACGACAACGCACCGTCTCACCGTGCGGCCGAAACACAGTACACAATCAGGAAACTCGGCTTCGAAGTCCTCGAGCACCCGGCTTACAGCCCTGACCTCGCACCGTGTGATTTTTTTCTGTTCCCGACACTGAAGAACGTCCTGCGGGGAGAACACTTCGATGATGTGGACGAGTTGTCCTACGCGGTGCAAGGTGCAATTTCAGAGATAAATGATGGCTCCTACTTAAATAGTTTCATGTCATGGATCAGCCGTTGTAAAAAGTGTGTTTCCTTTCACGGAGAGTATTTCGAGAAGGACTAGGTGCGTGTTTTGGGTGACTCTCATACATGCGTTGAGCGTGACGTCGTTACGACGTTGGGCCGGTTTCACTGCGGTTACCTTAGAAATACTTGAAATTTACTATTAATTTTTATCCGATTTTATTGAAATTTTGTGAACATGTTAATTATATGTTTATTTACAAAATGTAAAGAGAACGTCGATTTCCCATGAATATTAAAAATATGGCAGCACTTTTCCACGTATTTATTGAACAGCCCTCGTACTTATGGACTAAAGTCTTGTCCAGTATGTGTTTTTCATAATATCTTTGTAACCTAGTAAACATTAATAATGCCAATTTTCACCACATTACTACCAGCATAGATTTGGTATCAATAAAAAGAAGATATTTATGTGCATCCATGAAAAAAAAATTTTGGAATTTAAGCCAGTACTGCTAGAAGAGTAATGTGTTGAAAATTGGCATTCAAAATGTTTCAATTTTCCTACCAAACAAGACTTTTGCCCATTAGCATATAATTGACGTGTTTGCCTGAAAATTCATCCTAGCATAATTACTACAGTATTTTGATTCTTAGGAACCCAAACTTACCAGCCAAACCTCCGAAACGATGTCGTTCTCTGTTCTTTCTACAGGGCACAGAACCCAAAACTTACCAGCCAAACCTTAAAGACGATGTCTTTCATTGTTCTATCTACAGGGCACAGAACCCAAAACTTACCAGCCAAACCTCCGAGACAATGTCGTTCACTGTTCTATCTACAGGGCATCCATCTATAGGCACTACGGCATAGTCTGGAACTTGACGGGCGTTGCTTTTAACTACTGTACCTGTTGAAAGATGAATTGGAATATTTAAGTTGAAATTTAAAGTAAACTATATACCTCTTTTATTCCTCTCACTGCATTAAAATTAATATGCTGCATGGATACATAATTAAGATCACTTTGTAAAGTAAACAAATATGCTTACTTACTTATTGTCCAAAAATCTCCACATCAAATACTGATTTCAACTTAACAGTTCAGGTTAAATCACAAATATAAACACTGATCTAGCCGTTGAATTTTCTTAATAGCTACAGACGACAAACTTCCAATAATGTAGCAAAATAATGTGTTTTATTGATGAACATGCAAGGAGTGTAGTGGACCCTTAAATTTGAGGTCTTCATCGCAGAATAACAGAGATCAGCCAAATACCAACGTTATTAATTCGATACAATTTGTACTGAGTTACCTACCTCCATGTTCTTTCACGTAAGTACAAAGCACTGACAGGTTTTCTTCCGAGTACCCGTAGAACACGAACCTCTTGCCAGCAAATATTCCCTCTCCTGCATTACCTAATGGAGTTAAAAATTGTTGAGATCAAAACGCCCTTTTACAGATTTCAAAGAGCATGCACAGAAAATGTGTAATGTGTAAAGATAAGTGTATAGTTACAGAGGAAGTGTACAGCTTTTAAGGACACTGTTTAGGTGCATGTAGTGTTCAAGAACTGTGTTAAATGTTCAGACTGTGTTTAGGGACAGTGAACAGTGTTTATAGACTGTGTACACCATTTAGTGACAGTGTACAATGTTGAGAGACAGTGTACAGTGTTCAGGGACCATGTACAGTGTTTAGGGACAGTGATTTTAACGGACAGTGTACAGTGTTTAATGACATTGTAAAGCATTTAATGGCAGTGTTCAATGTTTTGGGATGTTAACATACAGAGATTAGAGACAGTGTGCAGTATTGATATCACTGAATTTTGTTTAACCATAGGTGTCCACGTACTTTTTTTTATATACCTCACATATTACAATATTAGCTGTTTCTTTGCAAATATGATCATAATTCACACAGAAAAATAATAAGAATCACCTTATAATTTTGTATTCCTCATAAGTCAGGGCTTTTTTTCACTGCCTTGGGAAGGGGCCCATGCCCTATAATTTTGGGGGAAAATGGGTGCTTTCTTCTGGAAAGGGGAATGAAAAAAACCTGATGTAATGTTACTTTTAAGGTAAGACTGCATGATTTAAAAAAAAAATTCTGAGGGGAAGGGGCCCATAAACAGCCCCTGCTGTAGAAGGAAAAAAGGCCCTGTAAGCACACGTCATGTGTTCATGCAATAAGTATTTGAATGATATAATGAATCTTTCAAATTTAATTTTAAGTTCCTGTTCTTAAGTTAAAAACAAATTTAAAAAATGTTTAGATACAATCAAAATGTTTTGTCTATAGCCAAGTGTAGGTTAAACAAAATACTGGTTTACAGATTCTCTTATCTGTGAACTTGTGTCCCTAAATTTACTGCTGCAATATATTTTAAATCTTTCTAAACATGCTTTAAATAGAAAATTTTTGTTTATCATTTAAACCTTCATATAACTCTTTTTTTTCAGGTAGATTTTACATAAATGCCTACGTCGTCTTCAAAGTATATCTGCAGGTTTTAAATATTCATTAAGGTAAATCAATAGCTTATGGATATTTGTTACAAAATAAATGCATCTGTAATGCACACATATAAAAACCTTTGGATTGGATAAAAAAATTTTATAAACAGCCATCAGCATGGGAAATACATTATCATGCACTGGTGGAAAAGAAGCCATATATGAACACCGACAGGAAGATAAAAAATTGGACAAAAAAACAACAATTACAAAAAAGAGAAAAAAGAAAAGTGACCAGTCAGTGCAAACTGAATGCATTACAAAAGAAATGGACACACAAACAGCCCTAACATTCGTGGAAAAACTGACTCATAACAATATACAGGAAGTGGGATCCTCAGAAATGTTTGATGTGAACTGTGAAGTCTGCATTGTTGGAAGTGAGAAGAATGCCGTGGGATTTTGTAGAACCTGCCGTCAATACATGTGCCTTCAGTGCTGCAAAATTCACGAAGCCTTATCGTCATCTAAAAATCATGCCATGGTTGGGAAAGTTGACTTTAAACAAGTGATGAAACTAAAATCATTGTATGACCAGAACCTTGCGCCAATCCATCACTGTTCACTTGAATATGATGGCTTTTCTATAGATATGCGTAAAATTGGAGCATTCAATATTCCTAACTGTGATGACATTTATTTTTGGACACCTCATGGAAACGTATGTACGCTGACCACAATTGATCAACAATCTGGCTATCCTTCGTCTAAAATTATAAAAGTGTCCCATGAAACAACAGATGATTTGTGTGAACTCAGTGACCCAAAGTGCAAGAAAAGAGTGTATTTTGTGATTAGCAAAGATATATATTCGGACTCTGTAAGCTCCGATTTGCGGTCAGTTGTATACAAATACTGCCCCAAACATGACGGAGATAATGTTAGGATAGCTTTTCAGTTCAAAGGAAACTGTCACAGCGTAGTCCCATTTAATAACCACCTGGCCCTTTCTGCCTATATCCAAACTGGATTTAGTACTCCAGACTGGCATGTTAGACTTGTCAACTTCAAAGGTGCTATTATTAACCAAATCTGCTACAACGGTCATGGAAAACCACTTTTTAAGGAACCAAGACATCTTGCATCAAGTCATACTGAGGATATATTGTTTGTCTCAGACTATGGCCTGAAAAGTGTGATAGCATTAGACAAACATGGCCAAACTCTCTTCACATTCTCTCTTCATGAACTGAAAGTGCACCCAATGGGAATCACATGCGATGAAGAAAACAATGTGTACGTTGCTTGTAAAAATATGGTTATACAGATAAAAAGGGGTGGTTTGAAAGGCCGTATAATACTTGAGCCATATATGGAAAAAAACAGATACTATTCAAGGACAAGAAATGAAATCGTGAACATTTGCTACAATCCTTTAACAAAGAAACTAGCAGTGGCAGACAACAATGGACCTAGAGCTACCATTTTTATGTTTTTACCATGAAAACACTGGTTTACCTCACAGAAGAAATAACTGTTAATTACTTTTGACAATTAACTGCTGTGAACTTCAAAAACATTCTTAGAAGACAGGATGTTAACCCTTTAATATAGATACGCCTTTATTATTCTATAGAAACACCTTTAAAATGCTGATAAATAGTTTAGATCCAGATCAGCTGGTACATCTGTGCCTTCTGATCAGGATCTACACTGATCACTTTTCATATAATATTTGGTTATTTCTGACCAAGAGGTGACCAGTCTAGAATCGGATCAGATGGCATGAATGTGCCAGCTGATTTGAATATTTACGGTTGCACACATGTATGATAAAACATGTATATGAAGTAAAAGATTAACCTACATATTAAGTTTCTGTAGAATGATTAGAGAACATTACAGAAGTGTTGAAAATAATGCTATCACTACAGCAAGAAATCATAAAATCTGATACAATCAAAGTAGATAGGACTGGGCACTAGGTAATTTCCGATGTTCAAAATGGTTCACCGTGACAGCATCATGTTATATTATGTATAGACAGAAAAATACTATCACCCAT
This sequence comes from Corbicula japonica, assembly GCA_038501625.1. NCBI lineage: Eukaryota > Metazoa > Mollusca > Bivalvia > Venerida > Cyrenidae > Corbicula > Corbicula japonica. The sequence goes on along the minus strand of JAZAYU010000117.1, from coordinate 1,434,912 downwards.
AGTTATGCCTGCACAAATATATCGTTTGTGGGTTTTTCATGAAAATTTATCCATGCTAAATTAAAACTAGACTGTGTCCTCGGGACACTAATGCCCCCATTACTATAACAACATTTGTAACAAAGGGCCATAACTCTGGTAAAAATGGCTGCTGGAAAAAAAATTCTTTACAATCTGATCATCTATACATGTTTGAAAAAAAAATCAGCCAAATAGTTAATGAGGAGTTGATGCCACTAGATTTGGGAGACGTATGGACAGAGGGACAAGTGCCACTCTATATGCCTCCCACTTAGTTGGAGCATAATGCTACCACAGTAGCTTCTTGATGATGGAATATTAAAGTGTTAACATTTCTTAATTAAATATTTCTTTCTTTGATAGCTGAAAATTTTCTACAGACTTTTTTGTTCTTTTCTGCCATTCTACTTGTTTATCTGGTATGTATAATTCTGATTATTTTGATGATGTCATGAAAAAGTTTATAAGCAAGAACTGTCATGCTTGACTTTATTTATTCTAATTGTTAGAAAAAAATGTAAGTTTGAAAACTTAGTTGTTTCAATTTAATTTTTATTAACCTGCTATTACGACCACCTCTGGGAATAGACAAAAGCAGGGCTCGCAGTGTTTTTTTATGCCAAATATTCGGCGAATATCGGCCCCATTCCCCCCTGAAAATAGTATATATTTTTCCCCCATGTCCGATAAAAAATTCCCCCTTTGCCGGAGTCTATTACTGACCGTCCGATTCGTTCCGCTAATGCGGTTTTTAGCATGGTAAACGATTACTACGAGTAGCGTCCCGTCATCTTTCTACGTTATGTAGACGTTTGTGTTTACTGTGGGCATTGTAGCGTTCAGTGATCACGATCAAAACATGTCGCACAATGCAAAATCGTATCGAAAAAAAATTAATAAAAATGCATCCGACGGTTGTCAAAAAATTGACATGTTGTTTAAGCAATCATTATTAAGCTCTGCGCAAGATAGTTCTAGCGGGAAATCGTTTCCAAGTCCTGATAATAGTAAGAATGAAGCGAATACCGTCAATACGATCGGCGATTCTTGCCTCACTCAGTCCGAGTCTGCCGTAGATCACCAAAGCCAAGCATGTAGTGATGATTATTATAGTGATGATGATAGTGATAACAATAGCAAAGATGAAAAATCTGAATGTTTAGCTGATGGAAGAAAATTTCATTCAGGAAAATATGAGGCCAGGTATACTTGGCTATATTACAGTTATAGCAAAGCTGGATACTGTTGTAAATTGTGTGAGATATTTTGCCCTGTTCTGCTGCATAATAAGGCACCCAATCCATTTGTAAGTGGTGTAATGCTAGGCTCCCATCCATCAAGAAAACTGTTTTCACACAGCTCATCAAAAACACATTTGAATACTTTGTTTTGTTGTGTTTGACAGGTTGCAAGTATCTTCCAAATATTCCCCCATTCCTTTGTTCGCGTCGCAATTTTCCCCCTCAAAAGGGCTGCGACCCCCTTCCCCCAAAAGTGAAAAAAAACACTGGCTCGACATTAACGCTTGTCCGATAGTCCGGGACAAGTGAAAAGTATGTCCGGACAAGTAACATCCAAAAGCTGGTTGTCCGCCGGGACAAGTTGTTTTGGAAATTAAAATGCATGCCTAAATTACAGTAAATCAAAATTAACGAGATCGGTCGCTAATTAAATAGGTATCTGCCGTCAAAACACTTCACTAGCAACAATCTTAGGGAAACACTTCCTCGCGCTCCTTCGGTAACAGTATCCTCCCTTGAAAGTTTTACGGCATTAATTTTTGTTTATGTTTTATTTAGATGTAGCATGCGGCAACCATGTCCGGCTTGTTGAAATTCGGATTTTCAAGTTAAAAATTAAAGAAAAAGACGATAAAGAAAAAAATCAATGGGAAAAGAAAAAACTAAACTAGAAATGTGTCCATAGGACACGGATGCCCCCGCTATGCATCGTTTCCAGATACTAAAGTGCAATGATGGGAATAATAGCATTTCAAAGACAGTGATGTTCGAGTAATTATAAGAATATGCATAAACTTGATGATCAAGTCAATTATTTGTATTTGTGGCACTGTTGTCTTCTCATTACGGAAATGTCTGTGAAGAAGTTGGTGGTAATGCAATGCAATGTCATAGTGAACATTTGTGCCAAGTTATTTTGAATTCCTTTCATTCATACAGAAGTTATAGCCCGAACAAGTAAATTCAAGTTTTAGTAACTGTGACCTTGACCTTGGACTTACAGGCATGGGTAATGTACGCAACACACTGCCTTGTCATGGTGAACATTTGTGCCAAGTTATTTTGAAAACCCTCCATTCAAAACAAAGTGATAGCCCGGACAAGGAAATTCTATTTTTAGTAACAGTGACCTTGGACCTACAGGCATGGACATGGTACACAACTCACCACCTTGTCATGGTGAACATTTCTGCCAAGTTATTTTGAAATTACTATATTCCTAATGTAGTTACAACCCTGACAAGAAAATTCAATTTTAGTAACAGTGACCTTGACCTTGGACCTAAGGCATGGGCATGGTACAGGACACACCATCTTGTCATGATGAACATTTGTGTCAAGTTATTTTGAAATCAATCTATTCCTAACAAAGTTACAGCCCGGACAAGAGAATTCTATTTTTAGTAACAGTGACCTTGACCTACAGGCATGGGCATGGTACGCGATACACCACCCTGTCATGGTGAACATTTGTGTCAAGTTATTTTGAAATCCCTCCATTTATAATGAAGTTACAGCCTGGACAAGAAAATTATATTTTTAGTAACAGTGACTTTGACCTTGGACCTTCAGGCTTGGGTATTGTGCGGACACACTGCCTTGTCATAGTGAACATTTGTGCAAAGTTATTTTGAAATCCCTCCATTCATAACAAAGTAACAGCCCGGACAAGAGAATTCTATTTTAAGTAACACTGACCTTGACCTTTGACCTACAGGCATGGGCATGGTACGTGACACATCGCCCTGTCATGGTGAACATTTGTGCCAAGCTATTTTGAAATCCCTCCATTCATAACAAAGTAACAGCCCGGACAAGAAAATTCTATTTTTAGTAACAGTGACCTTAACCTTGGACCTAAAGGCTTGGGCATGTATGTGACATATCGTCTTGATATGGTGAACAATTATACCGAGTTATTTAAAAATCCAATAAGAAATAACAAAGTTACAGAGCGGACAAGATTTTGCAATAAAATTCTATTTTTAGTAACAGTGACCTTGACCTTGGACCTACAGTCACGACACACCGCCTTGTTATGGTGAACATTTGTGCCAAGTTATTTTGAAATCCCTCCATTCCAAACAAAGTTAAGGGCAAAGTGTATATTTTTCTTAACACAAAATGTAAGTGAAAAAGGGGCATAATTTGAAAAATATTGGAAGCAGGGTTATGGATCTTGTTGGTTATGATGTAGATTTTGATGGTGAAAATATATTTCAAGTTTCAAGGCAGTATCTCAAGTAGTTTTTAAGTTATGGGCAAAATGCACAAAATATAAGAAACAAGATGTATTCCTATTAAAACTAATGTAAATGGAAGTATCAAAGGGCCATAACTTCTGAACAGAACATGTAAGAGCAAAACCCCACCTTTTTGCACAACAACATATCAGGCCAAGCATTGTGGTAAAGTTTCATCAAATTCCCAGCAGAGGTGTAGGAGGAGTTGCGTTCACAAGATATATTCCTATTAAAACTAATGTAAATGGAATTATCAAAGGGCCATAACTTCTGAACGGAACATGTAAGAGCAAAACCCCACCTTTATGCACAACAACATATCAGGCCAAGCATTGTGGTAAAGTTTCATTAAATTCCCACCAGTAGTGTAGGAGGAGTTGCGTTCACGAGATATACTCCTATTAAAACTAATGTAAATGGAAGTATCAAAGGGCAATAACTTCTGAACGGAACATGTAAGAGCGAAACCCCACCTTCATGCACAACTACATATCAGGCCAAGCATTGTGGTCAAGTTTCATTAAATTCCGACCAGTAGTGTAGGAGGAGTTGCGTTCACGAGAATATCGGACGGACGGACGTACTCACATTTGAGGATAAGATGGTTCTTTGACTTAGGTGGTATTTTGTCAGGTAACCGCTTAGGAAAAATAACCACATAATACCATCCTGAACACACATTATTACACTTAATGCCTTGATCGTGCGTGCACATTTACTCACTTTGAGGGTTTGTTTCCAAGTGGTTAATTGATTTTGAAATACTGATCTGAAAGTAGCATATTGCTTCATTCAATGTTTGTATTCTGACTTTATTTTGGAATTTCCCCGAAAGCAGTGTAACAGTTATCAGTTTTGTATCTCATACTCTCACTTAAAATTTGTTTTTAAAGATGTTGAAACAGTTCTTTTTCATGTTGCCTAGTTGATGTTTTGTTTTTGTTATATTGAATAAAATTTGTAGAAATGGTAACAGTTGTTGTTTCAATGTTTTCCCGCATACATTGTGTTCGAAAGTCAGGACAAGTGGGTGTCTGGTCAGGACAAGTGTTTTTTTAAAGCACTTGTCCGAAAGGACAAGTCTACAAAAAAGTTAATGTCGAGCCCTGAAAAGTGGTCTGAATAATTGTGTGGTCTTTATTTTTGGGTAGAAAATAGTGAAAACTTTAAAAAGGAGAATTGAAATAGTGGTTGTAGTATCGAGGTGGTCAATTCAATGAGCTGATTAAAAGGCTGATTCAATTAGAAGATTCAATGTAAAACTAGTATGTGTCCTAGGGACACTGATGCCCCCACTGCTACAACATTTGTAACAAAGGGCCACAACTCTGGTAAATATGGTTGCAAGAAAAAAATCCTTTCATTATGATCATCTACACATCCTGCTTGATAATCTGTGCAAGTTTGACAGAAATCTGCCCGATAGTTAATGAGGAGTTGATGCCACACGATTTTGGGGATGTACGTACGTACTGACAGACAGATGAGTGCAACTCTATATGCCTCCCACTTCAACAAAGATGAAAGATGACAAAAGCAAGTCAACAGAGTTTGAAAACTGACACCTCTTTCTTGATCAAGACAATGACTTCATTTCAAGAAGGAATTTATACTGAATAAGGCACAATAGAGGACTGGTTAAAATTAATTAAAAAATACTTAGACTGCATTTTGTCCTTCTTTCATTGTCTTTCATCTAAAGGTTTTGTTTGCTACAGTACACAATTTTCATTTTTTTAATTCAAAGCTTATGCCAGAAAATACCCATACAAAGAAAATATTTCAAATTTGTGGGTTGGGGGAGAGCTGGACCTCATGTAACCATAACTTTTTTTATTCAGCTTGTTTTTTTTTCTTTGGAGTGTGGGGGAGGGGGCTAAGGACTAAGGAGGTTGACATTGATTTTAGAGGCACTACTAAGGTTCTTGGAGGAGATACTCTGTCTACTTGAGGGGTATTGTTTTTGTGTAGTTTTGCTTAACCCTTTCCTCCATAGACACATCTTTATTGCCTGGGCGAACAGTGTAGATCCAGATCAGCCGTCGCATCCGTGCCGTCTGATCAGGATCTGCACTGTTAGCTTTTTGATTTGTTAGGTTATTTACGACCTAAAAGCGACCAGTGCAGATCCTGATCAGACGGCAGGGATGTGCCGACTGATATGGATCTACAGTGGTCGCACATGCGTAAAAATGTGTATTTATGGAGGAAAGGGTTAAGTAGCAGTATTAGTTGTCAAGTAATATTCTGGAAACTCCCAAACTCCGGGGTAACAAAAAATGATATCATGCAATCATATGGAAAACTGGTTAATTTAAAGTTTTGATAATATTGAACAGATTCTCAATACAGTTACACAATCTTTAGAAAAGAACAACAGAATGTTTTTAACTCTTTACTCCATATACTGTAAATTGGGATATTTTGGCGTCGTCATATTTTGGCAATTTTGCCCCACAGTGCCTGTGTTTTATTTTGGCCAGTTTAATTTTGGCCTTTTATCATTGTGTGGCGAAAAATATTCACCTGTGACATATTTTGGTGTGTTTAATTTTGGCCTTTTAATTAGGGTGGCCAATTAGACCAATTATTAACCAAGGCTAAAATATCCCAATTTACGGTATACAAGTTTTTACAGGTGAGCGACCAGTGTAGATCCAGATCAGCCAACACATCCATACTGTCCGATCAGGATCTGCACAATTCGCTTATTGATTAGAAACCTAATATAAACAATAAAGCCAAAAATGCAGATCCTGATCACATGGCACTGTTTGCTCATGCCATAAAGGGGTAAATATGGAGAAAAGGGTTCAATAACTAGCTGTGACCAGTGCAGATGCAGATTCAGATCAGATGGCAAGGATGTGCCAGCTAATCCGGATCTACACAGTTCACCCATGCCATAAAGGCCTGTTTATGGAGAAAAGGGTAAAGACTTACCACTGGTAGCATCAGGATCTTGTGTCAGGTCATTGTCTTCTTCCACTGGTGCCATGGTTGTTTCATTTGATTTTGCAGCCTCTAGATTACAAGAAATAAACATCCTAAAGTGAAAGTTGCCTTTCCACACAGTTTTCATTCTTTATCAGCTAGCAACATTTTTAAAGACTTCCAAAATCCTCAACTGCATTTCTTGTCATATAAATGTAACTTCAATGTTAAAATAAATAATGCATGACTAAGATATAATTCTGAATGCAAAAGTTTCATGCCAAACAAAACATAGAAAACCCAATAAAAACATATGGCCCATTGTTTTTGAAAAAAGAATAAAGGTGTTTTAATGTTTAGTTATGCTAGAAGTATACACTTTATATCAGAATGGAAAGGATTCCTATTTTCAAATTTACTTGTTTCACAGTCTACACATTTGTAAATGAATATTGTGAGATCACTAAGCAAGAATAGTATTTCGGAATTAGGCAATTTTTATGCACAGGTTCTCATGTGTATTGTTCTAAAATATATGGTCATTCAGCTTTGGGCATTCAACACTTACAGACACATTTTCTTAAGGACATGGAAACTGTAGTATATATAAACAGCATGACATATAGGCATTTATGATAAGTAACAGATTGAAATCAATAAATGTAGTAGGTTAAAAGTTGCAAGTTATATAATATTTGTTATGTTTTATGTATTTTATGTATTGGATTCGGTGAAGAACATTCCGTAAGCTTTGCCCAAATGCTCAGTACAATATATACATTATATGAAACAGTATGACTTGGTTGTTTATTTGTGCAAAGATCTGTGAGATCAAAGGAAGTGCAGTCAGTCACCTGACCATTTATTGTCATACACAAGTGTTAATTGGCAAGTTTAACACCTACTTTATGGTTATTGGATAATCCTTAAATAAACACATTGGCATCTTAATTGACATGTTCCGAAGTTCAATAAACAATAGAAGTGTGACACAACAACCCTCCATCTCCTGACTGTTCCAATGTTATACACAAGCGTTAGTTGGCAAGAGTGTAACACCTACTGGTGGTGCAAAATTGCTTTTGCTTAAAAAAATATTTTTCAAGTTACTGAATCATACTCTATGGATTGTTTATAAAACACTGAAATTAAAAGAATTCTTATTTTGTCTAAAAACTCATCAGAATAAAGCCAAACAAGAAGCTGTGTTCGGAATACACATATGCCCCCGGTAGCGAAGTTTGTAACGATACAAATTTTAAATGATAGCTCAGTGTTAAAACTGCAACTAATATCACAAGTTAGTTCTAAATAATGAAAATAACCATCTGGTGCCAGAACCTGTACATGAAAAGAATTTATCATAACAAGAGCCAGTTGGAAACGACTGCACGCTTGACTATTCGAAGTCAGACATATTTAAGCACATTTAAAACTGGGCTTCATTTAAACTGGGGAGTGATTTAGGAGTTTATGACACCCAACACACACACACACGACAAAAGTTTCTTAATCCAAGTTAGGAAATCAATAAATTACAGTTACTTTATTATTGTATTTTACACCCCTGATCCCACACCCATCAACCCACTATCCCTGCCCACCTATAGTGATGTAGTGGGGTGTGGTGTAGTATAGTAAGGTATGGTATGCTGGTTGCTGTTGTTGGTGGTGTGGGTGTTGTTGCTTTTGTTGGTATTGTTGTTGGTGTTGGTAATGTTGTAATGTTGGTGTTGTTGTTGGTGTTGTTGTTGGTGTAGTTGTCAGTGTTGTTGTTGGTGTTGTCAGTTGTTGGTGTTGTTGTTGTTATTGTTGTTGGTTGTTGGTGTTGTTGATGCTATTGTTGTTGTTGGTGGTGTTGTTGTTGGTGGTGTTGTTGACGGTGTTGTTGGTGGTGGTGTTGACGAAGTTGTTGGTGGTGTTGTTGACGGTGTTGTTGGTGGTGTTGTTGACGATGTTGTTGACAGTATTATTGTTGGTGGTGTGGTGGGGTGGTGGAGGTGTGGTGTGAGATGGGGTGGTGTGGTGGTGTGTGGTGGTGGTGTGGTGTGGTGTGGTGTGGAATGGTGTGGTGTGGTGTGGTATGGTATGGTATGGTATGGTATGGTATGGTATGGTATGGTATGGTATGGTATGGTATGGTATGGTATGGTATGGTATGGTATGGTATAGTATAGTATAGTATAGTATAGTATAGTATAGTATAGTAACCACTCAACACTTTCATCAAAGTATGTTAAGTACATCATTCTGTTTTAAACCTTTTCTATAGCATTACCTTAGAAAAACACTAACATTGAAACTTTAACCATAATTTCTAAGTGTTAATTCTAATTTCTAAGCGAAAAAGGGCAAAAATCAAATAAGTTAACCATTTATATCCAAGTATAAAATGGGGAGATAATCCCAGAAAAAAGGTAGCCAGACTTACGTAACTTGTAAGGGCCATCATCTGTGCACTGTTAAGTGTGTAAACTTTAATGCCAGATCTCCTTGTGGATATTGCGAAATATCCAACATGCAGAAGTAAGTTAACCATTTTCTAAGTACAAAAAGGGGAGATAACACCAGAAATAAGGTACCCAGAGTTATTTAACTTGTCAGTGTCATGACCTGTGAACTGTTAAGTAAGTGTGTAAACTTTCATGCCAATGCTCTTTGTTTAAATTCAGAAATATCCAACTTGCCGAAAAATGTTAACCATTTATCTCTAAGTACAAATTGGGGAGAAAACCCCGAATTAAGATAGCCAGAGTTATGTAACTTGTTAAGAGTCATACCCTGTGCACTGTATATTAAGTTTGTAAACTTTCATGCTAATGATCTTTGTAGAAATGGAAAAATATCCAACTTGCCGAAAAAGGTTAACCATTTTTCTAAGTACAAAAAGGGGAGATAACACCAGAAATAAGGTACCCAGAGTTATGTAACTTGTCAGGGTCATGACCTGTGAACTGTTAAGTAAGTGTGTAAACTTTCATGCCAATGCTCTTTGTAGAAATTCAGAAATATCCAACTTGCCGAAAAATGTTAACCATTTATCTCCAAGTACAAATTGGGGAGAAAACCCAGAATAAAGATAGCCAGAGTTATGTAACTTGTGAAGAGCCATACCCTGTGCACTGTATAGTAAGTTTGTAAACTTTCATGCTAATGATCTTCGTAGAAATGGAAAAATATCCAACTTGCCGAAACAGGTTAACCACTTTTTTAAGTACAAAAAGGGGAGATAACACCAGAAATAAGGTACCCAGAGTTATGTAACTTGTCAGGGTCATGACCTTTGAACTGTTAAGTAAGTGTGTAAACTTTAGTGCCAATGCTCTTTGTAGAAATTGAGAAATATCCAACTTGCCGAAAAATGTTAACCGGACGGACGGACGTACGGACGGACGGACGGAAAGACGGACGGACGGTTCAATCACTAGATGCCGGGGGCATAAAAACTCATGTTTGGGGATTTTATGATCACATTGCTGAGAGAAATAAGACAATTTTTAAGTGCAAAGCATGTTCATGTGAAGTTAGTTCTAAAGTGATTTAAGTAGAAATTAAATAAGAGTTTAATGGTTTGTTTTCTTCATTTCTTTCATGAAAATCTTGAAAAAAAGTTCAACTGACCAGTATTGACCACTTGGGGAGTATTGACCGGGACGGTTTTAACCGGTTAAAACCGCCGGTTTAAACCAGGGGCGGTCGATTGGTGCCAACCCTGATTTTTAACCACATTAAATATACTAATACCACAGTATTACTGCTGGAAAAAGATGAATTGATATTTGAAGGTTTTCATCTAGATGTGAAAAACATTATGATTGTAAGCATGTAAGCATGAAGACCTTTGGGCTTAACACACTTTTCAATTACCAAACTGTTTTCCATACCCAAATGAATAAGATCAAAAATTGATTCAATTCTTAACACAGTACAGTGAAACCTTGCTATTTAGACCATGTTTGGGGCTAGAAAAAAGTGGTTTTCGTTATGTGGTGTTCTTTATTGAAAGGAAGAATATAGTGCATAATTACAAAATGGGAGATCGAAATAGATGAAGTGGTCTGAATTTCGGTGTTTTGAAGTGATCTTTAAAAGAGGTATTAATGTAAGCCTTATTTCTTACTGTCATCCCTAATGTAAATTCTGCACCTGAGTAAAATCCGCTATTCCTATTATGAGCGTGAAATTTGAAGAAAAAATATGAATTCAGTGTAAGGGTCGCAGCAATTGAAAGGAAGCTCACACCTTTGTACTGGCCACACCCCCAACTCATAAATGATAAAATTGGGTAAAGAAGGGTAAAAAGGTGCGGCCTTTACCTGAGTGATTACGGTATATTATTGTACCTGTAGGTTGATTTTGGTCAGTGGTCAGATACTGGCTCATGATGACATGCATATCATCCTTCTCTTCCTCCGCCGTGACAGGTGCCCGTGATGTGTCAAGCTTGTCGTCTGCTGGTACCCGCGATTTCTTTCTAACGCTAGAAACAGAAAAACACAAATTAATACTTTTGGAAAAGTTGATCATAACATAAGAATTAGTCTGTCAGAATGCCATCTAATGGTATCCTAGGTTGCTTTCACAAAGAAACCCCGACAATTTAACCCCTTTATCAGTGCCCAAGGTTATAAAACTGAGCATGGAAACCAGTCTCAAATCTCAAGCATCTGATTTGCTGAAATGGCGACCAGTCGCCATTTCAGCCAATCAGATGCTTGAGATTTGAGACTGGTTTCCAAACTCAGCTTTATAACCTTGGAGCCAGGTGGGTGAACATCATAGATCCAGATCAGCTGGCATATCTCTGCCATCTGATCCGGATCTACAATGAGTGCTTTAAGACTCATTAGGTTATTTTAAAATGCATATATATGGAGTACAGGGTTAATACTTTTGGAAAAGAACTTTACCATAACATAACCATTAGTTGCTGGCTTATTGCCATCTGCTGGTATCCAAGGTTTAATTTTTCATGCAAAAAACTTGGCATTTTAAAATACTATGTAAATCCAATCTGATTAAAATCATCTTCTGAAAACTGCTATGCTGTCAGGATCTGACAAGAGTAACTAAAACATGCTTTTATCACCAACCCTTTGAACCAATTAGATTGTCGCCTACAAAATCGCAAAAATGAAATTGAACACAGTGTTTTCAACTATTGAAAGTGTTGATAACCTGAGTAAGACATATTTTACTGAAGGTATGTTTTTTATGTAGTACTGCATTCATTTTCGACTTAAATGACATCTTCAGATCATTTTACGAGCGTTATAAATCAAGCTTCGTACATTAACATTTCCTAAAAATAGTAATCGGGGAAAACTGCTATAGCTCATGTACAGTGTCTGCAGGCCGTCATCAGAACTAAGATTGTTGATCTGACTATAGTGAGATTGAAAATAAATCTGATCATCATATGCTTTTGATTTGCACATATATGAGCTGTAACTTGAATATTTTAATTAATTTTCTTGAACAAATATAACAAAAATTAAAGAAAGGATAACACAAAAATATGTTTTTTTTGTAGGAAACCCTGTTCAAGTGTTGATTCAGTATAAGAATAAAATACAGTCTATGGTACTATAATCATAATTTTCTCTACCTTTTGAGTTCAGGTGTTTTCGGTGTCTGCTGAGGTACATCTGCACTCAGATATGGTGATTCATCAATGTGTTTTTCCTGTTTGAAGCAATCTACCAACCACTGACCAGTAACAACATGAGGTCTGAAAATATGATTTCACAACATGTAGTTTCAAAGTTGCCATTAAATCAAAGACCTGAAAAACCTCTCCTTGTTTTTACATGTTAAACTATTTACCATTTTCATAATATTTTGATATGGACTTGTTCAAAGACTGACTTTGTTCTTCCATGTGACAATAAGACTTACTTTGGGGCAAGTAACTTGATGAGGTCAAGATCACCTCTTTCCCCCATATGACAATGAGACTTTCTTTATGTGACTTGATAAGGTCAAGGTCACTGCTGAAGACATGAAAGACTAACTGTGTGGTAAGTGACTTGAAAAGGTCAAGGTTACTGATAAATTGTTCTTTCAAGTGGCAATAAAAGACTTACTTTGTGGTAAGTGATTTGATAAGTTCAAGGTCACTGCTGAATTGTTTTCCCAAGTGACAATGAAAGACTTACTTTGAGGTAAGTAATTTGATAAGGTCAAGGTCATCGCTGAATCGTTCTCCCAAGTGACAATGAAAGACTTATTTTATCGTAAGTGACTTGACAAGTTCAAGGTCACCAATGAATCATCCTTCGAAGTGAAAATAAGACTTACATTGGGGTTTGGGACTTGACAAGGTCAAGGTCACCGCTGAATTATTTTCCCCAAGTGATAATAAAAGACTTATGTTGCGGTAAGTGACTTAAAAAAAGGTCATGTTCACTGCTAAATTGTTCTCCCAAGTGACAATGAAAGACTTACTTTGTGTTAAGAGACTTGATAAGGTCAAGGTCACCACTGAATCGTTCTCCAATCACAACATGACTGAGATTATCTGTTATTTGATTGAACCTGAAAGATAACATTTATTTTCACTGTTATTATTTTAGGGGTGTCAGCAATTCTACCGTCTACTGTCTGCTTCCAATTTGTTATCAATGCTCGGTTTCAAAAAAACTATTACAAAACACATATACATAAAGAAAAGCATAGACCCAAAACTGCAATTAAATAAGTATGAATTGATATAAGCAGGGTTACTGTAAAATGGACATGTTAAAATATTGATAAATATAACAAATTAACTTATCCAAACAATTTTTACTATACAGTTTATGATCATTAAAAATAATTTATACATTTCATTGCAAAAGTATTGGGGGTCGTTGGGGGTGGGGGCGGGGGGTGGGGGAGTGGGGGGGGGGGGGGGGTCAAGATATCTGAGATATTCATTATCTTCTATTACTACTTGTATGATATGTTTTGACCAGTCTGCCAAGATGGTAGACCAATCTATCTAGTTTGTAAAGTTCAAATAAATGAAATTCTCTGCAGAGATCACTCCAACTTACCTTGTACCTCCACCTAAGTTAATGATCTTCCGCAGTTTTTCCAGAGTAGCACCTCGGAAACCACTCAAGTATATCTGCAATGTTCAAAACAATGCCATATAATTCTCCCGAGTTTTCTCTTTAACCTTTCCCTCTATATATAAGCATGTTTACACGTGTGTGACCAGTGTAAATCCAGATCAGCCGGCACATCTGTGCCTTCTAATCAGGATCTGCACTGGTCGCATTTTCGTCAAAAATAACCTTACAAATTTAAAACCAAACATAGCATTGGAGCCATCCGATATGAATCTGCACCACAGACTCATTGTAGATTATTTACGTCTAATCAGTATTACATACATGTATCTGTTATCAGTATTTCATACCTTACAACCATCCAGAAACATGTCTGCAGGCGCTTTAGTGACATCTAAGTTTTCTGTAGGATCGTCCAATCTGGTTGTCATGTTGACAGTGGTGCAACCTGTCTCGTTCACCTGAGCCAGCGATATCGCTGAAATATTGCTAATGTCTGTGATGTCAGTACCTGTAAACAAAACAAAGATGATTGCTGGTCACTTTACCAATTCCTCCATAGATACACCTTTATTGCGTGCGTGAACAGTGTAGATCCAGATCAGCTGGCACATCTGTGCTGTCTGATCAGGATCTAAACTGTTCACTTTTTGATTCATAGACTATTTCTGACCGAAATGTGACCAGTGCAGATCCTGATCACGGCACGGATGTGCTGGCTGATCTGGATCTACACTGGTCGCATATGCCTTAAAATGTGTATATATGAAGGAAAGGGTTAATTTCAACATAAGCAATCGTGGCCATTTGACTTATATCCTCAGATCTAGCACAGTTGCACACGAGTGAAGTCAAATCAGGATCTACACTGTTTACTTTTAGATTAAATGGGTTCTTTCTGACCAATAAATGAAGAATGTAGATTCTGATGCAGGCTGATCTGGATCTACACTAGTCAACTATGTAATTAACTAGATGGGTGTTCAGTTGAACACTTGTGTCGCCCTCTGGTGCTATGTCGGAATAAAAATGCAAGTATAAAAAGGGGCATAACTCCATCAAAGAATTTGGCATCACCATGAGCGTGTTGTCATAAGCAATATAATTTGAAAGTTTGAAAAAGAAATATTAAGAAATGGCAAAGTTATAGCCAACATTAAGTTTTCGTGACGGACTGACGGACAGACGGACGGAGGGACAAAGCGGTCCCTATGTATCGCCATTTCTTCGAAAGGGCGACATAAAAACAAATCTATATCTATATTATAAGGGTTAGTAAGGGTAAAGCACTAAGCACAGATTATGCCGAACTTTGCAACCAGTGAAAACCCAGATCAGCTTATGCAATGATTCCATCGTATCAGGATCTGTAATGATAGTTTCCTGTTATCATATCTACTAACATAAAAACAATTGGTCCTCATTCAAAGAGTAAATCTTTTACAGAAATTTACAACCGGGCTTTTCATCAGGAAATTGGAAAGAGGCCCTGGCCTTTCAAATTGGGAAATTTATGCACGATCATTTTTTAATTTGGGAAAACAGAATACATTGAAAGATTGGTACTAGTTTATAAATTGGAATAGTAATAAGTATTTTCAACTTAAATTTAATTTTTCAAAGCACTTTTTTTCAGATTTCAATTTTCAAACTCCCCTCAGAGGATTTTTATCTATTTTGGACATCTTATCAAGCATTTGGGAAGAGTCTCTGCCACAGTTGGGAAAAAATACTATGTTTTTGGATAGGGTTATATAAGGATAAAAAGCCCTGTACAATAATAATAATAACACCACTTTTTCAATGTCCCCTAAACAGTTTTCAATATTTTACCACAGAACTAAAACAACACCTCTTTTAAGACCACTTCTGTCTATTTCCTGATGTAGTCTTACATTGAAGAATGCACATAACTGATGATATACTGGATGATATCCCGCTTACCTGCCATGCTCCTCCTCTCTGGAGTTGATGTCTGCATTCTCCGGCCAGCCGGTTGCCCATCCTCGACCGCATAATTCGCCTCATCCTGACAGTAACCTTTCTCGATTGACTCGTACAGCCATTCTGACTTCACTACATGGATTTCCCATTTCTTGGCAAATGTGTATTTCTGACCTAGATGTTTAAGAAGAATACTATGGTATTATTATATTCTGAGGTGGTTTAATTTCTACATATTTCGAGCAAGGGAAAGTGCGCAAATCAAAGCTTAGTGAAAACACTATGAATATCTAGTCCTATAAAAAAATTCAAGAAGGCAATTTTATGCCCATGTAAAAATGTCATTTTCCTTTTTTTTTCACAGTGGTTTAATTTTCTTGCATTTCACACAAGGAAAAGTGCTCAAAATCAAACCCTAGTGAAATCAACCAATAGAATATCTAGTCTTATAAAAATAATACAAGTGTGTGAATTTATGTCTGCGCAAAAATATCATTTCAATTGATTTTCAAGGATCAAATAAATATTAAATTCATATTTAAAATGCAATAGACTCCATATTTATCTTTTTTTTAGCAAACTCTGACCACTTTTCCTATGTATTCCTGTCAAAAGCTCAGAAAAAGGTGGGATCAAAAGTGGTAAAATTCTCATTCACTTGCAAATGACTGGAAGATTCTGTATCTATTGAAATCCCAGAGGTAAGTCATGTAAAATTATATTTATACCCAGGAATTTGCTTCACCTGATATTTTCATTCAGTTGCAACATTATGCTTAAGCAGAAATTTGTATGCTTTAAGGAGTACACTTGATTGGGAAGGCTCCATTTGCATTGATGGAACTTAATAAATTTAATCAAACAAATTTATGATGCAGACACATATAGCAGACATGCATAGCTAGACACTGAAGAGGGATAGATTTAAGTGGAATTATGAAATATGGGAATTATAGTTCATCCATAATAATATCAACTCTTTTTACTTTCGAGACTTGAAATATGGGAATTATAGTTCATCCGTAATTATCAACTCTTTTTACTTTTGAGACTTGAATATCAATAAAATTGAAGTTAAAAGCAATTTGTTAAGTAGAAAATTCACTGAACAAAATACATGACTCTGGATGATCTTATTATGACCCCTTTGTAAGCAGGGGTCACATGACCTGGGTTTTCAAAAGCCATTGAAATCCCTGCTTACCTTTAGCTTCATTGATGATCAAGTGTGTACACTCTTTAGCCTTCATTTCACCAGTGTAAGTCCCACCTTAAATATACAAAATTAAAGGATTGAATCGATATTTGATGGTTTTCATTTGGGTATGGAAAACGGTTTATTTAAAGTGTGTGAAGCCTGAAGGGATTCATGCGTACCCAAATGAAAACCATCAAATATTAATTCAATCATTATATTTACACTCAAAATTACCTTCATTTAAACAAAAATTATTAGAAGAATTCATGATATTACGAATTTTTCGAATGGCGGTTGGAAAAGCCACTTTGACGTCAAAGTGAATGACGGCACGCTTTTTCGCAGCAAATCGTGGCAAAACGTGCGTGCTCGTTGATGTCACACATCAAAACATTGTGCACACTCCAAAAATTGTGAGCGGCCTTTACTGTAACCACGCCTCTTAAGTAATACGTCACACTGTACACCATCAGGAGTAACAATTTGTTAGGTGAATAAGACTTCATCCAGTGTTTTTTTTCACTTTTGGGGGGAAGGGGGTTGCAGCCCTTTGGAGGGGAAAATTGGGACACAAACAAAGGATAGAGGGGAATATTTGGAAGATACTTGCAGCTGTCAAACACAACAAAACAAAGTTTCACTGATCTTGTGCTGTAGTACAACCAAGTAAATCTTGCCTCATACTTCCCAGAGTTGAATTTTCTTGCATCAGAAAAAAATTAAGATTTATCATCTTCACTATCATTTTCACTATCACCATTTTACACATTAGCAAAACAAATTGAACCGTCCGTAACAGACTCCAGCAAAGGGGGAATTTTTTATTGGATGTGGGGGAAAAATATATACTATTTTGAAGGGGGAATGGGGCCCAATTTCTCCAAATATTTGGCATAAAAAAAACACTGTCATCGTAGAGGATAAAGTGTAAGTGTAGATATAAAGGTATCAGTACTCCAGATAAGAGGGGTATTCGATTACCCTCTGATTTTTAGAACTTTATATGCGGGTGTACTGATACCCATTCATTTTCAAACTAGACACTGATGCCCCCACTGCTACAACATTTGTAACAAAGGGCCATAACTCTGGTAAAAGTGGTCGCAGCAAAAAATATTTTCTTTACGATCATCTACACATCTTGTTTGATCATCTGTGAAATTTTAAAAGCGGTCCCCATAATTTAATGAGGAATTTCTGCCACAAGATTTGGGAAAAAGTATGTACGTACGGATGGATGGACAAACGGACAAGTGCAACTCTATATGACTCCCACTTCATGGTGGCATAAAAAGGTGATTATTGCTCATTTATTTTCTCCATATATTCGAGAAAAAGTAAAGCCTAAGTAGACAATAAAGCTTTGGATTCCATTGTCATTGTTATTTCATGTTGTGAACATTTTATTTAGAAAAAGCTCTAAGTTAGCCCTGTTTCCTTTCACTTTGGTACAAAACCCTTAACATCTGAACATCCTGAGGTAAATGCCCTTTGCATCAAAATTTTAACTGGAGCTCAAGATATTCTTTTTGATATTCTATTTAATCATCTGAGAGCAATGAAATGGGGGAAGGTTGACAGAGGTTACCGTTCTGAACAGTTGAAAGGACCTGGTTCTTAAAATTGAACTCTTTCACGATCAGATAAGCTGCAACTAAAAATGTGGAACGATTGGCAAACAATGTTGATCCAGATCAGAAGGCACATAGATCTGTGCTGTCAGACCAGGATCTACCCTGTTTGCTTTTAGATATAGTGAGAAATTTCTGACCAATATGCGACCAGTGTAGCTTCAGATCAGATGTCATGGATGTACCAGCAGATCAGGATCTACACTGGTAATTGGTAACTGGCAGTTGTGTAAGAATAACATGTTTGCACAATGAATAAAACTGTCACTTTTAACAAACCTTCTTTTTCAATGAGTCTCTTTGCCTCTGCTCTGTCTGCTGCATTCAGCCCCGATACTGTGATCACATGACCGTAAAATATCGGACATTTGTATTCCTGGAATTGTTCATCCTCCCCATGCACAGCTCTGAAAAATAAGATGTGCTGTTAATTAACAAAACAAATAAACAGTAGTCTCAAGAATAAGAACAAAGCTAGTAAACATTCACAATTTTATATAAGACTGGTAATGACTCAATGCCTAATTTATTCTCATCTGAAATATTAATCTCTTTAAACTTTTACACCATGATATGGCTGCTTTCCCCAAGGAGAACAGTGTAGATCCAGATCATCCAATTTCAGGTAGCCTTGACAATGTAAAGTTTAACTTAGGGATGGGCAATATACCGCCGTACTACAGTTATTGCGGTATATTCACCTATGATATGATATTGCAGTATTATTTTCAAATATCAGTATTTGTTGTATGAAATGAAACCTACTTTTAATAACAATGCAATTTGAACATAAACAAGCTATTAAGAATTCTCGCAATCAAATGTGTTTACAATATTATTATTCAGTTTCCAGTACAAAAGCTGACTGGTTTACAATAATGCAGCTATACTTGAAGGTTACCGTTACCTAACTGCAGACCACAAATTTCATTGGCATCAAATAAAGTTGACTTAGTACAATGTTTTTGCATGTAATATATCAGTAATAATTAAATGCAATATATTGCAAAATGTTAGTAGAATATCACATTATATCGCCATTTTCAGTTTTCTGGCAATATCCATCCCTAGTTTAACTTACTCCAGTTTCGATTTCTTCCACACTTCATCCACCCATTGAGGCAGCATGATCTTTTTACCAAAGTTTCCTGCAACCTGAAATGTGAAGAGTTCATCCATGAACAGGTTAAAAATTAAAAGCAATCACCAGAACTTTCTTTTATGGTGATTCAGTGCCAAAACCTTCACATATCGACAAATCTAACCAAATGAAGAAACTCAAATCAGAACAATTTAATTAAACAAATTCAACATATTATAAGTATCTCAAACACTCTTCCTTTCCCCAGGAGAGCCCTTTTGCCCTTTATCACTAAGGTCAACAACCACAAATTCTGCCTTTGTTTATTTAGTGCCCATGTTTTCCTTAGTTACAGTGTGCAATCTATCTAATTAACAGAAACCTAGCAACTCATCGAAACATACAATAGGGACTGCCAAAATGCAAGTGCACTTAACCCTTTCCTCCATATATACCCATTTTTAGGCATGTGCGAACAGTGTACATCCAGATCAGCCGGCACATCCGAGCCGTCTGATCAGGATCTGAACTAGTCGCATTTTGGTCAGAAATAACCTAACAAATCAAAAAGCAAACAGTTAAGATCCTGATCAGATGGCACATATGTGCCGGCTGATCTGAATCTAAACTGTTCGCCTACGCAATAAAGATGTATCTTTGGAGGAAAGGGTTAACCAGTACAGTGAAACCTGCCTTAGCAGCCACCTGCACATAGCAACCACCTGTCTTAAACAGCCAGTTTGAATATGACCTAAACTGACATTTTGATCTAATTTTTTACAGTCTTTAACAGCCGCCTTCTTAAAGAAGATACTTTGGTTTTACCTGGTATTTTTTGCTTCCAACATTACCAGCGATAAGATGGGTGACATCTTCAGTGAAATCTTTTATAGCTTGCCCTCCCATCCATTCAACTTTCTCATGGAGTGGGTCCTGAAAAAGAACAACTAGAAATTAACCCTTCACTCCATAGGGCTTTTATTGCTGGGCAAACAGTTTAGATCCAGATCAGCTGGCACATCCCTGCAGTCTGATCAGGATCTGAACTGTTTGCTTTTAGATTCATCAGGTTATTTCTGACCAGGAGGCAACATTGAAGATCCAGATCAGACAGCACATATATGCTTGCTGATATGGATCTAAACACTCTCATGTGGTAAAAGGCGCAGAGGTGTAGAATTTCACTCGACCGCTCGCCATGGCAAGTAAATGATCCGTTGGGTCGAGTGAAGCGGCCGAAACATTTGACCGACCGGGCGAGTCAATTTTTCAGCAATGTACATGTGTTTTCTTCGGAAAATGAAATATTTCCAAAATACAATTCGATTTCCGGTGTATTCGGAACGTTTCTGATGTAAAGGTAACAGCAGCAATTTATTTTTATCCTCACTGGGTTTCCCAAATCAGAACAAGGCCACAAGTGCATGTATTTTCCCACTATATGTCAAAATGTCGAAACAAATGAAGATAACGTTTTTTTAAACAAGTAGACACTTATTTAAAATGTAAGGGCGAGTGCACTTTCTGTAAGGGCCAGTGCACTTACTCATTCACTCGACCTGCAGGGTGAGTGGGTCCAAAAAAATTTCTACACCTCTGATATTATACATGGAGTGAAAGGTTAATATGGGTAAAAATATCTTATACTAAATACTATAACTACTACTCAACAATAAAAATTGCCAGATTAACATTTATGTGTAGATTATGTATTATGGCTAGTTTAATAAGCAATTTATTTCTACAACCCTTAACTCTCTGGATTTGCATAATGAAGTGGCCTCTCCTTGAATCTCAGACCGACCATTCTATGTTGATAGATAAATAATTATTGATGTAATAAGAAACAGAGCAGACTGCATCAAAATACCAGCTTATCAAGGTCTACAAATGATATCAGCAAATGTTAATGGCATCAGCAGAAGTTTATGATATCAGAGACAATTAATGTTATTGATTTTTGACGACTGTTAATGATATCATTGTCAGCTGAAGGAAACTGGCCAAGTTGGCTATAAGTAACCATCTCTTATAAAATGAGTTACCTACCCTTCGTTCCCTATCAATGTTTGTGCAGCACACAATTACATCCATCATGGCCAGATTGTACACCGGGGTCAGTCGGCGAGGGATGTCCTGCAAATCATAACCACATAATTATTACACTTATCTGAGAAATTAACATTACAAATGGTGACAAATGTTCATTTTATACCACTGATCTATTAATACAAGGGTTGACCATTACGTTTTAGCGACCAGATGAAATTGAAAGTTGAATTTGCTTGATTTGTTAGTCATTTTTTTAATCGAACGAAAAAGACTCATCAAATTAACCCTTTCCTCCATATAAACACATTTTTCGCATGTACGAACAGTGTAGATCACGATCAGCCAGCATATCTGTGCCGTCTGATCAGGACCTGCACTGGTCGCATTTTTGTCAGAAATGACCTAACAAATCATAAAGTGAACAGTGCATCCTGACTAGACGACATGGATGTGATAGCTAATCTGAATATACACTGTTCACCAATGCCGTAAAGGACTATTTATGGAGGAAAGGGTTAAGACTGTTTTGCAGGTACTGGTCATGTGATAAATTTGATAGATCAATATAGGAGGGGAATATTGGGGGTGTAAAGTCTTACCTTCTTGCAAGCTAGAGAGGTGATCACACATAATGGTCCAAGAATTCTGAAAGACAGTTGCAGAAAATCAGTATTATGTTTCTCAACCAACATTACTCTGTTAAAAAGATCTAATCTGATAAATTAGGCAATGATAATTACAAATTTGTGATGTAACATTAAAGCCCAAGCCGTAAACTTAAGTAAGAATATACTATTGAAAAATCATATTTGTCCATATAGACTCCAATATATAAACTCTAACAGAACACAAAAGGACCGGTCAAATTCTTTCTTATAGACAGAAAATCTTCAATGATAATGTTAAATTATAGTTGACGAATTTTTAAGAAGCTAAATATAATGGAGCTATATGTATATTTAGCATCTATTTTTGACAAAGCGACCACTTCATGCGCTTTTCGCGGACCAAATTTATTTTAGTAATTAAAAATTTTATTAGCCCGAACTAATGCTGCCAATTTTTGCCTATAGTTCCAAATACATGTAATATTTCATACAAGAGCAGGTTAAATTGAAGTAATGCCGCTTTAAATATCAACATAAAATTAATAGTCACAAAAAGTACTCCCTCCGACTAATAACAGACTGACTCTGAATTTGTTCAGATCTTACAAATAAAATGTTTTCCAAATCTGACATGTACATGAATATACTACACGAGTTTCACTCTGAACATGACCCGTCGCCTATTTAATTTTCCCAAAAGCCTCATTTGCCTGATCTGGATCTTCATTTCACCAATGCAATAAATATAGTGGTATCTATGGATATCAGTTAACAATTACTACACATCAACATGTTTTATCGCATGTGCAACCAGTGTAGATCGAGACCGGTTGGCACGCCAGTGCTGTTTGATTTGGATCTACACTTTTCCCACCTTGACCAGAAATAATCTAATGAATCTTAAATGAAACAGTGTAGATCCGGATTACACAGAACAGATGTGCTGGCTTATCAGAATCTTCTCTGTTCGCCAATGCAATAAAACCCTTACATATAAATAGTTATATTGACCCTTCCTCCATATATACGCATTTTTACGCATGTGCGGCCAGTGTAGATCAAGATCAGCCGGCACATTCGTCGCATTTTAGTCAGAAATAACCTAAAGAATCATAAAGCAAACAGTGAAGATCCTGATCAGACAGCACCGAAGTGCCAGCTGGTCTGGATCTACACTGTTTGCCCACACAATAAAGGTGTGCCTATGGAGGAAAGGGTTTACTATACCTGCACTGGAGGCCAGCTATGTGTTGAAATGCCTCGCCGGAGAAAACATCAAAGATATACACTTCATTCTTTTTACGCTGATTGACGGCAAAACACTCGTCCTCCGTGAACCACACTGGTCCCAGGTTCTGCTCTCTTAAACACTGGAAAATAAGTACCATGTTAAGCCATTACTCTATAATGATATGGCTGTTAACCCAAGGGCAAACGATGTAGATTCAGATCAGCCAGCACTTGTGCCATCTAATTAAGATCTACATTGTTCACCTTTAGATTTGTTAGGTTATTTCTGATCAAGTAGTAACAGTTTACATCCATATCAGATGGCACAAATGTGCCAGCTGATCTGGATCTACACTGTTTGTAAGTGATAAAACCTGTATATATTATGTTTATCCAATAAACATTCAACTAATTAAAGTGCAAACTGGATACAAGCTTTACAATCAGTTGACACAGACAGTGCTGTCTTAGTAAAAATTCAGCAATCACCAGGTCATATCTCTGAAGTGACTGGAGCAATCTAGATGGTTATCAAACTTGGTGCAGTTATTAAACTCTGTATTAGGTTGTTTTTAACCCATTACTCCTTGATGTACACCTTAAATGTGCTGGGGACCAGTGTAGATCAAGATCAGTCAACTCATGTGTGTCATCTGATCATGATCTATAAAGTTTGTTATTGGTCAGGAATAACCTCATGAATCTGTAAGTATATGCAAACAGTGTAGATCCTGATCACATGTCATGGATAAGCCAGCTGATCTTAACCATATAACATGCAATAAAATATATGGAGAAAAGTTTTAACTGAACGCATTTGTAACAAGGGTTCTGAAAAATCCACGCCTGAACCAAGGATTGAACCTGTCCAGTCCGACACTTTACCACATCGCCATAAAAGCTAGCTCTATGGCAAGATAGTACAAGTGCAGTATTAACTCAACCATAGCCGGGTTACATACACCTCCTCCAGATATGAATTTGTCCTTGAATTTCCACCAAGTACAGAGATTCACTTGTGGAGTGATCTCGAGGTGTTTAAGCATCCTTGGCAGGTCCCCAATTGTGCACCATTTGTAACAAGTTCTGAAAAATCCCCGGATTGAACCCGGGACACCTTGCATGCCAGTCCAATGCTCTACCACGTTGCCATAAAAGCTAGCTCTATGGCGAGATAGTACAAGTGTGGTACTAACTAGCCAGGTTACACATCAATAACTTACTGTGTATGCCTCGTCCATCATTTTCTGAGTCTCCGGGTGTCCAAAGACTTTCACACATTTTATCACAAATTCTCCCATGACACTCTCTGTAAAATGAAAGAAAACAGTAAAATATTGTACAGAGAATGCTGAATGACTCAAGTTCCATTTCTAATCAAGTATTTAATTAACCTAGATCAGTCTGGAAAGTTGTTGTCCAATAGTTATTTATAACGCAAGGCAGTTGTATGATCAGCATGATTATTTATTGCAAATTTAAAAAAGTGTGGTATCTGCAGGGCTTTTTCAGCTAGTCCCACGGGGCCGACAATGGGCCCCATTCCCAATGCCAAATACTGAAGAAATAGGGACCATTTTTCCCAATTTCAAGAAAAAAAAAATCCCAATTTCAAGAAAAAAAATTCCCATTTCAATAGAAATAATTTTTTTGCCTAAAACACAGAAACAATAAAGAGAAACCATATAATCAAGCGGCTTTTCAAATTACAAAATTGGTTTGTTTACAGTTGATCAATGATCTGTAAATCCTACATTCCTTGAATTTTTGTATGGAAAATGTGTAAAACCAGTGTATACTGTTATTAAGAAGCGGAATTTACACTCCTTGAATGTTGGGGAATTAACTCAAGAAGTTGTTCTGTAAAAGTTCCACAGTTTTATTTGTATATGAATTTCATACACATAACACATGCAAGTCAAATACACTGGAAATTCAAGTGATTTAAGTTCAACAGATCTTATACAATAGTTTGGTAGTTCCAAATTAGTTAAGACAGTTAATTATGTCCGTTGGCAATATCCACACTGTAAATTAAATGTCAAGTTGGAAAATCCAATTCTTGTTAAAGTAAAGTCTGCTGGAAGGTCCAGTAGATGCTGATTGTTTAGAAGGTAACTCCATTCTGCTAGACACTTTGAAATTAAGTTTTAACAACAACTTTGATAAGGCGGGGCTTAATGCCCATGTGATCTAATTTGCATAAAGAATCCTGCATTAATTTCTGCCTAATACATGATTTGCAGTGACAGGTAATCAATATGTAAGATAAACCATTTTAGCACCTTAATGATAATAATCTTTAACAAAGTTATATAATATTAATTGCTATGGAAACACAGTATGGTTTCAGATAGACATAACAATTAGTTGTCAAAAAGTTTTGACATCTACAACTTAATAGTCCAGTCTTCTAAATCACAAAGAGACAAAGATATTTCTAGCTTGGCTTATGATAAGATAGATATACAGATAATACAATTAAGGTGTCTAGTGCTTGTGGCATTTACAATTTTCTTAGCACATTGATTAAATTAACAAAGTGTCAAATAGCTTGACACATCATAATAATGATAATAAGTTGTTTTCTATCAAACTTTAAGTAAAATAACTGAAATGCAAAAATATGAAATATTTGCAGCATAATAATTCCCTCCTGCTTTGAAGACTTTGGTCCCCAAAGTTTAAATAAGGATTAAATACCCAATTAAATTGTTCACAATTCCTGGTGAAATTTTGAAATGCAATTTAAAAGTATAATGATTACATTTACATAATTATAAGCACTTCTTCAGGTCCTATATGCTTTTGGCATCAGAATTGTTAACACTAGTATGAAAACTTAGGAACTGTCATAGTCGTATAATACATCCATTGCTGACACCCCAGTTTCCTGTTCCAGTTCCATGAGTAGGTTTTCAAGAGGCATTTCCACTGATGGCAACCGTTCGTCGTATTTTCTAGGAGCATTGCAACAAAATGTAAAGTGGTTTTCCTTTTTGCATTGGAAACACTCATTATCATTCGCCAAACATTGAGATCGATGATGATAATTTGAAGAACCACACCTTTTACAATAGAAATTCTTAATGTTGTGAGGCTTAGCACTTTCACATTCACGATAGAATTGGCCAGCAATTGTTGTGAATTCAATTTCAAGTCCATTTTTAATGGAACTAACATAATCCAGTTGTTGTAAGGTATCAACAAGAAGCTTGTACAGCATTTGTTTCTCTTCTGAAAGTTTAAGTATTGTGTTTTTGTCCTCTGAAATGTTAGAATTCAGTTTCAAGTTTTGAGCTTTTACTTCTGTGATTTGTTTTTGAAGATCTTCCTGCTGAAGAAGGCTCTGGTTGTAACTGTGCAGCTTTTCAGTTAAGGAATTTATATCAGTTTTGCATTTGTCCAGCTGAAACTGTGCTATGTAGGAGTCTCGCTCAGCATATTGCTGTTCCTTCTGGACTAATAGTACACAGTTCGAGAGTTCCTCATTTACCAGTTTCAGCATTCTGTTCTCCTTTTCAAGAGCATTTAGTTGTCTTAGAGACTGATTGTTCGGAAGACAGTTTTGTAGTTGATCATTTGGAAGGTTGTAAAATGGCATCATGGCACATGCTGTCTTTCTGGCACGGAACTCTAGAAGACGCTGAATATCACGCTGACGCTTTTTGGCTGATTTGTGCTGTGCTGGCTTATTTCTAGTTGAAATTGCTGCATTGGAAATGTTTTGGTCCACATGAGGCTTAATATTCCTCTGTACACTTGGATTGTTGTAATATCCATGTAGTTGACAGAAACACCTTTGATAACAAACTGCTCTGCAGTGGTGTTGTTGGAAGTTATATCCACAATTTGGTGTTTTGTAGTAAGCACTCATTTTCACTTGGCTTGAAAGGATCCGAGAAAGTTAGAACAGCTAAAAAGTGTTCTACCCGGATTCTCCACCAGTTATTAAGAAGCGGAATCTACACTCCTTGAATGTTGGGGAATTAACTCAAGAAGTTGTTCTGTAAAAGTTCCACAGTTTTATTTGTATATGAATTTCATACACATAACACATGCAAGTCAAATACACTGGAAATTCAAGTGATTTAAGTTCAACAGATCTTATACAATAGTTTGGTAGTTCCAAATTAGTTAAGACAGTTAATTATGTCCGTTGGCAATATCCACACTGTAAATTAAATGTCAAGTTGGAAAATCCAATTCTTGTTAAAGTAAAGTCTGCTGGAAGGTCCAGTAGATGCTGATTGTTTAGAAGGTAACTCCATTCTGCTAGACACTTTGAAATTAAGTTTTAACAACAACTTTGATAAGGCGGGGCTTAATGCCCATGTGATCTAATTTGCATAAAGAATCCTGCATTAATTTCTGCCTAATACATGATTTGCAGTGACAGGTAATCAATATGTAAGATAAACCATTTTAGCACCTTAATGATAATAATCTTTAACAAAGTTATATAATATTAATTGCTATGGAAACACAGTATGGTTTCAGATAGACATAACAATTAGTTGTCAAAAAGTTTTGACATCTACAACTTAATAGTCCAGTCTTCTAAATCACAAAGAGACAAAGATATTTCTAGCTTGGCTTATGATAAGATAGATATACAGATAATACAATTAAGGTGTCTAGTGCTTGTGGCATTTACAATTTTCTTAGCACATTGATTAAATTAACAAAGTGTCAAATAGCTTGACACATCATAATAATGATAATAAGTTGTTTTCTATCAAACTTTAAGTAAAATAACTGAAATGCAAAAATATGAAATATTTGCAGCATAATACTGTGTAAAAAATTTCCCAATTTGAGCAGGGGCCTTTTTCCCCCAAAACACTGAAAAAGCCCTGATCTGGTTCACTGTTTATTTCAAAATGGTCGAGAGTATTGGTTTCTCAAAATAATAATGGGATATTAATCAGAAAGGAAAAAGTATTACAGTAAGCCCCACTAATGAGGCCACTTGGCGTTCTGAAAAAAACTGGTCTTAATAGCAGGGTGGTCTCAATATAGGAGTGGGACCATTCGATGATCAAAAACCTGGCAAGGGGCCTTCAAGAGTATGAATAAGCAGGGAAAATAGTGTTTGGTCACAGAGATGTCTTTATTATGTTTATTATATTTTTGAAAGCATTTCATCAAAATCACCATCATAATCATCATCATATTCCTTGTTATGAATCTTTATTTTTTGTAAAAAAGAAAGAGTAATATATTTTGTATTTTAATTCTCTACGAGGTTTCGACATTTTGCAGTTTTCTATTCTTATATTATTTAAAAATCGTTATTTACTGATCACCCTGATGCAATAAAATGAAGTGTGAAGTCACCTTTAAAATTGACGTCGATTTACTCAATAAAAACACAATAAATAATACAATTAAATAACTTACTGCAAATAAGTGTCAATTAGCGTAAATCAATGCAACAGACAATGGATTAATCTCTTGTCAAAACATCCTCATTATTGATTTTCGCAGTTTAGCGAATGCCGCAAAGCATTTTATTGTTTATGTCGTAAATTGATAGGTGGTCGCATTACGAAATAGCGGGGTGCCCGTAATATCAGGGGGTTCCGACCATTGAAATATATAGCAAACAAGAGCTGTCACTGGAATGGACATATGCCCCCGAAATGCAGCTTGAAATCAAATAGGTATACATATGTAATAAATAAACATATGTAATGAAAAATATGTGGAAGACGAAGCATACTGCATGCATATAATGTGAAAGATGAAAGGATCATAATTATGTTTCAAGTCTGTAGTAAATATATAGTTAAATAAAGTTAAATATTAATATGAACAAGAGGTCCATGATGGCCCTTTATCACTCACCTGAGTGCAACGTCTCGATATGGTGAACATTTACATCAAGTTATTTTAAAATCCAATAAGAAACAACAAAACTACAGCTTGGAAAAGAAAATGCTATTTTTCGTAACAGTGACCTTGACCTTTGACCTACAGGCATGGGTATTGTAAGCAACACATCCCTTTGTCATGGTGAATATTTTTGTAAAGTTATTTTGAAATCACTTCATTCATTAGGAATTAACAGCCAAGACAAGAAAATGTTATTTTTAGTAACAGTGACCTTGACCTTGGACCAACAGGCATGGGTATTGTACGCGAAAGTACACCTTGTCATGGTAAACATTTGAGCCAAGTTATTTTAAAATCCAATGAGAAATAACAAATTTACAGCATGGACAAGATTTTTCTATTTATAGTAACAGTGACCTAGTTTTTGAACCCAGGTGACCCATATTCAAACTCAACCAATTAATAACTGGGACATATGTCCTGACCAAGTTTCTTTACAATCTGAGAGTAAAATTGTGACCACTATAGTGTAAACAAGAAAATTCTATTTTTAGTAACAGTGATCTAGTTTTTGGACCCAGATGACCCATATTCGAACTTGTCTGACAAATCATTAGGACAAACATCCTGACAAAGTTTCATGACAATCGGAGCAAAAATGTGACCTCTAGAGTGTTAACAAGAAAATTCTATTTTAAGTAACAGTGACCTAGTTTTTGGACCCAGATGACCCATATTCAAACTCGTCCGAGAAATCATTGGGACAAACATCCTGACCAAGTGTCATGACAATCAGAACAAAAATGTGACCGCTAGAGTGTTAACAAGAAAATTCTATTTATAGTAACAGTTACCTAGTTTTTGGACCCAGGTGACCCATATTCAAACTCGGCCTAGAAATAAATGGGACAAATATCCTGACCAAGTTTCATGATAATTGGAGCAAAAATGTGACTGCTAGAGTGTTAACAAAAAAATTCTATTTATAGTAACAGTGACCTAGTTTTTGGGATCAGGTGACCCATATTCATACTCGGCCTAGAAATAAATGGGACAAATATCCTGACCAAGTTTCATGATAATTCGAGCAAAAATGTGACCGCTAGAGTTTTAACAAGAAAATTCTATTTATAGTAACAGTGACCTAGTTTTTGGACCAGGATGAACCTTATTCGAACTCGTCCGAGAATTCATTGGGACAAACATCCAGACCAAGTTTCATGACAATCGGAGCAAAAATGTGACCGCTAGAGTGTTAACAAGAAAATTCTATTTTAAGTAACAGTGACCTAGTTTTTGGACCCTGATGACCCATATTAAAACTCGTCCAAGAAATCATTGGGACAAACATCCTGACCAAATTTCATGACAATCGGACAAAAAAATGTTACCTCTATTGTGTTAACAAAATTTACCTTAGGGTTAGGGTTTAGGGTTAGGGTTAGGTAAAAAGGCCCATAACTCAGCCAAAAATAATCCGATCAGAAATTCCTTTGGATATGCATAACAAGTCTTGGTGACAAACACTCCTGTGAAGTTTCAATGAAATCCCTCAAGCGATTTCAGTTTACGTTAGGGTTAGGGTTAGGGTTTAGGGTTAGGGTTTAGGGTTAGGGTTAGGTAAAAAGGTCCATAACTCGGCCAAAAATAATCCGATCAGAAATTCCTTCGGATATGCACATCTATGCTTGGTGACAAACACTCCTGTGAAGTTTCAATGAAATCCCTCAAGCGGTTTGGGAGAAAAAGCGAGGACAAGATTTTGCTTCAAAGGGCCATAACTCAGCCAAAAATAATCGGAGCAGAAATTCCTGACGATATGCACAACTAGGCTTGGTGACAAACATTCCTGTGAAGTTTCAAAGAAATCCCTCAAGCGGTTTCAGAGGAGAAGCGAGGACAAGATTATTTCGGACGGACGGACGGACGGAAGGACGGACGGTCCGATTACTATATGCCTCCCTTCGGAGGCATAAAAATTCGGGTCTTTCAAAAAGTGCCCATAATGGGGAGGTGGTCTCCTTTTCTGGGTGGTCATAAGGCGGGGTTTTACTGTATATGATAAAAGAAAATGAAGTTAGCCCGATTTAGACTTTTCTCACAGGGCTTTTCATCCTTTTATAACAGAGGCCTGTATAAGGCCACTTCCCAATCTAAAAATATAGTATTTTTTCCCAACTGTGGAAAAAGCTCTTCCCAAAATACTATGTAAGATTCCCAAAATGCTAGGTAAGATGTCCAAACAGTGTTTTTTTTATGCCAAATATTCGGCGAATATCGGCCCCATTCCCCCCTGAAAATAGTATATATTTTTCCCCCATGTCCGATAAAAAATTCCCCCTTTGCCGGAGTCTATTACTGACCGTCCGATTCGTTCCGCTAATGCGGTTTTTAGCATGGTAAACGATTACTACGAGTAGCGTCCCCTCATCTTTCTACGTTATGTAGACGTTTGTGTTTACTGTGGGCATTGTAGCGTTCAGTGATCACGATCAAAACATGTCGCACAATGCAAAATCGTATCGAAAAAAAATTAATAAAAATGCATCCGACGGTTGTCAAAAAATTGACATGTTGTTTAAGCAATCATTATTAAGCTCTGCGCAAGATAGTTCTAGCGGGAAATCGTTCCCAAGTCCTGATAATAGTAAGAATGAAGCGAATACCGTCAATACGATCGGCGATTCTTGCCTCACTCAGTCCAAGTCTGCCGTAGATCACCAAAGCCAAGCATGTAGTGATGATTATTATAGTGATGATGATAGTGATAACAATAGCAAAGATGAAAAATCTGAATGTTTAGCTGATGGAAGAAAATTTCATTCAGGAAAATATGAGGCCAGGTATACTTGGCTATATTACAGTTATAGCAAAGCTGGATACTGTTGTAAATTGTGTGAGATATTTTGCCCTGTTCTGCTGCATAATAAGGCACCCAATCCATTTGTAAGTGGTGTAATGCTTAATATGTTTAAATGATGCTCCACTGACAGTCTGTACCGTGACAAGAATCATAGATAGATTTGCTGAGAAAGAAAGAGAGATTTCACTGTGACAGTCTTTGGATTAAAAGATCATTGAATACTTTGTTTTGTTGTGTTTGACAGGTTGCAAGTATCTTCCAAATATTCCCCCATTCCTTTGTTCGCGTCGCAATTTTCCCCCTCAAAAGGGCTGCGACCCCCTTCCCCCAAAAGTGAAAAAAAACACTGGCAAAAATTGATTAAAATCCTCTGAGACGCGTTTGAAAATTGATGTCTGAAAATAATGTGCTTTAAAAATTTATATTTAAGTTGAAAACACTTATTATTATTCAAATTTATGAACTAGTACCTATCTGTCAATGAATTTTG
Source organism: Corbicula japonica (assembly GCA_038501625.1). Lineage (NCBI taxonomy): Eukaryota > Metazoa > Mollusca > Bivalvia > Venerida > Cyrenidae > Corbicula > Corbicula japonica. The sequence goes on along the minus strand of JAZAYU010000117.1, from coordinate 1,402,483 downwards.
TTTCCCCAAAATAAAAAATTATCGCGCATAAATTTCCCAATTTGAAAGGCCAGGGCCTCTTCCCAATTTTCTACTGAAAAGCCCTGCCTCATAATTTTAAAAGTTTCTAATCCAGTTAGTTGTCCGGTTCCCATGGGTTTTTCATATTTTGTACATAAACTGTTTCATACGGTCGATCTAGGGACGATGTTTTTTGCATATAAGTAGGAAAATATCTCCTCTATAAAATAGAATTTTCCTTTTTTACATTTCATTTAAAAATCGTCTGCAAATTGTTGACTTATCGCTGTTGTCATTTAGCTAGTTCCGACGAGCATTTGTCACTTCCGGTGGAAAATGAGTCATATGTAAAAATCATAGCTAGGGGCGCCAAAGGGGATTTCTTTTCATTGGTTCAGCTGCAACACCTTGTAATTCATTATATGAACTTTTTTTTCGTGAAGTAAAATACCAAAAGGTCAACATTTGCATTAAATATCACAATGAATAGCTTAGAATTAATGTACAACACTTGGTAATATAAGGCTACCATCACTTCAAAATCAAACCTCCAATGGATGTTTCCTTGGAAGTTGATGTTGAATGTACCAATGTGCATGTAAATGCAGCTCTTGCGTTGATTCCAGCATTAAAGAACTGCCTAAAGAGCTACACAATGTTACAAGCGACTCGGGGCGCTTTCTGAAGGTTGCGGAGGATTTGCTAGTTCTGGGGGATTCCGAATATTACTCACATATTTTTGGTTGGCGCCTGTTGGCGTCGAAAGGTATGTTGACAATTATTTTAACCAAACATCGATTTATATTTGTAGCGATTTTCAGAAACATCAATAAACATTAAGGTAATGAAATAAAAATTCAAAACATGCCAGGCCAGGTATGGTAATTTTGCATGAGTGAGTCGTGTTTGAAACACTTTTTTGGGGGGATATTTTCTGACCAAACATATTCACAAATTATTAAAATTGTTTCCTCCTTATTTTTTATAATAACTAAGGTGTTTGCAAGAAGCTCCTCCATTTGAGGCCTCGTCAAGAAAAATCATGAATAAATGTGAATGATCCACCGGAACTGGTCAAAGGGGGTCACCCTCCTTGCACAGAAAATTTTGTACAAATAAACATTTTTATTCAGCCAATATTTGGATTAATACCATCTGACTTTTCTGTAATGATTGCACATTAAAATTTTATTCAGCTTTTGCAACATAATTGACGTTTGGAATGTTGGTCTCTCGACTATTTATAGAACGCGGTTTTCCAACACGACTCACTCATGCAAAATTACCATACCTGGCACGTTTTGAATTTCTATTTCATAAACTTAATGTTTATCAATGTTTCTGAAAATCACTACAAATGTTACTCAATGTTTGACTAAAATAATTGTCAAGATACATTTCGCCGCCAACCGGAAATACGCGAGTAATATTCGGAATCCTCTGGATCTAACAAATCCTCCGGAACCGGGCAAACAACTGTCTGTATATATTCTTGCCAATAGTGAATAAATATGACAGGTGGCGCTTATATTTTTTCCAAAAGTCAATCGTGTTTTTGGGTCACGGAAAAATGTTATAGATTTTTACCGATCGCCAAAATTACGTCGTAACGAAAACAAATTATTATGTACGCTGGGGTATCCAAAATTATTGGAGATCCGGAAACTATTCTACTTTTTCATCTTCATTAGAACTTCATGGTACCTAATTACCTTATATGTACTGGCCGTGGGCGAATTAAAACATGTGTTTAGACCAAATGTTGGCAGAATATATTAGATTTCCACTCCAAACTGTCTGTTTTCTTTAATTACTGGACGGTAACTTTTGGTTCCCCGCCATTTAATCGTTGGTTAAAGACCGTCACTCACGTAATAGTCCGTGATGAATACATAAAAGGCGACCGCAGACGACAAATATCAAAATATATGCAGACTCTCTTTGACTGCACCTGTTCATGAACAGTAATTGAAATGAATATATCTGCCACGCCTTCTAGCCCCGGCTTGAGCTCTACTTAAAAATTACAGGTGTAGTAGCTCAATTGGTAGAGCGTCATCACGGTAAGCCGTAACCCAACTAATTGTGCGCAACAAGGGCTTTTCTATATACATGTATTCGATGGCCGCCCGCGTAAAGGACAGACATCTATAAAAAGTCAGTATGATAATGGGTCTGTGCTTGCAGTCGAATTATTGAGACTAGGTAAGCCGGAGGTCCGAGGTTCGAATTCTGGTCTAGGATGGTCTGTGGCTGGGGTATTCGAACTGAACCTAGGCAGAACCTTGCGGACATTTCCGAGTAAGTTGGAAATGCCTCGTATAAGTGGGGAGGAAATGTAGTACATTTCGTATCAGCGGCCTCGGTAGCTCAATTGGTAGAGCGCCGGCACGGTAAGCCGGAGGTTCGAGTCCTGGTCGAGGCTACTCTTTCCGAGACCCATATCTGCCACACAGGAATATATTTAAGAATCGGAAACATGCATATGCCCTACTTAAAATATTTAGAGGAACGCATGCTTTTTAATTTCACCTTTAACATTTACATTCTGATATTTTATATTCAATGGCAAGCGTTATTGCCATAAAATAAAAAATGTTAAAAAAGCATTAAAATTTTACGACGTCATATTTATAGGAATAACATGTGCCTTAGCTTGTTTCATCTTAGTGTATACACGTTAGTGGCAGTTTGTGAAACTAAGTACCTACAGATAGGAGGAGAAAAAAAAACAGTTCATGATAAATATATATATGTGGAGCCAACTAATACGTGAATGTGTATATACAGTGCAATGAAAAGGGAGATGCAAATAACAGGGACGATTCTTGACGGGATTCATTTATTCGGCAGCAATATTTTGATTTTCATTGTATTTTGGCAAGAAAAAAACACATCAAAAACATGTAAATATCCTCAGACTATCCAAAACGAACCTTATTTCTGAAAATCTTGCATCGAGCCAGAAACATAGAAATTCTAGTTACCAGTCACAAACACACAACGTTCAAGTAACAAACTGCAACAATAACGAATAATGAAAAAAATCATTCTAAATATCGACAAACACTAAATTAGGAATAAAAGTAATAATGTTTGGTTATTTATGTGCCCTTGGTAACCGATTTTCAATATTTTTACCTTTTTGGAAAGCCTGGAGGTTGTACAAATAAATGCATTTTTAGATATCTATAAAAAAAACAAAACTAGAACTCCGCGAGTCGGATGTGACGCCTGACGAAATTTTTGTTAGTCGACATAAAAAATGTTAATTAGTTTTTTGTTGTACAGTAATTAGCAATGTATTTGCACAAAATTCACATATAAAATAACCTTTTATTTGTCTTATTGCAAGACACATACACAACAAGTTATGCCATTGGCAATAAATGCACTAAAATCAATCAAATGGGAATAATTTTAAAGAATGACAAGAAATGCTCTATAAAATCAATCAAAGGGGAATAATTAAAAAATGGAGCAATGTAGAGTTACCGTTCTTGTGATCAGTCTTTGAGTCATTGCAAGAAACATGCATACCAAGTTTGGAGTCATTTGAACATATGGATACATTGTTACACCCAGGACAAGAAATGCTCTATAAAAATCAAAGGGGTTTAATTCAAAAACGGAAAAAGGTAGTGTTACCATTCTGTGTGCACTGCACTTCGAGTCATTGCAAGAAACATGCATACCAAGTTTGGTGTCATTTGAACCTATGGCTGACAGAGTTACGCTCCGGACAAGAAATGCTCTATAAAAATCAATCAAAGGGAATAACTAAAAACGGAAGAAGGTAGAGTTACAGTTCTTGTACACTGCACTTTGAGTAATTGCCAGAAACATGCATACCAAGTTTGGAGTCATTTGATCTTATGGTGACAAAGTTACGCTCCAGACAAGAAATGCTCTATAAAAATCAAAGGGGAATAATTAAAAACGGAACAAGATAGAGTTACGGTTCATGTGCACTGTACTTCGAGTCATTGCCAAGAACATGCATACCAAGTTTGGCGTCATTTAGACCTACGGTGAAAAAGTTAGGCTTCGGACAAGGAAATCCGGACGCCGCCGAAGCCGCCGATGCCGACACAGCCGCCGACGCCACCGCCGACGAAAGTAATCTCTATATGTCGCATTGTCAGGTGACAAAAAAGTTGAAAGGTACCTTCGTGCTTTTCAATCCGGCGAAAATACCAAAATATTTATGAACGAAAACCATCAATTTCCATCCAATTTTAAAGTACCTTATAGTTGTCTGATTATCAATAACTTTACTTTTTTAAAAGCCAGTTTGAACAAATAATGCAAAATAATTATTGAGATATATGTTACTGTATATAAACTGATTGTATCAGCTGCCGGATATAGCGAGGTGATTGCATGGCTGCGATGTAAACAATTCGTAAATAACACAGTGAAAATGAAATTATTAGAATCATTTTAAGTACCTTCAACAAAAACAAGTAAGATACATATTTTGTATAGTCATTATTGGTTGTAATACAATTTGTTTTGCGCATATATAGGGATAAAAACTTTTAAAATCGCACTTAATAACAAGAAGGTCTGGCAAATGACCCACGTGATTGTATAAAAATATTGTTATTCTCTACAAATAAACGATTAGATAAACAAATACATCACCTAAATACAAGTAGTATGACTATATCACATTAACATAAAGATTATTACATTGCAATACTGCTTTTAATATATAGATAGCGTGAAATTTTAAAATGTTTGAGGGGTGTGTTTCGTAATGAATGTATCATCTATAGCATTAATATACTATCATTTAAAGCGCACCTACCTATATCTGTTGTATCATGTGGTGCGATCTTCGTTGAATGATTTTCCAATAATCTGTATCATTTATGGCGATGTGCATTTGCTGATTTTATCAAGTTTATGCTTTTAGGTAAGATGTAGGAGTTCGTCTACATATATTGTCTATGAAATATATGTACTCGTATATTTGGAGAAAAATAAAACATTGCGTACGAAAACACGAAGAGAAGAACTTAAAAACAATCAAACAAAATGATAAAACAACAGCGACTACATGTTATTGTTAATTTGGAGGCTTGTATAAAAGTTAAACTGTCAGGCCCAACACAGCTGGGCGACTGTGATTTTTTTCATACAAACCTCGAAATAAACTAAAAAAGCAACATATGCATATCAGGAATCGCCACACTCAAAAAACACAGCCTCCCCACGCAGCGAAAAAGAAGAGAGGAAGATAGAGAGAGCGCATGTTTTATATATGTATGTCATTTCAAATAGGACGCCACAAACAATTAATAAACAAGAGAACCTTTGGGGATACCGCCTTGGAACGGTCAGTGGCAAAACAAATTGCCACTGGGGGTTTAAACCAGGTTCTAGGGTGCACCAACCTCACACTTGCCCCAACAGGTTCTCGTATCACAAAACAAGTACAAATTGTCTTGGTGAAATAACTCCAACCCACTATTTTTGTGGAACTGTTGAAACAGTCTTCGCCTAAATTGCCATATATGGGTTTACACAAATTAGTTGTCAAATAGTTATTTAATGGCTAGTATAAATGTATTATGAGAATATGTTAGAAAGCAACTGCGATGATTTCTTTAACTGAAAACAGCATGGGAATATTACATTTATTAGAATATTTCTGAAAATAAGTGACCATTGTATACCCCGATCAAATTGCATGGATGTTGCAAATGGTGATGATCTACAATGATCGTACATTGAGTAAATGTGTTAAAAAGGTGAAATATGCATATCAGGAATCGCCACATTCAGAAAAAACAGCCTCCCCACACAGTCAAGAAGAAGAGAGAGGGAGAGAGCATGCTTAATAAAATGATCAGTTTCAAAAAACCAACAATAAACAAAAATGAGAACACGAGGGGTTACCGCCTTGGAACGGTCAGTGGCAAATTAAATTGCCACTGGGGGTTTAAACCAGGTTCTAGGGTGCACCAACCTCACACTTGCCCCAACAGGTTCTCATATCACAAAACAAGTACCAGTTGTCTTGGTGAAAAAACTCCAACACACTTACCAGCTTAACAATGTTGCATCAAAACCACACAAATATATAAAACATAAGAAGCTAAGGGCATCGCAAAGCCGAAGGGGCGGGTACTCAATGATCTTACCGAGACCAGAGCTCCTGGAGTAAAATCAGCAAGAACACGAAAGACCGGGATAAAAGAAACAAATCGAAGCATTTAAGCATTTTATGTTTATCATCAGCTTAAAATATCACATCGTCGGACACCCACGACCGATCCATTCCGTTACTCTCCATTCATCGCGAATGTAGTAAAACGGAATATAGTCGAGCGTGGGTATCCGATGATGAAAATATCAATATTTAAATAACTTGCTTTGATTCAGAATTTGTATGTCACGCCTACCTGCAAACTTTAAATACTCGTCATCAAACTGTATGCGTTCACCAGTTTATGCTCGACCAAAATATTTAGGAAAAAGTCCTATAATAGATTAAAGGGGGACTTTGAAAGCTACCGAAAACCATAACTATGAAAATATTGCAGGCTCGGTTTGATAAAACATGCTCATGGGCAGTAATAGTAATGGAAATGCATATTTCTACCCACGCCACCAAGCCCCGGTTGAGGGTGGAGTGCAACTCAATATTTACACCAAAAAAAAACAATTTCGATCCATCCAAAACGATGGTATGCATATGGCAGTGAACGTGGAACTTTCAATGCGGTATTTTCAGATTAACACCATTCCATGTTCAGCTGCGTATGTATTTATAATCGTGAACCTTTAGTTTCTAAACTATAACTTTTAAAACAAACCTTAGACTATGTTTACCAAATCCAAAACATCTCGGGACGACATTAATTATCGCTGTTTGTAAATTATAGTTCTCAAAACAGCATTGTGTTAACTCACTGATTTAAGGACAACTGTAACCATTAACAATGTATATAAACCGATTGTATCATATGCCGGATATAGTAAGGTGATTGCATGGCTGCGATATAAACAGTTCGTAAGTAACACATTGAAAACGGAATTATTAGGATCATTTTAAGTACCTTCAACAAAAACAAGTACGTTATATTTTGTATAGTCGTTATTGGTTGTAATATCATTTGTTTTGCGCATAGGGATAAAAACTTGCAAAATTACATTTAATCACAAGAAGGTCTGGCAAATGACCCACATGATTTATCAAAATACTGTTATTCTCTACAAATAAACGCTCTGATGCACAAATACATACTAGTTATATATGAGAGTGCCTCTAGCTGGGAGCGAACCCGCACCGTCACGGCGACAGCGCCTAGCCCTGCAATTCCTGCGACGCAATGCCTCTATGACATTAATATAAAGGTTATTACATTACAATATTGCTTTAAATGTATAGATAGTGTAAATTATTAAAATGTTTGAGGGGTGTGTTTCGTAATGACTGTATCGTCTATAGCATTATCATACTATCATTTATAGCAAACACACCTATTTCTGTTGTATTATGTAGTGCGATCTTCGTTGAATGATTTTCCAATAATCTGTATCACTTATGGCGATGCGCATTTGCTGATTTTATCAAGTGTATGCTTTTAGGTAAGATACAGGAGTTCGTCTACATATATTGTCTATACAAATCGGGTATATTTGGAGAAATAATATATCATGGCATACAAAAATCACGAAGAAAAAACTTTAAAATAATAAAACAGAATGATACAACAATAGTGACTATAGATTATTATTAGTTTGGAGGCTTGTATAAAAATTAAACTGCCAGGCTCAACGCAGCTGGGCGACCGTTTAATTTTTCATACAAACCTCGAAATAAACTATGGACTGTTTTGTAACTGATCAATTGGCATACACATAGTTTACACAAATCAGTTGTCAAAACAGTGTTTTAATGGCTAGTGTAAATGTATCATGAGAATAAATTATGTTAGAAAGCGAATTCGTTAATTTCTTTAACTGAAATCAGCATGGGAACATACCTGACTCTCAAGGGAAGACCTTTGTGTTAGTCAATCATTGGGCGAAAAACAAGACATTGGTTCCTTTGCTAAAGTTCCATTTGACCCTTTACTCCATGGGATATGTAATACGTTGTTTTTGTTGTAAACTGTTTGCTATTACATTTATTAGAATAATTCTGAAAACAAGTGACCATTGTATATTCCGATCAAATGACATGGATGTTCAAGCTGACGACGATCTACATTGGTCGTACATTGAGTCAAGGGTTTATCATCAGCTTAAAATATCAGTATTTAAATAACTTGCTTTGCCTCAGAATTAGTATGTCACGCCTACCTGCGTATGTATTTATAATCGTGAACCTTCAGTTTCGAAACTAAAACATTTTGGGACGACATTAATTATCGCTTGTTGTAAATTGTAGTTCTCAGAGCAACCTGGGTGTTAACTAATGATATCAGGAAGATCCAATTGTTTCGTGTCGCCGCAGTATATAAAGGCACCGAGACCCTTATATTTCATAACGTATCACATATCTCTGTACGATGCAATTTAACACACGTTTTTACATCAAGACGTTGTTCTTAAATCCGAAAAATATACTAAAATCATCTTTAAAAAATCGCCATAACTGATACACATAGATCACTAGAAACATACAAATGATTGAGTTAACATGTTCAATAAATGATACAGTCTGGGTCACACCACACATGCATGTTTGGTGTTATTTTTTGATGTTTAATTGATCAGCTATGGTATTATTGTAAGAATAAAAATGATATGTTTTATCATCGCTAGCATGAGAATACCTCTCAAAACCTGTTTTAACATAAACATTTACGCTGATTTTATAACAGTACACAGTGCAAAACGTACTTTGTGTGAGTGATTAAAGCGATTTTTTAAAAGTATATTGCATAAAAAAGGTAATAACGTCTTTCAAAAAAAGTGTTACGAGAATCGCCTGTTGAACATGTATTTGTCGATTGGATTTCTCATTACAATACATACAAAATCTCCTCATTTTTGAACTGTTTACTATGTTTTGTGACAATCAGAGCGCTTTATCCGGTAGATGATACAATCGGTTTATATACAGTGATTAAAGTCAGGTAGATTCAATTGTTTCGTGTCGCCGCAGTATGTAAAGGCACCGAGGCCCTTATATTTCATCACGTAATATATTTCTGTACGAAGCACCAAAAATACATGATTTTACATCAATTATGTGTTCTAAAATACGAAAAATATACAGAAATTATCTTTAAAAATCGCTATCAGTGAAACACATAGATCACTAGAAACATACAAATGATTGAGTTCACATGTTCAATAAATGATACAGTCTGGGTCGAACAGGGATGCATGTTTGGTCTAATGTTTTGATGTAATATTGGTCAGCTACGGCGTTCTAATTATTGTAATAATAAAAATTATATGTTACATCATCGATAGCAAGAGAATACCTCTCAAAACCTGTTACAACATAAACATTTACGCTGAGTTTAGAACAGTGCACAGTACAAACGGTACTTAGTTTGAGTGATTTAAGACATGCAGTGTCGATCCAGATCAGCTGGCACATCCGTGCCGTCTGATCTGGATCTGCACTGCTCGCATTTTGGTCAGAAACAACCCACTGAATAAAAAAGCGAACAGTTTAGATCCTTATGAGACGGCATGGATGTGCCGGCTGATCTGGATCTAAACTGTTCGTCCTAGCAATAAAGGTGTATCTATACAGGAAAGGGTTAATCGATTATTTAAAAGTATAGTTCATGCAAAAGGAAAAAATGTCATTCATAACAAGTGCTACGAGAATCGCCTGTTTATAACATTTATTTTTTTTCTATTTTATTTGTCATTACAATACATAAGAATCTCCTCATTTGGAAATGTCTAAAACATGTATGTTTTGTGACAATCAGTGCGCTATATCCGGTAGATGATACAATCGGTTTATATACAGTGTATTTTAAAATAAAAAAGTTAAGTGGTACCGCCGTGTTTTCCTTTCTTTTCCCCCGTTATTTTTAAAACATCGTCGCTGCGTTTTACACTAAAACGAGGCTTTGTTTTCTGGGTGAGGCTATTCCTGGTATGCATATTTAATTTTTTTCCTCAAGTTATTTTCCTTTTATCTTCGATAAACAAGCATTCAGAATCTTTATCGGTCATTTACGTATCAAATACTTTATTTTTCTACACAAATGAAAAAAAATTTATACAATACACAATTTTGGAGAAGTAGACCTGTACATATTGTTGACGTTAGGAAAAAGAACCCAAAACACGGTAATACCGTTAGTGCGGTTATTATTCCTAACCAGTATTGAGAATACGAGTATTACCTCCCTTATATACTCTGCTCAAAATGAATGTGTAGACTGGGTTTGCAATTGTTTTAGTTCTGGTAAGTACTTACCACACTTAAGGAGTCGGTACCTAATAGTAATTAGTTTTTCAAACAGGATGTTCGACTATTGGCATATCACAAATCCATAACGGTTCTTAAGTAAAGATGTGCACACGTTACATGTACACTGTATCCCGGTGTAACCCAAATTCGGCGATTTAAGAACATTTGTCTATGTTATTTTATACAAACTACAGTAATCTTAATTAAACTTGTTATAACTTTAAAACAACTATTTATTCGTAACTTGGGAATGATGACAAAATCTGTAGTCATTCATCAGTTGCTTAATATAACCAAATATGGCAGCTGTAAACTCTAACCTCGGTCTGACAACGTGACCTAAATTCGACGATTCGGATTGGTTGGAATAAATATTGTTCCAATCAATGAAGTATGGTGCCCAAGTAGAGTAATAATAGTGTCTTTGTTTACTTGAATGTTAAACAGTCAAAAAGGTATTAAAACTTTTAAGTTTCTAAACTGTTTAAACTGTTAACATATATACACCGTTTCTTTTTTATTTTTTTTATACTTAACTGATTACAAAGGGGGCAGAGGAAAGTGTCTCCACCCCTCAAAATTTTAACTGGGGAACAGAATTTCAGGTGAACCCATGAGTCACATTATGTCACATTGCCCCACTGAATACACTTTATGACATCAGACTTCTCTTTGTCTAGAAAGAATTTCCTACATACACTTCACTCCCATCCAATTTCGACCTCTCTTTGGATCATGTTTGTCAAATAAGACAAAAATAAACATTATGGTCCTTCTACGCTTCCATACTTTTTGTTTTGAAGCGGGAGTGTGACGTAGTGTGTCACATGACCTAGATAGTAAATACAGTCATATGTAAATGATGACTGTCAAAATTTCAAGCAACAACTTTTTAACAAAGGAAGTGATCTTGGATGTAAAAATTGCATAAGGTTTAACACACAATTGGATCATATAATTTAGATATTTTTGTTCTATTTTCCTGCAGTATCACCATGTTTTGTCCAGAAAATCAATCAAGTCGCATGTGGACCGTGGGAAATAAACATGGCTGACCTTCACATCCAAAATCGCGCGAGAAATCACGTGATTAACAGAAAAAACAAAACATCGTCATATTTAGGAGAACGTCGAATTTGGGTTACGGTAGGATATATAAACCGATTGTATCATATTCCGGATATAGTAAGGTGATTGCACGGCTACGATATAAACAATTCGTAAATAACACATTGAAAACGGAATTATTAGGATCATTTTAAGTACCTTCAACAAAAACAAGTATGTTATATTTTGTATAGTCCTTATTGGTTGTAATACCATTTGTTTTGCGCATATATAGGGATAAAAATTTGCATAATTGCATTTAATCACAAGAAGGTCTGGCAAATTACCTGATGATTGTATCAAAATACTGTTATTCTCTACAAATAAACGCTCTGATGCATGAATACACACTAGTTTTATGACTCTATGACATTTATATAAAGATTATTACATTACAATATTGCTTTAAATGTATAGATAGTGTAAATTATTAAGATGTTTGAGGGGTGTGTTTCGTAATGACTGTATCATCTATAGCATTATCATACTATCATTTATAGCAAACACACATATTTCTGTTGTATTATGTAGTGCGATCTTCGTTGAATGATTTTCCAATAATCTGTATCACTTATGGCGATGCGCATTTGCTGATTTTATAAATTGTATGCTTTTAGGTAAGATGGAGCAGTTTGTCTACATATATTTTTTTATACAAATTGGGTATATTTGGAGAAATAATATATCATGGTGTACAAAAACACGAAGAGAAGAACTTTAAAATAACAAAATAGAATGATAAAACAATAGTGACTATAGGTTATTGTTAGTTTGGAGTATAAAAATTAACTGTCAGGCCCAACGCAGCTTGGCGACCGTTTTATTTTTCATACAAACCTCGAAATAAACTATAAACTGTTTTGTAACTGATAGATTGGCATAAGCATAGTTTACACAAATCAGTTGTCAAAACAGTATTTTAATGGCTAGTATAAATGTATTATAAAAATATGTTAGAAAGCGAATTTGTTAATTTCTTTAACTGAAATCAGCATGGGAACATACCTGACTCTGAAGGAAAGAGCTTTGTGATAGTCAATCCTTGGGCGGAAAACATTGATTCCTTTGCTAAAGTTCCATTTGACCCTTTACTCCATGGGACATGTAGTACGTTGTTTTTGCTGTACACTGTTTGCTATTACATTTATTAGAATATTTCTAAAATCAAGTGACCATTGTATATTCCGATCAAATGACATGGAGGTTCCAGCTGACGATGATCTACATTGGTCGTACATTGTGTAAAGGGTTTATCATCAGCTTAAAATATCAGTATTTAAATTAAATTGCTTTGCCTCAGAATTTGTATGTCACGCCTACCTGCGTATGTATTTATAATCGTGAACCTTCCGTTTCTAAACTATTACATTTAAAAAACCTCAGACTATGTTTATCAAATCCAAAACATTTTGGGACGACATTAATTATCGCTTGTTGTAAATTGTAGTTCTCAGAGCGACCTGGGTGTTAACTAATAAAGTCAGGCAGATTCGAAGCTACATGCATGTTTGGTCTAATGTTTTGATGTTTAATTGATCAGCTATGGTATTATTATTATTGTAAGAATAAAAATGATATGTTTCATCATCCCTAGCATGAGAATACCTCTCAAAACCTGTTTAAACATAAACATTTACGCTGATTTTATAACAGTACACAGTGCATACGGTACTTTGTGTGAGTGATTTAAGCGATTTTTAAAAAGTATATTGTATAAAAAGGTAATAACGTCTTTCAAAACAAGTGCTACGAGAATCGCCTGTTGAACATGTATTTGTCGATTGGATTTCTCATAACAATACATACAAAATCTCCTCATTTTTGAATTGTTTACTATGTTTTTGTGACAATCAGTGCGCTATATCCGGTAGATGATACAATCGGTTTATATACAGTGATGTACTGCCAACGTCGAAAACCCGAATTGACGTCGTCAGTGCCAAGAGCTTTTTACCACATAAACAAATACCAATACCAAGGTCAGAATGAGGCTGGTTATTTATAGATATATCGACATAATTACTATGTTTACATGTGAAAACGAAAGCAATAATATTATTGGTCAATATTTCAATAATCTGCCTACGTCAGCATAGAAAAACCTGCTTTGCATGCTGGTCTATATATAGAAACGGTAGAAACGGCAAAAGCCTTCCATATGGCAAATTCGCCGAAAATAATAGGGACAGCATATGCTGTACTTATGGCAGTGAAAGGGTTGATGAATGCGAATTACCCACAATTAGACCTACCAATTAGCACTTTAAAATTTTGTGTAGAAGAAATGGTATTGAATTACACTTGGAACTTTCTTGAATCCTCATGTTTAAATTTTACTGAAACTGAATTGAATAAAAATCAGCAGAATAAATTTGTAAATTGTGACTTTTGCCTTGGCAGTCAATGTGAATGTCCGTCGGTCAGCCGGTCATGTCCGGTAATTTTGCAGGTTGACCGACGAAAACTTCTGTTATTGTCGGACACAATGTTCGATGCAAAATTACAGTCAGCACCGTTTCATTTTTGGAAAATTTACTATCATTTTCATTTCCAGTGCTATTTTTAACTGAAATATCATGATTGTTTTGTGTGTTTTTATCTGTGAGTCACTATATGTAAACCCTGTTACATTGTTTTTGACTACTCAGGCAAGATTCAAAAAGCTTTCGGGTCAAGGTTGCTAATTATCCCATAATTCAATATTCGCCATAGTAAACAATCATGGCGTTCAACGTTTGAAGAACTGATAAAAATATTACTAAATAAGTCTTTTTTGATCTGCCGACGATTTTATTGAAGAATTACGGAAGCAAATAGAATAAGGTTTCTTTTCAATGTGGATACGTGATACGATGTACGTTAAATGTCAAATCATTGAATGATGGCACAAGGAGTCTACAATCACGGACTTTAAATTGTGACAGGCAAAAAGTTGTTGCGACAGGTAAAATTTTGGTGTTTACCTGTCGCAATATCCTGTGAAGGGAAAATAGTTTTCGCGTAGACTGCCTTGGTGTACTGACATTAGAAAATTCTTTATTTTTCAGAAGTGAGAGGTCATCAAGTGAGGTCATAAGTGTGGACAATCACTGAACATGCTGTAAAACTGTTTTAATGACTTAGTCATTAATGAAAAAGTACCGGTATGTTATTTTGCTAATAAACATTTCCAAACATGTTAATATACATAATATTTGTTTTATGTTACTTATAAACTTAAACTATCAACACCAATGGTTCATATTAAGTACTCAGTTTAGGCAATCAACTGTGTACTGTGGTATCATTTGAATTCATGGTGATGAAGTTGAACTGTTTGAATGTTTGCTCACACAAAAATTTGATTTAATTTTATGTGCACCATTTACTAATTAAAATTATGAAAGGCATTTTGACCCGTACATGTAAGTTCAGCATTTTTTCCCCCAACTGGGAAAGGGTCCCCTTCCCCTAAAATTGGGAAATTATTTTTACATCGTAAAATCTTGAAGTTGGGAAAACATTAGTCGCAAAATAAGCGCAATTGGGATTTTTTATAATCCATCAATATTCACACTACAGGTTTTTATCAGCTTTACAAAGAATCATAAGGTCTGGTTCCTTAACAGGAAAGTCTTAAGTGATGTAAATGTTATGCCAAAATTAAGTTACTGACAACCCGATGACTGCCTGTCTATGGAAAAATAATTTCCATTGGAAGGAAAAGTTTCATTGAGGTTGCAATTAATCTGAAATGAATTTGCATTTGAAATTATAAAAAAGGGTAGGGGGACATTTGTACGGTATGGTTTGTTTACGCTTTGCAGCATTTCTTGCGAAAAACTCTATTGGCACTAGGGAAACAGCACTGTTTCTGTTGGGAACATTAGTTTTGGGGATTGGGAAAGGTCCGGTGATTGAATTGGTAAGACTCCCGTCAGCTTTGGGAATGGTACCCTTTTGGGGAGGTAGTTAAAGACGGAAAAACAACTTTGTTCACTAGCAAAGTATTTGTAACTCGAGGCAAAATCAATGATGAAACCAAAATTGTTTTTGCTGTGTGGTCTCTGTAAAATGTCTCCGCTTGCATTCCATTGGTGCTGATATCATTTACCTCCTTTGAAGGTCATTGAGCATGATTCTTATGTCTGACTGTTAATAATACTTGTAAAAATACTTTCATTTAAATATTCCAGCCTGTTTCATATGAGTGAGAGACCCAGGGCTGCAAGATTTTTATGCTCCCACAAAGTGGGAGACATATAGAGTTGCACTCATCCGTCCGTCCGTACGTACGTCCCCAAATCTTGTGGCATCAACTCCTCCTAAACTATAATGCAGATTTCTTTCAAACTTGCACAGATGATCAAGCAGGATATGTAGATGATCGTAAAGAAATGATTTTTTCCTGCCACCATTTTTACCAGAGTTATGGCCCATTGTTATTAAAAATTATGTTGCAGCAGTGGAGGCATCAGTGTCCGAGGACACATTCTAGTTTAAAATTTGTTTTACAAACTCCTTCCACTGATATGAAACTTCAAACATATGTTCACCATCAAACTTGCATGCCCTATTTATTCTTTTGCTCAGAAAATTATTTTTGGGTAGGGCAATATTTTAAACAATCTTGTGAAGCATACTTGTTCTACAGTTTTCAAGATGTTGGATTTACCTTTTTGCCCATGGATATCAGCCATATCACATGAGGTAAAGGATTAAACTTTAAACCAATTGATTACCTGTAAAGAATTTCAACCAAAGTGGATTTTATTTTAACGAAAGTCAGTTTTATCTAATGTAATCATCTTGACATGTTTTTGTTTGTTTCAGATTTGGTGTAAGAATGACATCTAGTACAATAAAAGCTGTTTTGGTTGACTTGAGCGGAACAATACATATTGATGATACTGAAGTTCATGGTTCAGTGCAGGCTGTAAATAGGTCTGTGTTATCACTTTGTCATTTTGGAATTGTTGACAATGTTTATTAGCTACAATCACCAAATCACCAAAAAAGACTGTTTGGTGCAGACATGAATCCGTGCAAATCCAATTTTGTAAAAAAACCCAAACAAAACATATGATTTTAATCAATTTTTGACTGACATACATGCCAGGTATCGAAAAATAATTAAGTGAGACAAGTGACATTTTTAAGTGAGATTTGAGCAAAAATAAGTGAGATTTTCTAAAGCGTGTCGAAACATGGTATATTTTAAATGTTTTTATATACCTTTACCTTTTTCATAAAAAGTAAAATCAACAGTCAGTTACATTAGTTTAATGAAGTAACAAGACAATTAAACACATTTTTTTAATCAAATAAAATATTTGTGACTAAAATCTTTACGCCACATTTAATTTAAAAATGTCCACTAAAAGTTCATACTATTCAAGCTATTAGTTATCCACTAAATGCAATTACTGACTTGGCATTTATGAAGAAAGTCTAGAGTTGCATTTGCATAAAAATTATTCTAGTAGCTTTACATAAAAGGGAAAGAAGAGCTTACAAATTTGATAAATCTTGTTTTTATTCACATTGAATTAAAGCTTCAACATGCCAATTAAAACCAAAACTCTTGGCAATTAACACCTTCAAAGTTTTGCCCTTAGACGTTTACCCATCTATAGCCGAAAACTGTAACACTTGCATGGAAATTGTACACCATCTGAGACATAAAGATATTTGAGTAAACATATCAATTAATAAGAAAAGATAATTGAATAACACCTTATCTAACATAGGATGTTAATCCATTGCCCCAGGGTAATTGCAGCAGATGAAATAAACAAAATGTCATAATTTCCAATAATCACCGTCAATCAAGCGCTTTCATTTCGGCGATCCTCGGACTTTTTGGAGACATTGAAATTTGCCATGCAGATGACAAATTTTTTAAATAGAAATTATCAAAAATACGTGAGTTTTTTGTTTTTATCCGTCAGACCGTGAGGGTGGGTGAAATTCCGTGAGTTTTTACCTCACGGCGTGAGACTTGGCATGTATGGACTGACCCAATACCTATTGTTTATTCAAGTGAGTCAGTTGGCGCCATGTATATAAAGACTTCCTGTGTTAGTCAATTATCGGATCTTTGCTTATTCTGCACTGCTAAATGTCACGGGAATTGTTATAACCACTTATCTGGACCGTTTATAGCATAATTGTCATTTCACTGCATACCCATTTGATGTTCCAATGTGTCAATTAATTTTAAAACAATTACTGAAAAGATGAGATGGCAATGATACTATTTGGTACAACGTGGCTTGACCTAAATGTACTGACTTTAATTGTTGTAACTGTTTTGCAGTATGAAATTTGAACGTATTTATAGAAATTTATTTCCTTTATAAATACTATTATTTAATATGGCAAATAGTGATAAATACAAAGTGTAGGTTGATTCAGATATTAGCACATTTCGGATACATATCCGGCAGACTAGTTATGATGCATTTTAGCTTAGGTTTTAAATTCGGGCACATGCCCTAGCGCGAAATACGCGAAAATTAAGCCGAAGCAAAATAAAATGATACCACAGTTTACACTGTACACAAATAGATAACAGCCATATCCCATTGAGTAAAGGGTTAAAACTTAGTACATAGTTTTCTCAATGATTTGAAGTATGCTTCAAAATTATGATTTTTTGTTTAAAAAAAATCTAGCTTGCTCGATTAGCACAATCGCAAAAATAATTGTAAATTAAAATTGTCAACAAATTTTAAAAATTATACAGTTTGTCAACCAGTTCCGGTTATGAACCAGTTCCGGTTTATTTCCTATCCCACTAAAGTTATATATCAGTAAAACAAGTGATATTGGTAATTAAGTCGCAATGAATAGTATTTGAACTAAACATTGACGAACTTTAACTTTTGATTTATTGTTTTATTCCTTTCAAGCGCCACATTAACAAAGACTATTGCAGACACTCGTGTGCAAAATTTGGCAACGTGTAGCAGTTTATTGTGACATCCATCGCAAAAACTAAACTTAAATGGCCTCAGAAAGAAAAAATGGTATTTGCAATATTGTGTTTTATCATAGTCTTACCATAGCAAGCTAAATCGTGTGAATAAATATTTGAATTTTGTTTTTGTGAGGTTTCTGTGAGGCAAGCCTTTCAACCAATTCCTGATCAGCAGATGAGAATCAGCAGGTAGTTTAGATTTCAGAGTTGGAATTCATTCCAAGGATAAAATGGGAATGATAACTGATGAAAAGAGAAACTTAAAGCTAGAGGATGTATGTGGTTAGCCTATTGGTCATGTTCCAAGGTCCATCGCAGCCTTCGTCTGAGATAACCTGGACAAAGATGAAACGTTCTAAGAACTGGGTCACCAGTACAGTATCTAGCAACACACCATGATCAGCCAGCTTGACATGTTGAGGGTGGTGTTGTGCTACCATGTGATTATATTATAACTTCCCCATGAAAAGATGACTTTAAGGATGTATCAGATGCACTTAGTGCAATACCTGTAGCCTATGCCTTTGATCTTGTGATATCACGACTGCTTTACTGCTTTAGATAATACTTTAATCAAAATAACTAACTTTACTGCACAGTTGTGTTATTTTATTTATTTCACATTATTTTCAGAATTATTTTGAGCTTTTAAGACAGAAAATATGTGAAAATGTATTCGGTCTGTCAAAAGTGGTAGGCATATAGAGTTGCACTCGTCGGTCCGTCCGTACGTCCCCAAATCTTGTGGCATCATGCATCAACTCATCCTAAACTAAAGGGCGGATTTCTTTCAAACTTGATGATCTAGCAGGATGTGTAGATGATCGTAAAGAAAGGATTTTTTCCTGCGACCATTTTTACCAGAGTTATGGCCCTTTGTTAATATCAGTAATTAAATCTTGTGGCATCAAGTCCTCATTTACTATCTAAGGGATTTCTTTCCAATTTGCACAGATGATCAAGCAGGATGTGTTGATGATCATAAAGAAAAGATTTTTTTCTACAGCCATTTTTACCAGAGTTATGGCCCTTTGTTTATTTCAGTAATAAAAATCTTGTGGCATTAACTCCTCATTTACTATTGGACAGATTTCTTTCAAACTTGCAAACATGATCAAGCTGGATGTGTAGATGATCATTAAGTACAGATTTTTTCTTGCAGCCATTTTTACCAGAGTTATGGCCCTTTTTTAAGTTCACTTACAAAATTTTGTGGCATCAACTCCACATTTTCTATTTGGCTGATTTCTTTCGAACTTGCAAAGATGATTAGATATGATGTGTAGATTGTTGTAAAGGACATTGTCTTGCAACCATTTTCACCAGAGTTATGGCCCTTTGTTTATGTTAGTCATTAAATTTTGTGGCACTGACTCCTCATTTACTTATCATGATCAGCACATGTTGTTAATACCTGGTACACAATTTCATTACAAATGTTGTTGCAGCTGTGGGGGCATCAGTGTCCTGAGGACACAGTCTAGTTATTATGTGATTGAATTAACCGGAACTGGGTTTAAATGTGTCTGTCAGTTATTGCTACATTTGTGAAAGTAAACACATGCGGAAACTAAAATAATTGCCACATATTTTTGGTAAGACATCGCGTATAGTATAAAACAAAAAAGAAATTCATATTATTGCTTTTAATATATTTTTCCATAATGAATATAAAGATTAACCAGAACTGGTTGACAAACTGTAGTTCACGCACAATTAACAACCTTGTTTCATCTATCTCTTCTTTTAGATTGAAGCAAGCACACCTTAAAGTAAAATTTGTCACCAATACCACGAAAGAATC
Organism: Corbicula japonica; assembly: GCA_038501625.1. Lineage (NCBI taxonomy): Eukaryota > Metazoa > Mollusca > Bivalvia > Venerida > Cyrenidae > Corbicula > Corbicula japonica. The sequence goes on along the minus strand of JAZAYU010000117.1, from coordinate 1,382,206 downwards.
ACGCACACTTTTATTGGATAGGCTCACAAAAATTGGGTTTGACATAAAATCAGAGGAAGTTTTCACGTCTTTAACAGCTGCTAGGAAATTGATAGATTCTAGAGAGTTATCTCCCTTAATGCTGCTAGATGACAAGGCACTAGAAGACTTTAAGGGTAAGTTCTTATTTTAATATCCCAGTTATATAAACCATATACAGTCCAGTCGCGATTTTACGAATAGTCATCGGACCAAGCCGATTATTCGTAATATCGCATTTTTCGTAGTATCGCATTTTTGATAGTTTGGTTGTTAACTGCTGCAAATCGTCAATGTCGTTATATGACGTAATGTGTTATTGTAGTGATATTTCAAGGTCAATAAATAAAAAGACAAAGAAAAGAAATGTTCGCATTAGTTATTTTTATTGTAGAATTATATATTATCATTAATCAATTAAATTTAAGATTCAGCTATCCTCCCCTGAAAAATCCTTCACTGAATTTCTCAGAATGTCGATATCAATTTACTGAATTAATACTCGCCGTAGTAAAAAGATTATGCAGAACTAAATGTCAGAAGTAGAATGACAAGCAATTCACGTGTTTCAGATTTTATACAATTTTAAACATTTGACATTTAATCACTCAAACTCTTTGTTACAAACACGGTTGTTTACAGAGCATTTCGTGTCACAACTGCGTGGGTCGATAATTGCTCAAGAAATACAAGAAAAACGGATATCGCTCTAAAAGGTGTGAAAATCACCTGTCAGACCGAAATTCGTAAAATTGCATCTTTTTAACATTGTAAATAAGCATAAGGGACTGTCATAATTATTCGCTAAATCGCATTTTTCGTTAAATCGCGTTTCGTTCAATCGCATCTTTTTTATATTGAATAGAGAAGGAATACGGACGGGACCGGCCGCCTTATTCGTAGTATACTGTTATTTCGTAAAATTGCGATTCGTAAAATCGCGACTCGACTGTATAGGTTTTATCACTCATTCTGCCAGTGTAGATCTAGATAAGTTGGCACATCCATGCCCTCTAATCTGGATTAACACTGGTCCTTCTTTGGTCAGAAATAACCCACCGAATCTGAAAGCAAACAATGAAGATCCTGATCAGATGACCCAGATATCTTTCTATTTTTTAATGGAGATCGAGGATTGACAACTATCTCCAGAGTTAAGGGCCTTCATTCGGTAACATTTCTTTTTAATCATGTGCTATATGTCCACACTTTATAAATGCAGTATATATTTTCTAAACACCTTCATCTTTCAGGTGTAAAACAAGACACATTTGACTCGGTTTTGATCGGGCTTGCACCAGACAAGTTTAACTACAAGAACATGAATGAAGCTTTTAGGTAATTGTGTTTCCCTCCTTAGATAAGGTGATAGATAAGGAACGTTTTATCTGTCCAGGGACGGATCCAGAGAGGGTTTAGTGGGTTTGCTTGAACCCCTTTTTTGTGCAGATATATTTAATTTCATGGGGATTTATTTTTCAGAAAATTGGAAAATATTATGTAAGCAACCTGCACCACACAACCCCCCTTTTTGGAAATCTTTCATCTGACTGTGCCATCTGTCACGAAAGCTTAACGTTGGCTGTAACTTATGCCATTTCTTAATATTTCTTCATTAGTTTCCAGGCCTCCTAGCAGGCCTCAACAAAAATAAAGGTTTTTATAAAGGCTACAATCTATGGAAATAAAGGCCTTTTAGGGTAAAATATTAATAAATAAAGATTAAATAAAGGCAATACATGTAAAATTTCTTATTGATAAAAAACAATATATATTCAATTATTTACGAAAAAAAAGTCGATTTATATAAGGCAACCCAAACTCTAAAAAGACAAATTATACATAATGACTGATACACAAGCAGTATCTTAATAACAACACTAAAAGTGGGGAGGAAATACAGTGGTGCAACTATTACTTGCTTAAAGTTGGCACGGCAAGCAGTCAGAACAAAAATATAGGTTTTGTGTGAAAATTACAGTCTGTTTAGCCATTTTTATGCCCCCGCCATGAAATGGCGATGGGCATTAAGAATTGCTCCTGTCTGTCCGTTCGTCCGTCTTGACCACAATGCTTGGCCTGATATGTTGTTGTGCATAAAGGTGGGGTTTCCCTCTTACATGTTCCGTTCTAAAGTTATGGCCCTTTGATACTTCCATTTATATTAGTTTTAATAGGAGTATATCTCGTGAACGCAACTCCTCCTACACTACTGGTGGGAATTTAATGAAACTTGACCACAATGCTTGGCCTGATATGTTGTTGTGCATAAAGGTGGGGTTTCGCTCTTACATGTTCCGTTCAGAAGTTATGGCCCTTTGATACTTCCATTTACATTAGTTTAAATAGGAGTATATCTCGTGAACGCAACTCCTCCTACACTACTGGTGGGAATTTAATGAAACTTGACCACAATGCTTGGCCTGATATGTTGTTGTGCATAAAGGTGGGGTTTTGCTCTTACATGTTGCGTTCAGAAGTTATGGCCCTTTGATAATTCCATTTACATTAGTTTTAATAGGAATATATCTTGTGAACGCAACTCCTCCTACACCTCTGCTGGGAATTTGATGAAACTTTACCACAATGCTTGGCCTGATATGTTGTTGTGCATTAAGGTGGGGTTTGCTCTTACATGTTCCGTTCAGAAGTTATGGCCCTTTGATACTTCCATTTACATTAGTTTTAATAGGAATATATCTTGTTTCTTATATTTTGTGTTAAGCAAAATATGCATTTTGCCCATAACTTTAAAACTACTTGAGATACTGCCTTGAAACTTGAAATATATTTTCACCATCAAAATCTTCATCATAACCAACAAGACCCATAACCCTGCTTCCAATATTTTTCAAATTATGCCCCTTTTTCACTTACATTTTGTGTTAAGAAAAATATACACTTTGCCCTTAACTTCGTTTGGAATGGAGGGATTTCAAAATAACTTGGCATAAATGTTCACCATAACAAGGCGGTGTGTCGTGACAATACGCATGCCTGTAGGTCCAAGGTCAAGGTCACTGTTACTAAAAAATAGAATTTTCTTGCAAAATCTTGTCCGCTCTGTAACTTTGTTATTTCTTATTGGATTTTTAAATAACTTGGTATAATTGTTCACCATATCAAGATGGTATGTCACGTACATGCCCAAGCCTTTAGGTCGAAGGTCAAGGTCACTGTTACTAAAAATAGAATTTTCTTGTCGGGGCTGTTACTTTGTTATGAATGGAGGGATTTCAAAATAACTTGGCACAAATGTTCACCATGACAGGATGATGTGTCACGTACCATGCCCATGCCTGTAGTTCAAAGGTTAAGGTCACTGTTACTAAAAATAGAACTCTCTTGTCCGGGCTGTTACTTTGTTATGAATGGAGGGATTTCAAAATAACTTTGCACAAATGTTCACTATGACAAGGCAGTGTGTCCGCACAATACCCAGGCCTGAAGGTCCAAGGTCAAGGTCACTGTTACTAAAAATAGAATTTTCTTGTCCGGGCTGTGACTTCATTATAAATGGAGGGATTTCAAAATAACTTGACACAAATGTTCACCATGACAGGTGGGTGTATCGCGTACCATGCCCATGCCTGTAGGTCAAGGTGACTGTTACTAAAAATAGAATTCTCTTGTCCGGGCTGTAACTTTGTTAGGAATAGATTGATTTCAAAATAACTTGACACAAATGTTCATCATGACAAGATGGTGTGTCCCGTACCATGCCCATGCCTGTAGGTCCAAGGTCAAGGTCACTGTTACTAAAATAGAATTTTCTTGTCAGGGTTGTAACTATGTTAGGAATAGAGTAATTTCAAAATAACTTGGCAGAAATGTTCACCATGACAAGGTGGTGAGTCGTGTACCATGTCCATGCCTGTAGGTCCAAGGTCAAGGTCACTGTTACTAAAAATAGAATTTTCTTGTCCGGGCTATAACTTTGTTTTGAATGGAGGGTTTTCAAAATAACTTGGCACAAATGTTCACCATGACAAGGCGGTGTGTTGCGTACATTACCCATGCCTGTAAGTCCAAGGTCAAGGTCACAGTTACTTAAACTTGAATTTACTTGTTCAGGCTATAACTTCTTTATGAATGAAGGGATTTCAAAATAACTTGGCACAAATGTTCACTATGACATTGCATTGCATTACCACCAACTTCTTCACAGACATTTCTGTAATGAGAAGACAACAGTGCCACAAATACAAATAATTTACTTGATCATCAAGTTTATGCATATTCTTATAATTACTCGAACATCACTGTCTTTGAAATGCTATTATTCCCATCATTGCACTTTAGTATCTGAAAACGATGCATAGCGGGGGCATCCGTGTCCGATGGACACATTTCTAGTTTCCAGATAATTTAAAGGTTTTAAAGGATTGAAATGAAATTAAAGGTTTATAAAGGTTTTAAAGGTTTCGCTAGGAGGCCTGCAAACTATTATATTGCTTAGTACAACAGGGTCATGATGATGCCGAAATCTTCAGGTCAGGTTCACATTTGATAGAGTTATGCACCATTTTGTACATGAATTCTGTCACATAAACTTAATTTTGGCTTTAACTTTGATGTTTCTTAACCCTTTCCTGTATAGATACACCTTTATTGCTAGGGCGAACAGTTTAGATCCAGATCCGCCGGCACATCTGTGCCATCTGATCAGGATTTAAACTGTTCGCTTATTGATTCATTAGGTTATTTCTGACCAAAATGCGACCAGTGCATATCCTGATCAGATGGCACGGATGTGCCAGCTGATCTGGATCTACACTGGTCGCAAATGAGTAAAAATGCGTATATATCAAGGAAAGAGTTAATATCATCAATCTTTAGTTGTTGTTTTTTCTGATAAAGATTCAGAGCATGGGTAGAATCAGCACCTAGCCAAACAAATACAAGCACACATCCAGCTGTTCATCTGTCACAACATCAAAATAGGGATTAGCATGTATTGCCAATAAACCTTGTGTTCTGTGTTTTCAGGCTTGTTATGAATGAGTTGTTGTTTTTTATGCCTCCACAAAGTGGGGAGCATATAGAGTTGCACTTGTCCGTCTGAACGTCCGTCCGTACATCCATCCGTCCGTACGTCCCCAAATCTTGTGGCATCAACTTCTCCTAAACTATAAGGCGGATTTCTTTCAAACTTGCACAGATGATCAAGCAGGATGTGTAGATGATCATAAAGAAAGGATTTTTTCCTGCGACCATTTTTACCAGAGTTATGGCCCTTTGTTATTAAAAATTATGTTGCAGCAGTGGGGGCATCAGTGTCCGAGGACACATTCCAGTCTGATAAAGATTCAGAGCATGGGTAGAATCAGCACCTAGCCAAATAAATACAAGCACACATCCAGCTGTTCATCTGTCACAACATCAAAGTAAGGATTAGCATGTATTGCCAATAAACCTTGTGTTCTATGTTTTCAGGCTTGTTATGAATGAGTTGTTGTTTTTTATGCCCCCACAAAGTGGGGAGCAGATAGAGTTGCACTTGTCCCTCTGAACGTCCGTCCGTACATCCGTCCGTCCGTACGTCCCCAAATCTTGTGGCATCAACTTCTTCTAAACTATAAGGCGGATTTCTTTCAAACTTGCACAGATGATCAAGCAGAATGTGTAGATGATCATAAAGAAAGGATTTTTTTCTGCGACCATTTTTACCAGAGTTATGGCCCTTTGTTATTAAAAATTATGTTGCAGCAGTGGGGGCATCAGTGTCCGAGCACACATTCCAGTCTGATAAAGATTCAGAGCATGGGTAGAATCAGCACCTAGCCAAATAAATACAAGCACACATCCAGCTGTACATCTGTCACAACATCAAAGTAAGGATTAGCATGTATAGCCAATAAACCTTGTGTTCTGTATAAACTCATACGACTGAATACGGCTGAATAAAACTCTAAGACAAGGTCTTTTTTCACTTTTCTTTATTCTTGCCATGAGGGAAAAACAACGGAGCTTCCGGTACATCTGGATGACTAAATAACCTGATTATAATAATAAAACCCGGTACATGTCATGATATAATCTCTAACCCTCTATTACTCTAACAATACTATGAAAGTCTTTAGAACACCTTGTACTGTGTTTCAGGCTTGTTATGAATGGGGCACCACTAGTCGCAATTCACAAAGCCAGGTACTATAAGACTAAAGATGGATTGTCTCTTGGACCAGGTATGATCTTTTAACTCCTTCAACTATGTACGCATTTTTATGCATTTGTGAACAGTGTAGATCCAGATCAGCCAGCACATCCATGCCGTCTGATCAGGATCTGCACTGGTCGCATTTTGGTCAGAAATAACCTAATAAATAAAAAAGCGAATAGTATAGATCCTGATCAGATGGCAGGGATGTGCAGTCTGATCTGGATCTAAACTATTTGCCCACGCAATAAAAGTGTATCTATGGAGGAAAGGGTTAATGCTTAAAAAACTCCATATATATGGGTTTTATTGTGTGTGTGACCAGTGTAAATCCAAATCAACTGGCACATCTGTGCTGTCCAATCAGGATCTACACTGATTGCATATTGGGCAAAAATAATCTAATGAATAAAAAAACTAACAGTGTAGATCCGGATCAGGTGGCACATGGAATAGCCATCGCGAGCCCAAACTCACTCAGACTTGCATAGAAATACTGCATATGCACTGTCATCCAACACCCCCACCCCATCCAAGCATGACTGGTATATCATAATTATTGGGATATCAGTGAGCTCAGAACTAGGTCATATGAACCCTTTTTATGATCCGGGTGACAACATCTTGAAAATGGGTCAACTCCCAGCCAAAATTCTTGACGGTGAAATTTTGCTCAAAAATCGCAATTTTTTCATGACCGCGTATCTGTGGAATTTTCGCGAAAAATCATGTAATTTCAAAACTGCCCAAACTCACTCATCTTTCCCTAGAAACACTGCATATGCACTGCTGACCACCTAAAATAATACTTCCACCAAAAAACTGTGAAATCTGGTACTCCCAACACCCCCCACCCATCCACTAAGCAAGACTGGGTATCATATTGGGATATCAGTGAGCTCAAAACTAGGTCATATGATAACTTTTCATGATCGGGGTGACAACAGCTTGAAAATGGGTCAACTCCCAGCCAAAATTGTTGAGGGTGAAATTTTGCTAAAATTCACAATTTTTTCAAAAAATCATAAATTTCAAAACTTCCCAAACTCACTCAGACTTGCATTGAAACACTGCATAATTATGCACTGCTGACCACCCAAAAGTAACTACTTACACCTAAAAACTGGGAGATCTGGTCATCCCAACACCCCCACCCCATCCACTTAGCAAGACTGGGATATCATATACCCCTTTCCAATAAACAGTTTCGCAGTCCTGTACGAGTTACTTCCCGTGACCGGAAATCAATCCAAAACGAGGCTCTGCGTGAAGGCTGAACGATCGGACTATGGCTTAAGCACATATCAACTAACATTATCCACTATATCGCAGGTCTGCGTTCGTCACCGGTGGTGAAAAAATAAGTTGCTGGTCTGTTATTCTAGCCAGACTTTTTTTATTTTCAATATTTGTCAGTTATTTAGATTTTTCATGTTTTAAGAACATGTACCATTCTTGTTGATAGTACACAGTATGAAACACAAATTGGACAAACATTAGCATTTATTTTACGAATTTCTGTAGAACATTTTCAACTGATTGTCTTTTCTGCTGAAAATTATATTTTACTGGTGTGAAAGTTGCAAATTGCTAAGACTGGTAATGCGCTATAATCCGGAAATTGTGATATGTCAACATCTGGTTACATGATCTGTAGACAAAAAAATTACAATCTAAATTTGTTGATACTTTCACATTTGAATAACAGAATTGTCTGTATAGCTGATGGCGTTTATGTTCATCGAATAAATAATTAGATTTTTTAAAATGTTTCGAATACTTCACAACCAAAAATGATTGATTCTGTCTTGAAATGAACAAGGATCAGTAATCTGATTGTTTGTTGTAGAAGTATAATAATAAATCGTAGAATAAAATTCAAAGATTCAGATGCCGGCTTCCAATAAAGATTGGAATATGTATACTAATATATGTTTGCATATCCAATTAAGATTACTTATGTTTGACAGTTGGTAATTTTGGCGTAAAAGCCCAAAGGCTTAGTTAAACATAAATAAAATGTTTTGCCAAGATTTGTTTCATATTATATTGATGTCTTTTGTTTCTATAACATGTTGTAATGTGGATTAAGAATCCATATAATTGCTAAATCAAATACATTTGCTGACACATCCAGTAATTCAAGGACTCCGATATACTTAATTGGGAGGTGTAGATACCTAGTAAATTGTAATTACACGATCTCTATTGGTCAATGATATCTGCCCCTTAGAGTAATTGACAGGTGATTCCTTGTGCTCGACAATTTGACATTTTTATGGCATGCCGCCTTCAAAGTCAATCGCCGCCGACATATTCATAACATGATGTCAGTAGACACGCTAATCCGGAAACGAGACTTCATTTAGTCGGAGAGAACACTGCCTGTTAGTTCAAGTCGTTTAGTGTTTAATGCGAGGAATAATGACTGGACACTTTAAGTCAAAGAAACTTGGTTGTTTTATAAATTATTATCAAAAATATCATGACGCTGAAGTATTATTACTTATTCAATGAGAAAATATAGTTTTCCAAAAAGAATTTAATGATGAAAAAGAAAGTTGTAGGTACTTATTCCCTATTACGTTAATACAGAGAGCTATCATTTTCCCGTAGAGCAGTCACGTGACTGGACAGGGGAGGTAACCAAAAAAATTATCGAATTATTGGAAAGGCGTATAGAGGTATCAGTGAGCTCAAAACTAGGTCATATGATACCGTTTCGTGATTGGAGTGACACCAGCTTGAAAATGGGTCACCTCCCAGCCAAATTCTTGATTCTGAAATTTTGCTCAAAATCACATTTTTTTCATGACCGCATACAAGTGGAATTTTCGCGAAAAATAATGAAATTTCAAAACTTCCAAAACTAGCTCAGAATTGCATAGAAACACTGCATATGCACTGCTGACCACCCAAAACTACCTAATTACCCCTAAAACTGTGCAATCTGGTCATCCCAACATCCCCCACCCATCCACTAAGCAAGACTGGGATATCATTTAGGGATATCAGTGAGCTCAAAAATGGGCCATATGATACATGTACCTTTTTGTGATCGGGGTGACACCAGCTTGAAAATGGGTCACCTCCCGGCCAAAATTCTTGATGCTGAAATTTTCCTCAAAATCACAATTTTTTGATGGCCCTGTCGAATTTTCGCAAAAAATCATGAAATTTCCAAAACTGCCCAAACTCACTCAGAATTGCATAGAAACATTGCATATGCACTGCTGACCACCCAAAACTACCTAATTATCCCTAAACACTGTGCAATCTGATCATCCCAACACCCCCCACCCATCCACTAAGCAAGACTGGGATATCATAATTATAGGGATATCAATGAGCTCAAAACTGGGTCATATGATACCTTTTCATGATCAGGGTGGCACCAGCTTGAAAATGGGTCACCTCCCGGCCAAAATTCTTGACGCTGAAATTTTGCTCAAAATCGCAATTTTTTCATGACCGCAGACCTGTTGAATTTTCGCGAAAAATCATGCAATTTCAAAACTGCCCAAACTCACTCAGAATTGCATAGAAACATTGCATATGCACTACTGACCACTCAAAACTACCTAATTACCCCTAAAAACTGTGCAATCTGGTCATCCCAACACCCCCCACCCATCCACTAAGCAAAACTGGGATATCATATATGGATATCAATGAGCTCAAAACTGGGTCATATGATATCTTTTCATGACCAGTGTGACACCAGCTTGAAAATGGGTCACCTCATGATTTTTCGCTCCAAAATGAAAACTGACAGCACTAATGAGTGTCTAAGTGTGCAGAAAAAATCCCAACTTGATATCTCTTAAGGAAAAAAATTTGGGTTCAGCACTATAGTACAGGTGCCACCCAACCCCTGACCCCCCTAGCAGAGCCCCTATCTTGCCCAAATGAAGAGAAAAGTAGGTCATCATGTACCTTTTCTTGACCGATGTGATGCCAGCTTCAAAGCGGGCCATCATTCATCACGAAATCTTGCCGCTGAAAAAATCATCAAAATTGAGTTTTTTTTCGCATGTCCGGACCTGGACGACAAATTCATCAAAACGACAAAGTAACCCAATTCACTCCAAAATGAAAACTGACAGCACTAATGAGTGTCTTGAGTGTGCAAAAAAAAATCCCAACTTGATATCTCTTAAGGAAAAAAATTTGGGTTCAGCACTATAGTGCAGGTGCCACCCCACCCCTGACCCCCCTAGCAGAGCCCCTATCTTGCCCAAATGAAGAGAAAAGTAGGTCATCATGTACCTTTTCTTGACAGATGTGATGCCAGCTTCAAAGTGGGCCATCATTCATCACGAAATCTTGCCCCTTAAAAAATCATCAAAATTGAGTTTTTTTCGCATGTCCTGACCTGGACGACAAATTCATCAAAACGACAAATTCACCCAATTCACTCCAAAATGAAAACTGACAGCACTTATGGGTGTCTTCAGTGTGCAAAAAAAATCCCAACTTTATATCTCTTAAGGAAAAAAATTTGGGTTCAGCACTATAGTGCAGGTGCCACCCCACCCCTGACCCCCTAGCAGAGCCCCTAACTTGCCCAAATGAAGAGAAAAGTAGGTCATCATGTACCTTTTCTTGACCGATGTGATGCCAGCTTCAAAGTGGGCCATCATTCATCGCGAAATCTTGCCGCTGAAAAAATCATCAAAAATTGAGTTTTTTTCGCATGTCGGACCTGGACGGCAAAATTCATCAAAACAACAAAGTCTCCCAATTCACTCCAAAATGAAAACTGACAGCACTAATGAGTGTCTTGAGTGTGCAAAAGAAATCCCAACTTGATATCTCTTAAGAAATTTGGGTTCAGCACTATAGTGCAGGTGCCACCCGACCCCTGACCCCCCCCCCCCCCCCCCCCTAGGAGAGCCCCTATCTTGCCCAAATGAAGAGAAAAGTAGGTCATCATGTACCTTTTCTTGACCGGTGTGATGCCAGCTTCAAAGTGGGCCATCATTCATCGCGAAATCTTGCCTCTGAAAAAATCATCAAAATTGAGTTTTTTTCGCATGTCCGACCCTGGACGACAAAATTCATCAAAACAACAAAGTCTCCTAATTCACTCCAAAATGAAAACTGACAGCACTAATGAGTGTCTTGAGTGTGCAAAAAAAGTCCCAACCTGATATCTCTTAAGGAAAAAATTTTGGGTTCAGCACTATAGTGCAGGTGCCACCCCACCCCTGACACCCTAGCAGAGCCCCTATCTTGCCCAAATGAAGAGAAAAGTAGGTCATCATGTACCTTTTCTTGACCGGTGTGATGCCAGCTTCAAAGTGGGCCATCATTCATCACGAAATCTTGCCGCTGAAAAAATCATCAGAATCGAGTTTTTTTCGCATGTCCAGACCTCGACAACAAAATTCATCAAAATGACAAAGTCTCCCAATTCACTCCAAAATGAAAACTGACAGCACTAATGAGTGTCTGAGTGTGCAGAAAAAATCCCAACTTGATATGTCTTAAGGAAAAAAATTTGGGTTCAGCACTATAGTGCAGGTGCCACCCCACCCCTGACCCCTCTAGCAGAGCCCCTATCTTGCCCAAATGAAGAGAAAAGTAGGTCATCATGTACCTTTTCTTGACCGGTGTGATGCCAGCTTCAAAGAGTGGGCCATCATTCATCGCGAAATCTTGCCGCTGAAAAAATCATCAAAATTGAGTTTTTTTCGCATGTTTGGACCTGGACGACAAAATTCAACAAAACGACAAAGTCTCCCAATTCACTCCAAAATGAAAACTGACAGCACAAATGAGTGTCTGAGTGTGCTAAAAAAAATCGCAACTTGATATCTCTTAATGAAAAAAAATTGGGTTCAGCACTATAGTGCAGGTGCCACCTACCCCTGACCCCCCTAGCAGAGCCCTTATATTGCCCAAATGAAGAGAAAAGTAGGTCATCATGTACCTTTTCTTGACCGGTGTGATGCCAGCTTCAAAGTGGGCCATCATTCATCGCAAAATCTTGCCGCTGAAAAAATCATCAAAATAGAGTTTTTTTCGCATGTCCGGACCTGGACTACAAAGATCAGCAAAACGACAGTCTCCCAATTCACTCCAAAATTAAAACTGACAGCACTAATGAGTGTCTTGAGTGTGCAAAAAAAATCCCAACTTGATATCTCTTAAGGAAAAACATTTGGGTTCAGCACTATAGTGCAGGTGCCACCCCACCCCTGACCCCCCTAGCAGAGCGCCTATCTTGCCCAAATGAAGAGAAAAGAAGGTCATCATGTACCTTTTCTTGATCGGTGTGATGCCAGCTTCAAAGTGGGCCATCATTCATCGCGAAATCTTGCCGCTGAAAAAATCATCAAAATTGGGTTTTTTTTCGCATGTTCTGACCTGGACGACAAAATTCATCAAAACGACAGTCTCCCAATTCACTCCAAAATGAAAACTGACAGCACTAATGAGTGTCTTGAGCGTGCAAAAAAAAATCCCAACTTGATATCTCTTGAGGAAAAAAATTTTGGTTCAGCACTATAGTGCAGGTGCCACCCCACCCCTGACCCCCCTAGCAGAGCCCCTATCTTGCCCAAATGAAGAGAAAAGTAGGTCATCATGTACCTTTTCTTGACCGGTGTGATGCCAGCTTCAAAGTGGGCCATCATTCATCGCGAAATCTTGCCGCTGAAAAAATCATCAAAACTGAGTTTTTTTCACATATGACAAAATTCATCAAAACGACAAAGTCTCCCAATTTACTCCAAAATGAAAACTGACAGCACTAATGAGTGTCTTGAGTGTGCAAAAAAAATCCCAACTTGATATCTCTTAAGGAAAAACATTTGGGTTCAGAACTATAGTGCAGGTGCCACCCCACCCCTGACCCCCCTAGCAGAGCCCCTATCTTGCCCAAATGAAGAGAAAAGTAGGTCATCATGTACCTTTTCTTGACTGTTGTGATGCCAGCTTCAAAGTGGGCCATCATTCATCGCGAAATCTTGCCGCTGAAAAAATCATCAAAATTCTTTTTTTTTGGCATATCACCTGTCGAATTTTCGCAAAAAATCATGAAATTTCAAAACTGCCCAAACTCACTCAGAATTGCATAGAAACATTGCATATGCACTGCTGACCACCCAAAACTACTTAATTACCCCTAAAAACTGTGCAATCTGGTCATCCCAACACGCCCCACCAATCCACTAAGCAAGACTGCATAGAATTGCATAGAAACATTGCATATGCACTGCTGACCACCCAAAACTAACTAATTACCCCTAAAAACTGTGCAATCTGGTCATCCCAACACCCCCACTGATCCACTAAGCAAGACTGGGATATCATATAGGGATATCAATGAGCTTAAAACTGGGTCATATGATACCTTGTCGTGATCGGTGTGGCACCATCTTGCAAATCGGTCACCTCCCGGCCAGAATTCTTGATGCTGAAATTTTCCTCAAAATCACAATCTTTTGATGACCCCGCCCTGTCGAATTTTCGCAAAAAATCATGAAATTTCCAAAACTGCCCAAACTCACTCAGAATTGCATAGAAACATTGCATATGCACTGCTGACCACCCAAAACTACCTAATTATCCCTAAAAACAGTGCAATCTGATCATCCCAACACCCCCCCACCCATCCACTAAGCAAGACTGGGATATCATAATTATAGGGATATCAATGAGCTCAAAACTGGGTCATATGATACCTTTTCGTGATCAGGGTGGCACCAGCTTGAAAATGGGTCACCTCCCGGCCAAAATTCTTGACGCTGAAATTTTGCTCAAAATCGCAATTTTTTCGTGACCGCAGATCTGTTGAATTTTCGCGAAAAATCATGAAATTTCAAAACTGCCCGAACTCACTCAGAATTGCATAGAAACATTGCATATGCACTACTGACCACTCAAAACTACCTAATTACCCCTAAAAACTGTGCAATCTGGTCATCCCAACACCCCCCACCCATCCACTAAGCAAAACTGGGATATCATATATGGATATCAATGAGCTCAAAACTGGGTCATATGATATCTTTTCGTGATCAGGGTGACACCAGCTTGAAAATAGTCACCTCATGATTTTTCGCTCCAAAATGAAAACTGACAGCACTAATGAGTGTCTAAGTGTGCAGAAAAAATCCCAACTTGATATCTCTTAAGGAAAAAAATTTGGGTTCAGCACTATAGTACAGGTGCCACCCAACCCCTGACCCCCCTAGCAGAGCCCCTATCTTGCCCAAATGAAGAGAAAAGTAGGTCATCATGTACCTTTTCTTGACCGATGTGATGCCAGCTTCAAAGTGGGCGATCATTCATCACGAAATCTTGCCGCTGAAAAAATCATCAAAATTGAGTTTTTTTTCGCATGTCCGGACCTGGACGACGAATTCATCAAAACGACAAAGTAACCCAATTCACTACAAAATGAAAACTGACAGCACTAATGAGTGTCTTGAGTGTGTCAAAAAAAATCCCAACTTGATATCTCTTAAGGAAAAAAATTTGGGTTCAGCACTATAGTGCAGGTGCTACCCCACCCCTGACCCCCCGTAGCAGAGCCCCTTTCTTGCCCAAATGAAGAGAAAAGTAGGTCGTCATGTACCTTTTCTTGACCAGTGTGATGCCAGATTCAAAGTGGGCCATCATTCATCGCAATATCTTGCCGCTGAAAAAATCATCAAAACTGAGTTTTTTTCGCATGTCCGGACCTGGACGACAACATTCATCAAAAGGGCAGTCTCCCAATTCACTCCAAAATGAAAACTGACAGCACTAATGAGTGTCTTGAGTGTGCAAAAAAAATCCCAACTTTATATCTCTTAAGGAAAAAAATTTGGGTTCAGCACTATAGTGCAGGTGCCACCCCACCCCTGACCCCCTAGCAGAGCCCCTAACTTGCCCAAATGAAGAGAAAAGTAGGTCATCATGTACCTTTTCTTGACCGATGTGATGCCAGCTTCAAAGTGGGCCATCATTCATCGCGAAATCTTGCCGCTGAAAAAATCATCAAAATTGAGTTTTTTTCGCATGTTTGGACCTGGACGACAAAATTCAACAAAACGACAAAGTCTCCCAATTCACTCCAAAATGAAAACTGACAGCACAAATGAGTGTCTGAGTGTGCAAAAAAAAATCGCAACTTGATATCTCTTAATGAAAAAAAATTGGGTTCAGCACTATAGTGCAGGTGCTACCTACCCCTGACCCCCCTAGCAGAGCCCTTATATTGCCCAAATGAAGAGAAAAGTAGGTCATCATGTACCTTTTCTTGACCGGTGTGATGCCAGCTTCAAAGTGGGCCATCATTCATCGCAAAATCTTGCCGCTGAAAATATCATCAAAATAGAGTTTTTTTCGCATGTCCGACCCTGGACGACAAAATTCATCAAAACAACAAAGTCTCCTAATTCACTCCAAAATGAAAACTGACAGCACTAATGAGTGTCTTGAGTGTGCAAAAAAAGTCCCAACTTGATATCTCTTAAGGAAAAAATTTTGGGTTCAGCACTATAGTGCAGGTGCCACCCCACCCCTGACACCCTAGCAGAGCCCCTATCTTGCCCAAATGAAGAGAAAAGTAGGTCATCATGTACCTTTTCTTGACCGGTGTGATGCCAGCTTCAAAGTGGGCCATCATTCATCGCGAAATCTTGCCGCTGAAAAAATCATCAAAATTGAGTTTTTTTCGCATGTCCGACCCTGGACGACAAAATTCATCAAAACAACAAAGTCTCCTAATTCACTCCAAAATGAAAACTGACAGCACTAATGAGTGTCTTGAGTGTGCAAAAAAAATCCCAACTTGATATCTCTTAAGGAAAAACATTTGGGTTCAGCACTATAGTGCAGGTGCCACCCCACCCCTGACCCCCCTAGCAGAGCGCCTATCTTGCCCAAATGAAGAGAAAAGTAGGTCATCATGTACCTTTTCTTGATCGGTGTGATGCCAGCTTCAAAGTGGGCCATCATTCATCGCGAAATCTTGCCGCTGAAAAAATCATCAAAATTGTGTTTTTTTTCGCATGTTCTGACCTGGACGACAAAATTCATCAAAACGACAGTCTCCCAATTCACTCCAAAATGAAAACTGACAGCACTAATGAGTGTCTTGAGTGTGCAAAAAAAAATCCCAACTTGATATCTCTTGAGGAAAAAAATTTTGGTTCAGCACTATAGTGCTGGTGCCACCCCACCCCTGACCCCCCTAGCAGAGCCCCTATCTTGCCCAAATGAAGAGAAAAGTAGGTCATCATGTACCTTTTCTTTACCGGTGTGATGCCAGCTTCAAAGTGGGCCATTATTCATCGCGAAATCTTGCCGCTGAAAAAATCATCAAAACTGAGTTTTTTTCACATACGACAAAATTCATCAAAACGACAAAGTCTCCCAATTTACTCCAAAATGAAAACTGACAGCACTAATGAGTGTCTTGAGTGTGCAAAAAAAATCCCAACTTGATATCTCTTAAGGAAAAACATTTGGGTTCAGCACTATAGTGCAGGTGCCACCCCACCCCTGACCCCCCTAGCAGAGCCCCTATCTTGCCCAAATGAAGAGAAAAGTAGGTCATCAAGTACCTTTTCTTGACTGTTGTGATGCCAGCTTCAAAGTGGGCCATCATTCATCGCGAAATCTTGCCGCTGAAAAAATCATCAAAATTCTTTTTTTTTGGCATATCACCTGTCGAATTTTCGCAAAAAATCATGAAATTTAAAAACTGCCCAAACTCACTCAGAATTGCATAGAAACATTGCATATGCACTGCTGACCACCCAAAACTACCTAATTAACCCAAAAAACTGTGCAATCTGGTCATCCCAACACCCCCCACCAATCCACTAAGCAAGACTGCATAGAATTGCATAGAAACATATTGCATATGCACTGCTGACCACCCAAAACTAACTAATTACCCCTAAAAACTGTGCAATCTGGTCATCCCAACACCCCCACCGATCCACTAAGCAAGACTGGGATATCATATAGGGATATCAATGAGCTTAAAACTGGGTCATATGATACCTTGTCGTGATCGGTGTGGCACCAGCTTGCAAATGGGTCACCTCCCGGCCAGAATTCTTGACGCTGAAATTTTGCTCAAAATTGCAATTTTTTCATGACCGCATACCTGTTGAATTTTCGCGAAAAATCATGAAATTTCAAAACTGCCAAAACTCACTCAGAATTGCATAGAAACATTGCATATGCACTGCTGACCACCCAAAACTACCTAATTACCCCTTAAAACTGTGCAATCTGGTCATCCCAACACCACCCACCCATCCACTAAGCAAGACTGGGATATCATATAGGGATATCAATGAGCTCAAAACTGGGTCATATGATACCTTTTCGTGTCGGAGTGACACCACCCTGAAAGTGGGTCACCTCCTCGCCAAAATTCTTGACGCAGAAATTATGCTCAAAATCTCAAATTTTTCATGACCGCAGACCTGTCCAATTTTCGCGAAAAAACATGAAATTTCAAAACTGCCGAAACTCACTCAGAATTGCATAGAAACATTGCATATGCATTGCTGACCACCCAGAACTACCTCATTACCCCTAAAAACTGTGCAATCTGGTCATCCCAACACCCCCGACCATCCACTAAGCAAGACTGGGATATCATATAGGGATATCAATGAGCTCAAAACTGGGTCATATGATACCTTTTCGTGATCGGAGTGACACCAGCTTGAAAATGGGTCACCTCCCGGCCAAAATTCTTGACGCTGAAATTTTGCTCAAAATCGCAATTTTTTCATGACCGCAAACCTGTTGAATTTTCGCGAAAATCATGAAATTTTTAAACTGCCCAAACTCACTCAGAATTGCATAGAAACATTGCAATATGCACTGCTGACCACCCAAAACTACCTAATTACCCCTTAAAACTGTGCAATCTGGTCATCCCAACACCACCCACCTATCCACTAAGCAAGACTGGGATATCATATAGGGATATCAATGAGCTCAAAACTGGGTCATATGATACCTTTTCGTGTCGGAGTGACACCACCCTGAAAGTGGGTCACCTCCTCGCCAAAATTCTTGACGCAGAAATTATGCTCAAAATCTCAAATTTTTCATGACCGCAGACCTGTCCAATTTTCGCGAAAAAACATGAAATTTCAAAACTGCCGAAACTCACTCAGAATTGCATAGAAACATTGCATATGCATTGCTGACCACCCAGAACTACCTCATTACCCCTAAAAACTGTGCAGTCTGGTCATCCCAACACCCCCGACCATCCACTAAGCAAGACTGGGATATCATATAGGGATATCAATGAGCTCAAAACTGGGTCATATGATACCTTTTCGTGATCGGAGTGACACCAGCTTGAAAATGGGTCACCTCCCGGCCAAAATTCTTGACGCTGAAATTTTGCTCAAAATCGCAATTTTTTCATGACCGCAAACCTGTTGAATTTTCGCGAAAATCATGAAATTTTTAAACTGCCCAAACTCACTCAGAATTGCATAGAAACATTGCATATGCACTGCTGACCTCCCAAAACTACCTAATTACCTCTAAAAACTGTGCAATCTGGTCATCCCAACACCCCCCACCCATCCACTAAGCAAGACTGGGATATCATATAGGGATTACAATGAGCTCAAAACTGGGTCATATGATACCTTTCATGATCGGGGTGACACCAGCTTCAAAATGGGTCACCTCTCTGCCAAAATTCTTGACGCTGAAATTTTGCTCAAAATTGCAGTTTTTCATGACTGCGGACCTGTCGAATTTTCATGAAAAATCATGAAATTTCAAAACTGCCCAAACTCACTCAGAATTGCATAGAAACATTGCATATGCACTGCTGACCACCCAAAACTACCTAATTACCCCAAAAAACTGTGCAATCTGGTCATCCCAACACCCCCACCCATCCACTAAGCAAGACTGGGATATCATATAGGTATATCAGTGAGCTCAAAACTGGGTCACATGATACCTTTTTGTGATCAGAGTGACACCAGCTTGAAAATGGGTCACCTCCTGGCCAAAATTCTTGATGCTGTAATTTTGATCAAAATCACAATTTTTTCGTGACCGCGGCCTGTCGAATTTTTGCGAAAAATCATGAAATTTCAAAACTGCCAAAACTCACTTAGAATTGCATAGAAACATTGCATATGCACTGCTGACCACCCAAAACTACCTAATTACCTCTAAAAACTGTGCAATCTGGTCATCCCAACACCCCCCACCCATCCACTAAGCAAGACTGGGATATCATATAGGGATATCAATGAGCTGAAAACATGGTCATATGATACTTTTTCATGATCGGGGTGACACCAGCTTGAAAATGGGTCACCTCCCAGTAAAAAATTCTTGATGCTGAAATTTTGCTCAAAATCGCAGTTTTTTCATGACCGCGGACCTGTCGAATTTTCGCGAAAAATCATGAAATTTCAAAACTGCTCAAACACACTCAGAATTGCATAGAAACATTGCATATGCACTGCTGACCACCCAAAACTACCTCATTACCCCTAAAAACTGTGCAATCTGGTCATCCCAACACCCCCCACCCATTCACTAAGCAAGACTGGGATATCACATAGGGATATCAATGAGCTCAAAACTGGGTCACATGATACCTTTTCGCGATCAGGGTGACACCAGCTTGAAAATGGGTCACCTCCCGGCCTAAATTCTTGATGCTGAAATTTTGCTCAAAATCGCAATTTTTTTTATGACCAACCTGTCGAATTTTCGTGAAAAATCATGAAATTTCAAAACTGCCCATACTCACTCAGAATTGCATAGAAACATTGCATATGCACTGCTGACCACCCAAAACTACCAAATTACCCCTAAAAACTGTGCAATTTGGTCATCCCAACACCCCCACCCATCCACTAAGCAAGACTGGGATATCATATAGGGATATCAATGAGCTCAAAACTGGGTCATATAATACCTTTTCGTGATCGGGGTGACACCAGCTTGAAAATGGGTCACTTCCCGGCCAAAAGTCCGCGTAAAGTAAATAAATGAGTTAGATTTCTTTATCCTATTGTGTTTTTCTGTCGGTCGCTGTTTAAATTCTGACAACTTATGCAAAATATACTTTTCATTAACAGTTTTAACATAAAGTATGGAAATTCACTTTAAGTCAGGGTAATTTCAAACTGATGACTATTTATATTTCTTGTTTTATATACTGCTTTTACCTTATGGGATATTGCTGTTTTCCTACTGTGAACATTAGGTAATTTCTGACCAAGAAGTGAACCTTTTACCTTATGGGATATTGCTGTTTTCCTACGGTGAACATTAGGTAATGTCTGACCAAGAAGTGAAACTTTTACCTTATGGGATATTGCTGTTTTCCTACGGTGAACATTAGGTAATGTCTGACCAAGAAGTGAAACTTTTACCTTATGGGATATTGCTGTTTTCCTACGGTGAACATTAGGTAATTTCAGACCAAGAAGTGAACAGTGAAGACCCGCATCTAATGGCATGAATGTGTCAGCTGATCTGGTCTACACTGTTGGCACATCTGATAAAACCCATGTTTATGAAATAATGGCTTAACATTTCTTTGTTTAAACAATATTTATTCAAATAAATGCACATGTAATGATATTATACAATGAATAAATGTCATGCTATGGATTCAAGAACAAGAGAAAATGCTTATATAAACTCTTGTCCATATAACATTTCTTCTTTATTAAATAGTTGATAACATTCTTTGGCATGTAATGAAGACCTGAATAATTGACTTGCATCTTATTTTATGGCACGGGTCAGTTATTTTGATCTAACTTCCAAACTATGTCGAATTGCTCTTGTTTTTGAACAGCTATCTTCTTTTAACTGTTTCATATGTGTACAAACATTTGTGCTTGATTTTGCAGGACCCTTTGTGACTGGACTGGAGTATGCCACAGGACAAAAGGCAGAGGTGGTTGGCAAGCCAGAATCTTCCTTCTTTCTCTCAGCCATAGAGGACCTATCAGTAAAACCCGAACATTGTGTCATGATTGGAGATGTAAGATACCCTCCACATATGGAGAATATTTCTGGGGTTTTGTCACAGTTATACATTGTTATGATTTAAATTCGGGGGGATTAGAATTTGCATAAAAGACATATATGTCAGTTTTGAACCGATATACATTCATGCAATCTATATTGATTTGTTTTCGCTGGGGCTTGATTTTGCATACTTCTGTAATGCCACATACATGACCTCCGTGAAATATAATGATACCAGAGTAGCCTCTGAAATAACAACAATGTTTTGCTTTACTTTAGTATTTCAATTTTCAGTAGGCATTACTTATTGAAATCTGATGATGATGAAAGTATATTTGTACATGTAGAGCTATAAGAGGCAAGTTCCTTTTGAACAGTCGGTTGTGTCTGATGTAATAAAATTTGATGTGATATGCTCAAGACTTGTGTAATTTTTTACTGCATAGTATCAGAATGATGTAATCAAGGCTCTCACTAGACCTGCAAACCTGGGAGAAGTTTTGTCATAATTTTACAAATTCATAGAGAAGTTTGCAGTCAACAGCATTCTTTATATAGTCTATAAAAATGACCTCTCATAGCTCAAAGAATGGAGAAGTCTGGGCACTTTCGGAAGACCAAAAAAAAAACAACTGGCTATGGGTCTGATTACCATCAAGCCAGTGTTATAAATGCTTAAACTGTAAATGAATTAACCATTTCCTCCATAGATACACCTTTATTGCCATCTAATCAGGATCTAAACTGTTCACTTTTTGATTCGTTAGGTTATCTCTGACCAAAATGTGACCAGTGTAGATCCTGATCAGATGAAGCTGATCTGGATCTACATGTACACTGGTCGGCTGGTCGCACATGCATAAAAAGGGGTATACCGTATAATGGGTTATTTTCGCGAGCATAATATTTTCGCTATTTTTGCGGTCTTCGTGAATTGGCTAAAATAAAAAACGCAAAAAATCTCAACTTTACTTCCGCAAAGTGCACTATATACTATGCTTTACAAACAATGCAGATGAGGGATACTTAAAAAGCTGTTTGAAACGGCTTTATAATCGTCCCAGCGGGCTAAAGATTAATTATCGCTTCAAAAAGTCAGTATCTGCATTGGTCACTGTCATTATTCCGTCGATAAAAACATTATCACCTTTGTTATTAAAATGGATGTCAGTTATGCTACGGGCAATTTGATTTATAACAGTTTGATAAAATACCACTGTTGAATGCACAACTTTCAAAGGCAAACACTTCTTCTAAAAATACTTTATTTTTACACCTGTACATTTGCTGTAACAGGATTAAAAGAAATATAGGAAGATGAATGCAATTGAACAGTAAAAACACGAAAATAAATTTCTGCGGGCGCAAATTCGCTAAAATTACAACCGCGAAAATGTAAATAATGGCAAAATTGCGAAAATTTTCTGTCGCGAAAATAACCCATTATACGGTATATGGCGTAACGGGTTAAGAGAAATGTTTTGTTGTTTTTTTAATTGCAGGATGCTCGTGATGATGTGGTTGGTGCAATGAATGCTGGAATGAAAGGAATACTGGTCAAAACAGGTTTACTTTTCATTATAACTTACCTCTTTACCTCATTAGATACGCCTTTATCGCATGGGCCTTTATTTTCTGATCAGGTTCTACACTGTTCGATTTTAGGTTCAGAAGGTTGTTTCTGACCAATAAGCAAACAGTGAAGATCCTTTTCAGATGGCACAGATTTGCCAGCTTATCTGAATCTACACTGTTGGTACTTGTGAAAATCTGTATAGATGCAATAAAAGGTTATTTTAATTTCTTTTTAAACAACAGAGTGCTTCAATTAACCTCACCCTCCTTCTTCTAACCTCTGTTAGTAACAAATTGATGATCTGAACTGAATTTATTTAGTATCATGAAGGGCAAACCCTATTCTTTTATCTTGGGACTCGATGCTGCATATCATGGAACGGTATTTATTGGAAAATACCAAATTTAAAGTTTGATGTACATGCCATTGGTTGGAATGGTTCAGAATTTTACTATTCATTTGTCATGATACAGAGTTGCAGTTAAACCAGGGCTAGGCAGTGCGGGATGTATTATACTGTTCCATTAATCTCGGACTTATCACTTGTGTCGGTTTTCTACATGTGGCCTTAACTGATGGGTCTTGTTTCTTTTCCAGGGAAGTATCACACAGGTTTGTTTCTTTTTCAGGGAAGTATTGCACACATTTGTTTCTTTTCCAGGGAAGTATTGCACAGTTGGTTTCTTTTCCAGGGAAGTGTCGCACAGGTTTGTTTCTTTTTCAGGGAAGTATCGCACACATTTGTTTCTTTTCCAGGGAAGTATCACACAGGTTTGTTTCTTTTCCAGGGAAGTATTGCACAGGTTTGTTTCTTTTCCAGGGAAGTATTGCACAGGTTTGATTCTTTTCCAGGGAAGTATCGCACAGGTTTGTTTCTTTTCCAGAGAAGTATCGCACAGGTTTGTGTCTTTTCCAGGGAAGT
Source organism: Corbicula japonica (assembly GCA_038501625.1). Classification (NCBI taxonomy): domain Eukaryota; kingdom Metazoa; phylum Mollusca; class Bivalvia; order Venerida; family Cyrenidae; genus Corbicula; species Corbicula japonica. The sequence continues at coordinate 1,358,533 of JAZAYU010000117.1, read as the reverse complement.
ATCGCATAGGTTTGTGTCTTTTCCAGGGAAGTATCGCACAGGTTTGTTTCTTTCCAGGGAAGTATCGCACAGGTTTGTTTCTTTTCCAGGGAAGTATCTCACAGGTTTGTGTCTTTTCCAGCGAAGTATTGCACAGGTTTTAGTCTTTTCCAGGGAAGTATTGCACAGGTTTGTTTCTTTCCAGGGAAGTATCGCACAGGTTTGTTTCTTTTCCAGGGAAGTATTGCACAGGTTTGTTTCTTTTCCAGGGAAGAATCGCACAGGTTTGTGTCTTTTCCAGGGAAGTATCACACAGGTTTGTTAATTTTCAAGGGAAGTATCACACAGGTTTGATTCTTTTCCAGGGAAGTATCACACAGGTTTGTTTCTTTTTCAGGGAAGTGTAACACAGGTTTGTTTCTTTTTCAGGGAAGTATTGTACAGGAGATGAAAGTTTCTTGCCAGATGGTGGACTAGTAATGAATAACTTCAGTGAAGCAGTTGATGCTATTCTTAAGGAACTCACAGAGAGCAAAAGATAGTTTGTGATCATGCAATCCTGGTTACGGCACCAGAAATGTGTAATCTTGCATGAAAAGCGTAAAATAAATTGTATAAACTGTATGTTTTGTCATGACCAAATGTGTCTTCTTTGTTTCAATTTCAACAAAAATATTACATGTACTACACTATTAAAACTTTTTGTATTGTATGATCCATGTGCTATCTTAGGTCATGCGTGATATTGTATTATGTCAATAGGAATAAGATTTCATGCTTGTTATTGATATTGTGCATACTGTAGAATTTGTGCGTGATTCGTCACTATATGCGCTCAATGAAACGTTTAGCAGATAGCTTATGTTGTGCAGTTTTAATTATGTGCAACGTGCATTACTTACTTTGTTTTTGTTCATTTCATACCTGGCTAAGACTGCAAAAGTTGAAACACTTAGTATAAATATTTTAAAAATCCTTGAGTTGTTTTCCAATTTATTATTTATTATTTGATCTTTCATGAATAATTCTAAGAAAATACAATATGTTGTTTTAAATTCACTTCTGTTTATTATCTTATGTTTAAAATGTACAAAAACAAATGCAATGTTACATTAGTTATGATGTCATGAATGTGTTGGAGGTAAGATGTGACGTGCATATTAGTGCAAAACCTGACAGCATTAAAGTAAAACTTGACATTATAAACTACAAAATGGCAAAAGTGAAAGTAATAATAGTATTTTAAACCATGGAAAGTGTAAGCCTGCATAAGACATATTTTACTGGAGATATATGTGTTAACGTAGTATTGCATGCGTTTATAATGTAATAACATCTTCAGATCATTTTGCGAGCGTTATAAATCATGTTTTCTGTGTTGACAATTACTAAAAATAGTAATCGGGGAAAACTGCTATTACTTATGTACAATGTCTGATCATCAGATCAAACATTTTCTTAGATCTGACATAAGTGAGATTGATGTAGGAGCCTTGCTGTGTCTGCTGTGATAGCATGGCAGAGTCAAAGGGAATCATACAGATCATGATAATCTTTGGCCTCCTTGTTTGTTTTTATGTGTCATTATTTTACTTAACACTTTACACACTTTTATTGAATGGGCGAACAGTGTATATCCAGATCAGCTGGCAGGATCTGCACTGGTCGCTGTTTGGTTAGAAAAAAACCCTAAATCTAAAGGCAAACAGTGCAGATCCTGATCAGACGGCACGGATGTGCAAGCTGATCTGGATCTACACTGGTCGCACATGTGTCAAAATGCGTATATACGGAGGAAAGGGTTAAATCTTTACAGTTGCTCCATAGACCAGTCGCCATTTCAGCCAATCAGATGCTTGAGATCTGAGACTGGTCTCCGGCTTCAGTTTATGATCACAGGCCCAGCTGTATCAGAGTTAGCCCAGCTGTATCAGAGTTAGCCCAGCTGTATCAGAGTTAGCCCAGCTGTATCAGAGTTAGCCCAGCTGTATCAGAGTTAGCCCAGCTGTGTCAGAGTTAGCCCAGCTGTATCAGAGTTAGCCCAGCTGTGTCAGAGTTAGCCCAACTGTGTCAGAGTTAGCCCAGCTGTATCAGAGTTAGCCCAGCTGTGTCAGAGTTAGCCCAGCTGTATCAGAGTTAGCCCAGCTGTATCAGAGTTAGCCCAGCTGTATCAGAGTTAGCCCAGCTGTATCAGAGTTAGCCCAACTATTTGTGCGCAACAAGGGCTTTTCTTTATATACGATGGTTGCCCTTAAAGGACAGACATCTATAAGTCAGTATGATAATGGGTCTGTGCTTGCCGTCGAATTATTGAGACTATATCAGAGTGTAACTACTTCAAAAGCTTATTCTGAGAACTTTTTCGCTACAACTATTTGAGTAATGTTCTTTCAAAGGTTACTTTTATTTAGCCCTTTAATCCATTTATACGGGTTTTATTGCATGTGCCAACAATGTAGCTCTACGCCTACACTGTTTGCTTTTTGATCAGAAATAACCTATGGAATCAAAGAGCAAACAGGGTAGATCCTGATTAGACTGCAGATATGCTGGCTGATCTGGATCTACCCTGTTCACCTATACCATGTAAAAACATTAAATACCGTGCAAATTACACAGCTAAAGTCGCAACTGCATCAATATTAGATTCATAGCTAAAGTAGATCCAGTTTATAGTGTAGACCAAGTGTCTTGACAATGTGTAGACTAAGAACATTCAAAGAGCATATTGACACATAAATGATGTTTATTGTAGTTCTGTTGACATTGGAAGAGCTTTCTACTTATTTTGTTCATATATCGGTAAAACAGTATTATGTTGTGATTTCTCCATGTTAATTTATTTTTGTTTAAATTGCCATCACAAAAAATCACAAAATGCAAAATGATCTCCTCAACCGAGGTGTGCCTCTAGCAACTTAGGGGGAAATATACAGTATCAAGTTAAGTAAATGCTCAATAAATGAAGCAACTCATTGAAAATTTTTAGAGAAACACCATAAACTGACTTAAAACATGATAAAACAGTCGTTATAAATAAAATAACAATTTGGCATATTGTTGTGGCCTATTTGACGTTTTTTTTCCTAAAACTTTTGTGTCCCATTTGACCAGTTTGTGGCCGGTTTGACTGTTATCATATATGACCAGATAGATAGATAATCGTTTTTCAAAACCGGTTTTGATTCGAATGGAACACGAAGGTATTTTGGTTAAATGCACCCTTAAACTTTAAGCTAAATCAAGGGCAGTGAATCAGTCTAACTTTATTGGTTCCGTATATTCTGAAATTGCCGGGTTATCGGGAAACCGGATCTTGATTTTCACAATTAACCAAAGCGCCATCTAGTTCTTTGTCTTTTGCAAAAGGTATAAATTATCTAAGAAATGCTGCAGAATTAGTGTGAGGAACGTAATGAGAGCCATCCATTTTACTTTATAATATTGAACTTATATTTCAACACTAAAAAGCTTCTTTTGTTGACAAAATGAGTCTCATACTTGTTTCACAATCGGGACTTTGGGACCCGACGACGCTGATCTTGTCGATTTTAGGGAAGGTCTAAAATGCAGAATATTGCACAGAACGCTGATTGCTGTCTGCAAGTAAGGGGTATAAAATGCAGAAAGAATCTGCAGAATGCAGATAATATATTGGTAATCTTACAAAGGGGTCTAAAATGCAGAACACGAGGTGTAGAAATTTTTTTGAACCCACTCACCCTGCAGGTCGAGTGAATGAGTAAGTGCACTCTCCCTTTCAGAAAGTACACTCGCCCTTACATTTTAAATAAAATACTTTTTCTGTTGCAATTTTCGGTTTTCCATTCATTCTATATCTTTCTTACTGTCTCTCGCTTTTCATCATCACCACTACCTTGTGTAAAAAATGTTAACTTCATTTGTTTCTACATTTTGACATAAAGCAGGAAAAATATGTGCAATTGCAGTCTCGTTCTGATTTGGGAAATCCAGTGAGGATAAAAATAAGTCGCTGTTGTTACCATTACATCAAAAACATTCCAAATACACCGGAAATCGACCGAAATACCGGAAATCGAATTGTATTTTGTAAACAAAGTGAAAATATTTCATATTCCAAAGAAAACGCGTGCATTGCTGAAAAATTTACTCACCCGGTCGGTCGAGTGTTTTGGCCGCTTCACTCGACCCAACGGATCATTTACTCGCCATGGCAAGCGGTCGAGTGGAATTCTACACCTCCGAGAACAGTTCTGCAGAGTGCAGAAAATGTATTTTTCCCTGTGTTAGAAAGGTCTAAAATGCAGAATATTACGCAGATTGCAGTGTGCAATTAAAAGGGTTTACAATGCAGAACGAATCTGCAGAATGCAGATAATGTTTTGGTAATATGACAAAGGGGTCTAAAATGCAGAACAGTTCTGCAGAGTGCAGAAAATGTATTTGACATAAATACAATTGTTTTTATTTGCAGAAAGTTGGTAGAAAATGGCATTACCAAGCTTCAGATCGATGCCGCAGACTCCTCCGTCATTGTGTAAGTATAAGAATTGTATATTACTGGTATCATTTTCATACGTGTTTAAATTTTGCATTTAGGTAAATGCACAAGTTTTAACCCTAGTGAAATATAACTATGTAATAATATGTCTAAAAATAAATATAAAATTGTGTGAATTTATGCCTGTGTGAATATTATAATCATTTTTGGCATTTGCACGAAATATAATCCATGTAAAATTAAATGATAACACAGTATTGTAAGAAAAGATTTAAAAGTTTTAATTGAAGCCTAATAGCATTTACTTATGTTTAACACATTTATGATTTATCCAACTACTGTGAAAGTAAGAAATGTTTGTAGTAATACACATTGTAACAAAAATGTATAATTTTCTTGCCGATGCAGTGGTTTATAGTGGTAGACCTTATCTTTCTTTATGCTTTTCAGCAAGGTCAAGGCTGGACAGGGGCACACCTGGTGGAGAATCGGGAGGCAGGGTAAGTATACATGTAGATACAATTTGCTGAGACATGGCCCGAAACTATATTTAAGCAAAATACAAATACCTTTTCTAAAAATGTACACAAATTAACTTGCTGCAGTGGTCTCAAATAGGGTTGGGGGCATGTATTTTCCAGGCAATATTGACTATATAACCAGGCTGTTTTTGTTGAAACAGCTGCTATTTGGTTTGTTTTCCAATGGGGGACCAGTGCAGATCCAGTGCCGACTGATCACGATCTGGTCAGAAGGAATCTTGAACAGACTTGTTGATACTCATCAGACGCTTCATGCTGGCTGATCCGGGATCTACATTGCTCACACATGCAATAAAGCATTATAATATGTTGAGCAAAATTTTATAGTTCATTACACTAGTAGATACTAGATACAGTCTGCATTATATTGGCATGTAATCTTTTCCAGGCATCCAGCAGTCCATTCATCACATCCAACAGCGGAAACCCCAATTTCAATCCAGTCAAACTGAACACCAAGTCGGCAAGCTTCACATCGAGGTCTTCCAATGTAAGTACACGTAGTTTAAGTTCTCTCAACCAGGTTCAGTGTAAGTACAGCCAATTTTAATTATCTAATTTTGTCTTCCAATGTAAATACATACAGTTTTAGTGAGTACAGGAAGTTTTAGTCATTTATTTGAACAACAGCGGTATCTTTAAAACCCCTAACACAGGCATTGACCTTTGAAAATTACAAAAAAAAAATCTAAAATATCTTTAGATAAACTGTCCTACATCTGCTACAGCTATAAATAATAGAAGGTGTTAAAGGAAAAAGTATTCTTTATGGTTTATCAAACAATACATAAATAGGCTTCTATTATTTAAAATTTTTGAAATCAAAAATGAAAATTGAGTTTTTAAACGGTCATCTTTCCTTTCAAATGCACTTTAAGTTAAATATTCCAGTATTTGTTTAAATTCATACTTTAAATCAAGACAAGATGTTCATTATAGTTACATGTATATTTCAAAGTAGCCCATCAGTGCATATAAGTCGTTTGATTAAATAGTAAATGCAGTTGTTCTTTCAGTCAGTTGCTTTTTGCTGTTGGAATTACTATAACAAGTGAATGTAGGCTTGTATAAATCTGTAGAAACAGTTTGGCTTACTGAGTCATCAGAAATAAGACCACCATTTAGATTAACAGTGATATCGTTTCATTTCACAGGGACACATTTTAGCGCATAAATGGAAAATCACATATTTGCGCTGATAAAACTTGCACAACAGTATTATTCTATTAACACACATTATAAAACCATTCAATTTTGCTGGGATTTAATTTTGCACAATTGTTCTAAGCAGGGCATGAAAAACATGAAAATAAAACTCGGTGAATTAAAATGATCTGACTGGTTTCATTTACAGTTTGTGTTTTGTTAATTTCAGATTGACTCACGCCTGCCAAAACCACCAAAGCCCCCGGATAAGCCTTTGATGCCCTACATGAGATACAGCAGAAAAGTAAATTGACCCTTTTTCCTGTGTTCCATTGATACAGCTTGTATCATTTTTAGCTCACCTGTCACGAAGTGACAAGGTGAGCTTTTGTGACCGCCTGATGTCCGTCGTGCGTCGTTGCGTTGTCAACAATTGCTTCAATCGACTTCTTCTCTGAAACGGCTTGGCCAATTTTGATGAAACTTCACAGGAATAATGCTTAGATGATGCCCTTTCAAAATTGTTCAAAAAATGGAATTCTAAGCAGAACTCTGGTTGCCATGGCAACCTAAAGGAAAAACTTAAAAAATCTTCTTGTCTGAAACCACAAGCCTACAGCTTAGATATTTGGCATTTAGCATCCTCTAGTGGAACTCTACAAAGATTGTTCAAATTATTTCCCTGGGGACAAAATTGGCCCCGCCCCAGGGGTCACTTCATTTTACATAGACTTATATAGGAAAATCTTTAAAAATCTTCTTGTCTGAAACCACAAGGCCTAGAGCTTAGATATTTGGCATTTAGCATCCTCTAGTGGAACTCTACAAAGAGTGTTCAAATTATTTCCCTGGGGTCAAAATTGGCCCCGCCCCAGGGGTCACTTCATTTTACATAGACTTATATAGGAAAAACTTTTTAAAAAATCTTCTTGTCTGAAACCACAAGGCCTAGAGCTTAGATATTTGGCATTAAGCATCCTCTAGTGGAACTCTACAAAGATTGTTCAAATGATTTCCCTGGGGTCAAAATTGGCCCCGCCCCAGGGGTCACTTCAATTTATATAGACTTATATGGGAAAAACTTTTTAAAAAATCTTCTTGTCTGAAACCACAAGGCCTAGAGCTTAGATATTTGGCATTTAGCATCCTCTAGTGGAACTCTACAAAGATTGGTCAAATTATTTCCCTGGGGTCAAAATTGGCCCTGCCCCAGGGGTCACTTCATTTTACATAGACTTATATAGGAAATCTTTAAAAAGCTTCTTCTCACAAACCACAATGTGTACAGCTTAGATATTTTGTAAGTAGCATTGTCTAATGGATGTCTACTCAATTTGTTCAAATTATGTCCCCTGGGCCAAAATCTGCCACACCTTAGGGTTCTCTTGGTTTACATATAGTTATATAGGAAAAACATGAAAAATCATTTTTCTCCAAAACTAATAGGACTAGATCTTAGATATTTGGTGCTGAGTATTGTGTAGAGACCCTTTATCAACTTTGTGTAAAAGTTGGCCCTGGGGTCAAAATTGTCCCCGCCCCGGGGGCCCTTAATATGTGAACAAGGCAAACTTTAAAAATCTTTCTACTTGAAACCTCAATGCCTAATTATTAGATATTTGGTATGTAGCATTGTCTAGTGGATGTCTACCAAGTCTGTTCAAATTATGTCCCCTGGGCCAAAATTGGCCACGCCCCAGGGTTCTCTTAGTTTACATTGATTTATATAGGAAAACATGAAAAATCATTTTTCTCCGAAACTAATAGGACTAGACCTTAGATATTTGGTGTTGAGTATTGTGAAGAGACCCTTTACCAACATTGTTTAAATGTTGGCCCTGGGGTCAATATTGGCCCCGCCCCGGGGGCCCTTAATATGTAAAGAAGTAGCAACCCCAGCTAATTTTTAAAGTTAAAGATTTGTGATATTTATTAAAACTGTTTAACAGGACTCATTTTAAGCTTTCTGGAACTGTTTTCCTTTTTAAAATATCTTAATAAATAAAAAAGTTATGGCATTTTTAAGTACGGAAAAATCGACCGAAATCTTGAAATTTTTCCGTATATAAATGGCTTGTGGAAGCTTGAAGTTGGCGGAACCGAGAAATAGTTTATTGGAGTAAAACTTGCATAACTTTTTTGTTTTTTGAGATATCTTCTTGAAATTTGGAATATTTACAGATCAATCTATGCTCTTTACAGTAATGACAATTAGCTAAGCATGAACCATTGTGGGTGAAACTCAATAAAGAAAAAGTGGATCAGGTTGATGAAATTTATTTTTCGATTAAAAAAAATTAGATATGTCACTTAAACCGAGTTGCATATGCAAACATTTTCATCATCTAAGTCACAATGTTATTTTATTTTATCACAAATGCAATTCAGCTATCAGAAACTAAATAAATTCTTAAGTTAATTTTGAAAATTTACAAAAAACATAATAGATTAAAGTTTTCTGCTGGGCACATTTTCCCCAACGACTCTTTGGCGCGGATGATCACTTATAATAACATTTGCACACTTGTCAATGTATCTCCTTATTTGTGGCTTTTTAACACAAAAACAGGATATATACTCTTGGCACTTCTTAGAAATATCTCCTCATTAATTATGTCTGTCACATAATTAAGACGGTTCAGTATGTGTTGTTTGAAACGAGTGAATTTTGGGTTATCTGTGTCAATGGATGTTTATTTCTCTCTATTCCACTGTCTGCCAGAAATGACACTGAAGCTGTTTGTGTATTTTATTTCATTTTCTTTGCTGATTGGGAAGGGGCGAATGTCTTGTTCAGAAGTTATTTCACATTTTCACACCCAGCCCTTTCTTCGCAGATGCTAATTTCTTTCTGTTCAAGGATTCAGGACAGTTTTTTTCTGTGATTTCACATTTTTGTCAGCTGGATTTTTCAATTTGGATCTAATTGTCACAAAAGAACAGGTCCTGTGAATTTATACAGATATTTTCCTCAATTAATAATTTCTAATGTTTGAATAGTTCTTTTATTCTTATTACTTTAGTTATTTTCCACTTTCTTAATTTGAAGAACTTGATAGAATTTCTTTAGACTTTCACAGGAACTGGCAAGCTTCATTCATGGTAATATATGACAGAATATCAGTCACCTGAAAATAATATAAGTAAATAATATTATAATATAAGTGTTTTAAGTCTATTAGAATATAATAACTTTCGCTTATTCGTAATAAAAATTACAGCATACTCTACAGGGCTTAGCCTGCACGTCATTCAAATTATGTCATGTAGTCTGCATTATTTCTTAGTCTAAACAAGACGTCAACAGATGAGAACAAAAGACCCTCGTGCTCAAAGAAATTAAAATAAATGAATTAATTTGGTTCTCAAACGATTAATATTTATGTTAAATAATCACAAAAGGATGTAAGAAACAAAACGCTGGCAAAAGTCAATTTGACAAACGGTCTGATTCAGTGTTTGCCGCAAACTTTACGGACGAAAATAGTATAAAATACTCGAAATTTCGTAAAACCAGACAAATATAAGATTCATCTAAAGGCCCAGAAATAATTAAATTGATCTTACCAGATCGATTTTGCAGTTGTTTCTATAAGAATCGGCCGATTTTTAACGAAAAATAAGCGTAAACAAGACTGTTTACGTTTGTAAGCGATTACAATACAAATTGCAAATGGCGGCCGATCGACCACGTGCGTCCGGTTTGGGGATTTTCCATTCATTGGCATAGTTCGGCGCATGATGCGATTCGCTTAATTACGTTTCCGAAAAATGATTTTGGTATCAAATTAAACTTCAGACTTTGCATATTAAAATGGTGTATGGTGCATTTTCGACAAATTTTTACTTTTTGTGCTGTCTTACAGCAAAGTTGAGGGACTATATCTTTGCGTAGGTACGTCGGACAAAGATGCACCAAGCACCGGCGTAAATGTAAACATTTCTTCTTTCTATTGGTCCCAAGCTCATTAATATTCATGAAAAATAAGTAACTCGCAAATGAGAACAAAGACAGGTGGTGTCTAGCGCGACCTGTCAAAATATTGCAAGTTCACGGGGGAGCGTAAAATATAGCGAGTCCGAACTTTAACTACTGATATTTCAGATAATACTTAAGTGATAATTATGAAATTTAGTTCATCTTTTAGATAATTTTATTAGCTTTTAAAGCATGTCAAAATTATTTTGATACTATTTGAAATAATAATTTTATTACGAAAATTCCACATTAGGTATATGAATTTTATCGATTTCAAGGCCAATTATTGGAAAATCTCTGATTAACTGGGGTTGCTAAAAGAAGGCAATTTTTAAAAATCTTCTTACTGGAAACCTCAATGCCTTAAGCTTAGATATTTGGTATGTAGCATTGTCTAGTGGATATCTACCAAGTTTGTTCAAATTATGTCCCCTGGGCCAAAATTGGCCACGCCCCAGGGTTCTCTTAGTTTGCATTGATTTATATATAGGAAAACATAAATAATCATTTTTCTCTGAAACTAGTGCGACTAGACCTTAGATATTTCGTGTTGAGTATTGTAAAGAGACCCTTTACCAGCATTATTTAAATGTAGGCCCTGGGGTAAAGCTGAAAGTACTTTTGTACTCAGGTGAGTGATACAGGGCCATCATGGCCCTCTTGTTTACCAGTGTGTTGTACTGTGTTGCTATTTTTGCTATAATTTAAAGCTGTTATAGCAAATTGTACTAGCCTCTATTTACCAAGTATCCTACCTACCGGTAATAATTCCTCATCTTGAGTGTGTTGTTCAAGAAATTTTAAATGTATTGCCAGATCACTTGAATTGAAATTTATATTTCATGCTGATATGATGTGGTAGTCAATGGGCCAGAGGCCTACACCATATAAACTGTTGAATTGAATTGACCAGTGGAGATCCAAGGAGTTAAAAAATCTGCATAATAAACTGTATCATCATGATTCTGTTTGTAAATACATTGCCAAAGAATAAAAATATAATTAAATATTTTCCTTAAAAATTAATGTTTTCTGTGAAAAACGCTGGTTATTAGATTGCAGTATGTTAGGCGTGTGGTTGTCATCCTTTATGAAGTTTTTGGTTTAATTTCACTATTTCAATGCAAAGCTTTGAAATTTAACATAGAACTGTTGTCTGATATCACAGTAGCGTTTATCAGTACAATTTAAAGTAACTTTTGACTGTATTTTGTCATAGTTATGCCACTTTTTTGTTTAAAATTTAAGAAAAAAGCAGGATTAGTGGTATTTCGGCATCTTCTTAATGGCAGTAATACTTCAGTTCACAAATATGGCAGTAACTTTTATGAATTTTCCTAAAATTCACTTGTCTCGACCTGCATTACAAATGAGGCTGTTCCAGGAAAAAAGGAGTGATGGGTGTGGAACTGAAATTAATTAAAATTTGATGGGTGGGGGGGTGGGGGTGATTCATGGAAGCAAATGTGTTGTTTGAAAATAAATATAATTGTGTTGGTGGTACCCCCATTTTTAAGTTCCCCCCCCCCCCCCCCCCAACTCCTTTTTTTCCTGGAACAGCCCTTAGTGACTATGACTAGAAAAATTCGTGATTTAAATTTGTGTGTATAGATCTGGGATGAGGTGAAGAATAGTAACCCGGAGTTGAAGTTATGGGAGATTGGGAAAATTATTGGCCAGATGTGGCGAGACCTTAGCGACGGAGAGAAGCAAGTGTACATGGATGATTATGAAACAGAAAAGGTGGGTAATAATTTATCTGATTAAAATCTAATATTTTAGATCATCAATCCCAACAAATCAGTACAGATTTTCTGAAAAAGGTTCAAGACATCCTTTATGTAATACATTGATATAAATTACTAAAAGTGCTTCAGTTACCTGGCCGTACATGTATGAAGGAACATAATGTCAATCTTTTTGTTTTACAGCATAACAAAAGATGAAACCTGACATTGAAAATTTTACCTATTTTCATGGCATGAGATTGACGAGCTATGTAATTGTTTTTTTTAAATAAAAACTGGTCGAGTTTTTAACTTATCTATTCATTTTAATTATATTTCTGGTGCATGAAACAAATGTTTCAGCCATTTGTTAAATGTTAGGGTGGAAAATACAGATTTTTCAAATTTTATTATTTATTTCATAGTTGTGATCAGTTATAAAGTTTCTTTTTCTGCTGAATGTATTCAACTACATTTATCTAAGCTTAGTGGACACATATGCTTTAAAACTTCAGATTATATAGGTTGGAAACGATTTAGATTTCTACATTGGTTTGACCATATGCATACCTGTGAACCCTCCCGACTTGGGCGGGAGACCCCGATTTTTAAGTCCAATCTCCTGCCTCCCGCATATTATGCTATTTCTCCCGACTTTTGACATTTTCGTGTAACATTTTCAAAACCTCAGCAATAAAACAAAATTAGCATCATGCTTTTACCACGTGAATAGAAATTAGACTGGTTTACGATATTTTGGCGCCTTTTTGAATGACAGGAAGTCGTAAATAGATTACCAGTCAATGAAATGTCATGCATGGCCTTGAACTTTAAACAGGTTGATGTTTTGATAACAATTATTGATTTTCACACCTTACCTGTGCACAATTTACAATAATCGAGTTGGTAATTAGCATATGGGTACCGGTGGACATCAAAGGCACCACATGCGCTTTAGTTTGATGCTCATGATAAATTTAATTGCTACTAAGAAAGCATGCATACTTTACAATGCAACTTTCGAATATTAACAGTTTTATTTGTTTTGAAGATGTTTAACAGTAACATTCACTGTCTTATGCACAGTGTCTAAGCGTACAGTTAACCGAAACGGAAGTTGCTGATCTGTACGCTGATGATCACATAGTTGCTTACAGAAAAACACGCGACATCGGCTTTTTATTTGTAAAATATATTCAACTTAAACGTGCATTTTGCAGAAATAATTGTTATATAAGTACATCGTTTATTAATAGTCTTACTGTGATCTTGAAGTCTTGAACTAACGCCTCGTTAAGTGGCAATCTGTAATCTTTTCACACTTGATCAGTACAAAATGGGGAAAAAGAGTGGAGAAAATCTGCATTTGTGACCTCATATTTTATAATGTATATATTGGAAAGGTATATATTTGACTTCCCGTGAAAGAAAAATCATGTCCAACGCTCACAAAATGCGTTGAACGGTGCTTGAACGAATTAGCACCGAGAAAATGGTCTTTCTGTGCAGCAACCGAAAGTTACAAGACTGTACGCAAAGTTGCAGTACCTCAATGTCAGACTGTACAAACAGTTGCGATCGTAAGTGCATCATATACTGATCAACTGAAAAGCATCAATGAAGCAAGAACTTGTTAAATGAATCAATCAAAGGAATCAACTAAATCTAATGTATTATTTATCAAAAATAAAACCTTATATGATCACATTTTAGAGCTGACAAACAAGTTTTGAGCTATAAATTGATAGGTTTTTTAACTCTGATCTACTGTTGAACCATATGAACGAATTGGTACACTTTGCAAATAAGACACCGATAATTGCTAGAAATCCCAAATCCCCTGAGTGTGACATTAAATAAAACCTAGTATAAACCTGCTGAAATCCCCGCCGGTGTTGGCAAAAATATACATTATGCACAAATATTATCCAATATCATAAAGACTTTAACAATCTGGTCTTTGACAGGAAAATTCCATTAAGTGGTTTCAGATTTTGAAATTCACCACTTCGTGACTGAGATAAGTAAGTCTACAATTACGTCTGCAACTGCTAAGAATTTCATGTTTAAGGTCGTTAAAATGTCGAGTTGGATTTCATTTTGGCCGACTTTCATTGGTAGATTTCAGGGATTATGTTAATCTGCTTGGAGCATTCTATGAAATCTTTAGAAGCTATGGTTGAAGTACTAACGCGTATTTGTCCAGCTACATTATGACTTCTACTGTTCGCACTTCAGAGAAGAAATTAAAACATTACAGTGGGCCTCTACATATCTTACACGGTCTTACCATTGAAGTAGCTCGGTTGGTCTATAGTCGTTTTTTCACGCCTCCTTTCATGAAGAGCTAACAAGAGATTTAAAAACAAATCTGACTTTGAAACAAGCCAAGATCAGTTATTTGTTTATACAATTGTATTATTAAAAGAATGAGCAACTTTGTTGAAAAAAAGCATTTTTCAGGTTCCTGTGCAAGAATTATTAAGGTTAACTGAAGCTAAAATAATAACCTGTCGATATAATCGGAAAAGTATCAACTGGAACCAAAAATTGTTAATGATCTGTTTGACAACTATGCGTACAGATGTTAGGCATCTGTTAACAACTAACGATCGCGTACAGTTGCAACTATGCGTACAGTCTTATCATTTACAGTGACATAAAGAAAGTATAATTTTCTCGTTGCGAAGTCGTTCAAACTCAGGTCAACGAAGTACACAAGTTGAATAAATGAATTTTCTCCCACACCAATACAAATATGGTTCAAAATCTATTTACACAAAGAAATTTGAACCCAAAACGTCCCGTTTTGTTCAATGTTTTGCTCCTATTTTTACTGATCGAGTTGGGAACGATGATGGATTATAACAATACTAACCCATCTTTTAAGTCTTTATGATCACAGCAGGGATAACAATTAACGTTGTACTTACCACAGAAATATTTTTTTCCAAATGCACATTAAATTTGGTTTATTTACCAATAAATAATTCGATGTCGCAGTTTTTTCTGTAAGCAACTATGTGATCATCGGCGTACAGATCAGCAACTTCCGTTTCGGTTAACTGTACGCTTAGACACTGTGTTATGTGACTAGTATTTACAGGGGTGGATCCGACTTTTTGGGCTAGATTGCATTAAATTATCTTATGTTTCTCATAAGACTGCCACAAACAAACCCTTTTCAGGAAATCTTGTGTCCAATCCTGATTAAGATAGTGATTGTTTATGTTAATAAATTGCTTTATTTATTAAAATTAAAATTTATGACAAGAAAAACGTGAATGGTAACATGAACAAGAGTAAATTCGATATATTGTCACCCATCCCGAGCTAAAAATCAACATTTTACCACAAAAAAAACCACTTCTTAAAATCTCTCACTTTTTTACCCCAATCTCCCACTTTTTTGAAGTCAATCTCCCGCCTGAGCGCGCATTAAGGTTCACAGGTATGCATATGCATTTTGTAAATAAATTGTTTAATTATATATTTTTAAATCATTTTTACAGGCATCGTATAATGAAGCAATGAAGAATTACCACAACTCACAGGCCTACCAAGCCTGGGTTGCAGCCAAGGGCAAATGTAAGTGTAAATGTCATTGTCTTGTAGCCATGGTTGTGAGATGAACTGGGCCCAAGTTCATAAATCAAAGTTTTAAGATCAGTCTCAAATCTCAAGGATCTGATTGGCTGAAATGGCGAATGGTCGCTATTTCAGCCAATCAGATCCTTGAGCTTTAGACTGATCTCAAGATTTAGTTTTATGATCTTGGGCACAGGTCCCAATATCACAGACAAGCTTATGCTAAAACTTATTTTTCAACTCGACGTAATTTGTTTAAATTCTGATTATGTGACAGATATTTACCTACAATTCCTTTTTTTAATGAATATAAAGCATGGAAAAGATTCAAATAACACTAGTTCTGCTGATTTTTTCAAGAATAACTGAGTTCAAACCCAGATTTTGGGGTTATTACTTAGTTGTTTGGAAATTTTTAAATCATAATATACAGATAACAAATTTTTAAAACTACATTTAAAACAGGTAATATTTTATAAGCTTATTCTTAAAACCTAAATAAGTCAAGTAAATTGGGAATCTTCAGAATTTTAGAGAGTTTAAAATTCATGTGTTTTTGTTGTTGTTGTTTTTTTGTGATATGACATTTCTGTGGATTATGAAATCCTTTACTCTTAAGGATATGGCTTTTATTCTAAGGGTGAATAGAATAGATCCAGATCAGCCTTTCTATCCAAGCTATTTGATCAGGATCTATACTGTTCAATCTAAGATTTATTTCTGTCTAAGAATTGAACAGTGTAGATCTATATCAGATGGCATGGATGTTCTGGCTGATCAGGATCTACACTGTTTCTTCTTGCAATAAAACCCACAGATATGGAGTAAAAGGTTCAAAATGATATTTATAAATTTTGACAGTGGCAGCGGAGCAGGCCCTAGAAGAGGAAGAGGAGAGGCAGATACAAAGTGAATCCAAGCGCAAACGAGAGGTATGATAATCTGTCATACTTGCATGTCTGTGATTATTATACCACTGTCTGATTAACCCTTTCCTCCATATATATACGCATTTTTACGCATGTGCGACCAGTGTAGATCAAGATCAGCCAGCACATCCATGCCGTCTGATCAAGATCTGCACTGGTCGCATTTTGGTCAGAAATAACCTAACAAATCAAGAAGGCGAACAGTTGAGATCTTAATCAGATGGCATGGATGTGCTGGCTGATCTGGATCTAAACTGTTTGCTCATTCAATTAAGCAATAACTATTGAGGAAAGGGTTAAACAGTTAATCCTTAACTTATTAGGGTATGACGGTAATTCCTGTAGGAACACTGTAGATCCAGTTTAGCCTGCACATCAGTGCCATCCATAATCATGGTCTACACTGTTTGTTTTCAGATTCAATACATTATTTCTGACCAAAATTGAAGAGTGTAAATCCTGATTAGATGTGAGCAAATGTGCCCGATTTAACTGTTGGCTCATGAGATTAAACTTTATATAGAGTTACGGTATTAATTTTAAATTTTTCCACTGCTGTGCAAAAGTGACTGAAAAATTGTTAAATATTTTTTTCTATACATAATTAAACTTAAAAAACCAAAGCATTTAACTGCATACAAATTTAAAAATTACAATATTTTTGTTAATTTTTAGTCGAAGCAAGAGGAACGTGGTTCAAGAATTAGTATACAACCAGCAGATGATGATGATGGTATGTTATCTTACACCAAGAGTTTTATGCCCCCACAAAGTGTGAGGCATATAGAGTTGCACTTGTCCGTCCATGCTCTGTACGTCCGTACGTTCCCAAATCTTGTGACAACTCCTCCTTAACTATAAAGCGGATTTCTTTCAAACTTGCACAGATCATCAAGCAGGATGTGTAGATGATCGTAAAGAAAGGATTTTGTCCTGCGACCATTTTTACAGGAGTTATGGCCCTTTGTTATTAAAAGTTATGTTGCAGCTGTGGGTGCATCAGTGTCCGAGGACACATTCTAGTTTTTCACTGCCAGGGCAAGGGACCCTGTGCCTATAATTTTGGGGAAAAAGAAGAACGCCTCATATAGTTACTTTGGGGAAAATCTTGCGAGATTTTAATGTAATTTAGTAAATGGAGGGATCTTTAAATGGCCCTCCTAAAAGAAAAAAAAGCTATTACTATTTAAAAGATGGTCTTTTAGAGCATTGATGTGGCGTGATAAGGTTATTGATTGTCACTGGACCCTTCCAGATGTGGGTTTCATTCTCTACAGTTGCAATACTCTTCCATCATCCATCTAAGGCTCTTCCTATGTGGTAATTTGTGCCTGCAATTATGCCCAGATGACCACTTTTGGTCTCCGAAAAGCTTGAAGTCTTCCCCAAAATATGTACTTATAGGAGGCACAGACAGCACTTGTACTTTTAGAAGCCTAGATTGCCACCTTAGTGCAAAAAAACGGTATATCTCCTTCATATTTCAATGGTACTTATACCGTTATTGCACTAAGGTGACGAGATGTGCTAGGCCAAAGATCATAAAACTGTAAGTGGAGACCATTGCCAGATCTCAAGCATCTGATTGGTTGAAATGGAGACTAGGTAAAAATAGCATTCTTACATCAAAATTCACAACAAAACCACACATATTAAAAAAAATTGAGATAATTGATAGTTCTTACCATTTTAAGTACAAACTAAAATTTGAAAATATCACGATAAACATTTTCCTGTGATGTGCCTCAGATGTGATTTAATTGCATTAAATGTTTCTGTGTATGTGTTTGATGTATCTCCTTCTACCTGTTATTTCAGATCAAGATGATGGATTTTCAGTGAAGCACATCGCTCATGCTCGGTACCTACGTAACCACCGTCTTATCAACGATATCCTCAGTGAAGCTGTCGTACCGGATATCCGGACGGTTGTGACTGCCGGTAGAATGGGCGTTCTCAAAAAACAAGTGCAGTCTTTAACAATGCATCAGGTAAACACAGACTTCAAAGTTATTTAACTGTGGTCAATTTCTTTTATCCCGTGTGTGATCGTGTGTGTATCCGATAATTGGCGCCTTATTGACATTATTGTTTGATGCCGTAACACAGACAATTTGCAATCATGACAGTTAGCATCTGAATATTTTAAGCACGACACTCCTCCGTCGGCATTTTGTTTGATTTTGTTTATTGAGTAATTATATTCAAATGGGATTGTTGATTTTAAGTTTGCAAAACTGAAACAAAATCAGATTGAAAAACATACACTATTTTCACGATTTGTACATTTTACGGTGATGTTCTAGTTTGTGACACGGGCTAATTAATTATTGTTTGTTCTAGTTTGTGACGCGGGCTAATTAATGATTGTTTGTTTAGTTAAATATTTTAAAAGTTGATAATCAAACTGCCTAAAAATATGATTGAAATCATTAATGTATTTGTCTTTCCTGTAAATGTGTTGTGTATCTTCCCGAGTGATCGATAATTACAGGCAGTCTGGCATGATCATACCCGGTACGATCGTTAAAACTTATAGAAGCTGATATTTCCTCTTAGGTTAGAGAAAGATTTCGAGTACTCGAGTACTCGATCGAAACAAGACCCGAATACCGATTTTGCTTCTCGTTCCTATCCCTAGTTGTCTCTAACCAAGATGCAACCAGAGATGTAAAGGCTTTGGATCTTCACTGCTCATTTATGTGATAAAAGACATATCCTTGGACTACTGGGTTGAAAACAAAAAAAGGTGTCTGATAACCAAGATCTTGATCAGGCGGCATAGATTTGTCAGTGGATCAGGATGTGCTAGCTGATATGGATCTATTCTGGTGATGTCACCTGTGTGACAAAAGGCATATATATGGAGTAATGAGTTAATAAGCCTTAATTCACTAAAATCCAGTGTTTTTTTTATGCCAAATATTTGGAGAAATTGGGCCCCATTCCCCCCTAAAAATAGTATATATTTTTCCCCCAAATCCATAAAAAAATTCCCCCTTTGCCGGAGTCTGTTAAGCACCGTTCGATAAAGAAGATGATAAATCTGAATTTTGGATATGTTTAATGGATACCCCACTGATGGACAATACAGTGACAAGAATAATTGATAAATTTGCAGACAGAAAAAGACATTTCACTGTAGACCACTGACTTTCTTTGAAATAAAAGATCAGTGAATACTTTGTTATGTTGTGTTTGATAGGCAGCAAGTATCTTCCAAATATTCCCCCTTTCCTTTGTTCGCGTCGCAATTTTCCCCCTCCAAAGGGCTGTGACCCCCTTCCCCCAAAAGAGAAAAAAAACACTGAAATCAGAACAAAAACATATACAATAGATAATATATTACAGACCAAGTTAGAAGCAGAGCTACAGCAAATAGAAGAAAAGCATCAAGCCAAGAAGCGTAAATTCATGGAGGGCAGTGAGCAGTTTCATGAGGAGTACAAGAAACTGTGCGAGAGTAAACCTCAGATCACTGATGACATGTTCCAAGGGATGATCGTTAAAGCTAAAGAGGAGCTGAAACAGAAGCAGCAAGAGTTGCTGATCAAACAGGTGAGAGATTTTGAAATTTTTATGTAAATTATGACTTGATTTGGGACATGAAGCTGTTTGAAATGCTGTTGGAGTTACAACATGGAAAGAATTATGACACACTTTTTTCACAGCCGCCTGTAATGGCAAGAAATAAACAGTAAACACATTTTACTAAGACCATCACTAACACTTGCCATCTGATTAGGATCTGTAATAGTCACAAATAACCCTAATGAATCAAAAAGTTAATTGTAGATCACGGTCAAACTGCAAAGATTTGCATGCTGATCTGGATATCCCCTTTTTGCCCTTGCAATAAAAGCGTATCTATGGACACAGTTGATGTATTGGTCCAAAACAGAAAAAACAAATTTTACTACTTATCAAAGATGTTTCTTTAGTTTCCTACTTAAATGTTAAAGCTTCTTCTGACGTCTAGCAGAAGGATGCATTTAAGAAGTAGCCGAAAGTGAACATTGTAGATACTGATCAGACTGGCAATAATGTGCCAGGTAATCCGGATCTACACTGATCGCCCAGGCATTAAAGGTGTATCTATGGAGTAAAGGGTTAAAACAACCGTATTACATGTTGCAGGAAGAGGATCGTAAGAAGCAAGCCCTGATGGCCGAGGAACAACAGAAGTGTGATGCCGAGAGACAGAGATTGGAGGAAGAAGAGAAAGTAAGAAGAGAGACGGAAGAACAGATGAACAGACAACATCAGGAGGCCATACAACAAATGAATGGAGATCAGGTACTGGGAAAGAAATTTTTCTTCTGGATTAAAATTTTGTGTTTTTTTTTAATGGGATTTTCAAAGAAAAGTCGATAAAAAGGGATCACTTTGTGGATCTGTTGGTCTTTCTATCACGAAAACTTAAGATTGGCTATAATTTTGCCATTTGTGAATATTTTTTTTTTTATCAAACTTGCAAATAAGATTGCTTATGACAAAACAATCAGGATGATTCCAATTTTTTTATGCCAAGTAACATTTGATGGAGTTATTCACCTTTTGTACTTGGACTTTTTATTCTGACAAAATGCC
Source organism: Corbicula japonica (assembly GCA_038501625.1). NCBI lineage: Eukaryota > Metazoa > Mollusca > Bivalvia > Venerida > Cyrenidae > Corbicula > Corbicula japonica. The sequence goes on along the minus strand of JAZAYU010000117.1, from coordinate 1,337,570 downwards.
AGAGGGCAACACCAGTGTTCAACATAATGCCCATCTAATCTGTAATAAAACATTGTATTTTTGTGGGTTCTCAAATTCTTGGTTTTCAGCTATTTAAGAATTTTAGTAGAAACTAAAAAAAACCCACTTCATAAAGTGAAGGATTGACCAGTCGATTATCTGTTACTCTAACAATTTAAAAACGTGTATTTTTGATGTAGATGATGCAAGGTCAGATGATGGTAAATGGTGGAATGGATGCGCAGAAAATGGGGGAACAGAACATGAATGGCAGTGTAACAAATGAGGTATACTTTCCTTTTTATTTTATGAATGCCAATAAAATATTTGGATTTTTGTTTGAGAAATAAAATTGGTACACTGCAACTCCATTATATCGCGGACCTCGGGGTCCAAGGCCGCCAACCGCAATATAAACGGAGCGCGATATAAGTAAATAATCGCGCTAAAACAAGGAGAATTCATTTGTTTTTGCTGTCAGATGCATGTATATGGCGGTGTTGCGTAATTAACATGCCGTAAAATCTACGGGTACATCAGGGAGTACGTTCCATGCTGGACAAATGTTTTAAAACAACTTTTTTATATAATTTATTAAGTTTATTTTTAATAAAAATAAATTAATTAATGTACAAAACAAAGATCGCCGTCATCAATTGCCAACAGTGGTATAATTGTTTTCGGTACTTTCAACTAATCGACGATCCGTTGGCCAGTCATGGTCGGCGATGTTAGTTTGTCGTCCGTCGTTTACCAGCTTGATATGTAATGTCAAAACAACAAACTGTTTTGACGTTTCCTGCTCATGCCTATTATGGTTAGCAACTTACATTAATTGTCGCTAATTTGCGGTTTGTCTTGTGAACGAAATTCTGCCAGTACTGTATCTGCTTGGTGTTTTTCGCACCTATTGTTCGTCACAAAGGGGGTTTCATGTCAAATCAGAAGCAACAGAATTGAAAAAAAAAACGTTCATCTATTTTCGTACGTTGATGTTAAATTGTATCTGCTGGTGAACGTGTACATCGCCTCATAAATCCCTGCATACAAAATGTAATAAACAGCCTTCGCCGATAATGACGTAAACGACATGGAAAAAGCGTGCGTTTCGTGAATTTGTCGCCGACGTTGATTTAATCATTCGATCTTTTTTACCACCCACGAAGAATGAACAAACATAAACATTGTAAATGTACAAAAAATGGGATCCACGGACCAAGTGCGATATATTGGATATCGCGATATAACGGAGTTGCAGTGTATTCCATTTTTTTCAGACTGTAAAATACCATTTTTATTTTTCGGTGCCTTCATGATCATGATCATGATCTTTACTTATCGCTTCTTGATTCATAAGGTAATTTCTTACCAAGAAGCTAACTGGGTAGATGTAGATCAGATGGCACAGTTTTGCCAGCTAATATGGATCTACACTAGTTGCAGAAATGATAAAACCTGTAAATATTGATAAGACGGTTATTTCTTAAGTAAAATAAATGACAACTATTTTAAAAAAACAACAGACACATATTTCAAAGTTCAGTTCAATTCTGTATTGTATGATAAACTCAGTCTTGTAAACACACAAAAAATAAATGCAAAATAAATTTGATTTTAACAAAAACTGACCAATATTTATGATTTCACTGCTTTAATTACCATAAGCAAAGTCTTGTGTACTGTGAACTATGTCTCGTACAAAGATAATGGTGACGTTTAAAATGAATTTTAAAAAGGATACTATGATAATAGGAAATTTCTGGCAATAAAACCTGTGGTTTTGGAATAAAGGGTTAAGAGTAAAAGTAGAATCAGAAATGCTTAAGGATAGTAGTATCACTTTACATTAATGCTCATTTTTGGTTTTGTTTACGCTAAAAGGGCCCAGACTCTACAACAGGTGATGTAGAGGATGACGATGACGATAGCGTGGGAACACAAGAATACGATGATCTGGATGGTCTACAGCGAGCTGAGAATATGAACCAGTCTGAAGACATGGACGCTATGAATAGGTACTCGTGCAATTAACCCTTTCCTCTCCAGATACATCTTTAATGTGTGGGCGAACAGTTTACATCCAGATCAGCCGGCACATCTGATTAGGATCTAAACTGTTCGCTTTTTGATTCGTTAGGTTATTTCTGACCAAAATGCGACCAGTGCAGATCCTGATCAGACGGCACAGATGTGCTGGCTGATATGGATCTACACTGATCGTACATGCATAAAATTGGGTTATGGAGAAAAAGGTTAAATAGATAAAAATGAAATTTTGGAAGTGGCAAGACAATTACCAAAATATTGCAGGCTCGGTTTGATTAGGCCTGTTGTTAAGCAGTAATGGAAATGCCCGTCACTTGCCTCTAATTGAGACCTCTGGATAAATCAAAACAATTTCAGAAAATTGGTGTTGTGTGGCAACTTACTCGGGTGTGTAAGCATCTTTTTAGCCATTTTTTCAACAAAAAAATTAGCTCAAAAATTGAGGAAACCCAGATGGGCAGTCTGGAAGGGCCCTTGGCGGGTGTTTTCAACAATTAGCATTTCAGTTGTTAGTTTTGGATTTATAACTGACTTATTTTATAAATAATTCTCTTAAAATATACTCAACAAAAATAGAAACCTGACACTTTATATTTGGTGTATTTTCCTGGAATCAGATTTAAAGCTAATTGAATTGTGGTATGTAATAAAAATTGTGCATGTTTTGAACTTAATTATGCATTTTGATATTTTTGGTGCATGAAACAAGTGATTCAGTGGTTATTTTCTTTTGGATGGTGCAAAAATATATAGATTTTGAATATGCACCTCATACTTATTCAAAGTTACAGTGTCAGGTTTCTTTTTTTGTTGAGTATATATAGCAGTGTTCCTAGTATTTCAGCTGTAGCAACCAACCAAAAAATATGAAAAATAATGTATTCACAAAGTGCAACAACTTGAGTGCTTATAATTTGTTATGATACAGACAACAAAAGTTGAAAAAAGTGTCAGACATTTGGTCAATCACAATGTGAAAATCTATCTGACTGAAACAAATCCTGTCAGACTGAAACATGTTAAAAAGGATTAAGCAAGGATAAGGATTTAAATTTTTTCTGACACCGGTCTGATAACATAAGAAATCGGGAAGGACTGGCACATTTTTTACTAGGCATGTCCTTCGGTCTGGCAACTTTCGGGACATCTGATGATAGTTCAAGAGGTCCTTTGAAACATTCATCTTGATGAGAGTTATGGGATTACGACATGACTGCCCTTTCCTTTTTAGATCGGAAGAGAGTATGGAGGCGGAGGAAACATCGTCCCCGAATGTGAACAGACGAGGTAACTATTGTCAGACATAATATGCACATAATCTGCTGTCTGGTAGAACTGATGAAACTGTAGTGTTGAATTAATGATTTCTTGATTTTCATATGTTAACCTTCGTTAATCCTTTACGACAAAATTTTCAATGGTCTTGTCCATCTAGATGAAATTGTAATTTCTAGGACACTTTAAGGGATATTAAGTGTATTTTCTTTAAGGAAATTTGCAGATGAAATAAAAACAGTGTAGACCTAATTAAAATACACAAGCGTGCAAGCTTAATTGCGTCTACTCTGGATGTAAATTTTTTGTTTCGCCCTTTTGAAGAGTTTGCATTATCTGTTCACCGGTCTGTCCAGAACATTACATAGGCAATAACTTTTTCTCAGCAGGATTATTGATTTATAATTAGATATATTCAAAATTCATTTCATTCCCAAAACAGAACTTTGTTATGAAAAAAAAGAGATTAAGTGTTAAATATAATAATAGTGTAGACTTTAATTTATAAATTGCACAGAAATAATATGTATAGTAATACTAAAGACCTAGTGACTAACAGAGAATTTAGCATTTGAAGCTTTTGCTAATTACTAAAATGCCTGATGTGTGCTGTGAACTGATTAAACTTTTACCGGTTATGGGCAGGGAATGGTACACGGGTGTGTAAGTTGATTTTAACACTTTCCTCCATAAATACACCTTTATTGCATGGGCGAACAGCTTAGATCCAGATCAGCTGGCACATCTGTGCCGTCTGATCAGAATCTAAACTGTTCGCTTTTTGGTTTGTTAGGTTATTTCTGACCAAAATTAGTCCAGTGCAGATCCTGATCAGATGGCACGGATATGCAGGCTGATCTGGATCTACACTGGTCGCACATGTGTAAAAATGCGTATATATGGAGGAAAGGGTTAAGTCTTTACTCCAGGAATATGGTTTTGTTCATATGTGTGACCAGTGTTAATCCAGATCAGCCAGCACATTTGTGCGGTGTGATGAGGATGTACACTGTTCACTTTTTGGTCTGTGCCCGAGGTTATAAAGCTGAGCATGGAAACCAGTCTCAAATCTCAAGCATCTGATTGGCTGAAATGGCGACCAGTCGCCATTTCAGCCAATCAGATGCTTGAGATTTGAGACTGGTTTCCAATCTCAGCTTTATAACCTTGGGCACAGATTAATCTAATGAATCGAAAAGTGAGCAGTGTAGATCCTGATAAGACTGCATATCTCTGATGACTGATCAGGATCTACACTGGCTGCATGCAGAGTTCTGATCTGGATCTACACTAGTTGGAAGTGGAGTATCAGACATATCCTGTGGAGTAAAGTGTTATTTCTAGGTATCATCAATCATATTTTATAAGGACTTGCTGTAAAAAGGCATCCCATTTTTTGGTCTATCATCGTAACTTTGTTCTAAAAGCCATTAAAATGGCTGTATTATTGCCATTCTTACGTTAACAACTAAGAATATGTAGGAGGGTTAGTATGATGCTTTTATACTTAGATGAAAAAAGGAACAATGCATCTAATGAATCATAAAACTAGAGCATTTTGTTAGAATTTTGTAAAAGTTTTTTTTTTTTCAAAATTTACATTCAACTTAAAAATTACAGTGTATAAGTATTTTACAATACTACATCAACAATCAGCACAAAAATTCTCCTGGGGGTTCTGAATTTAACGTACATAAATTTGAAAAATCAGGGCTCTCATTAAACTTGCAAATCAAGGAGACGTTTTGTCATAATATTACTAAATTACAGAGAAGTTAACACTCGACAGCATTCTTTCCCTATATAGCCTATACAAAATGACTTCTCCCATAGCTAAAACAAGGGAGTCCGGTCTCCCTCTAGTGAGAGCCCTTAAAAATTAAGTTAAGGCTCAGCCGGAGCATTGAGGTGTGAATATTAGCTTCAGTTGTGCTAACTAGGTATGAATAGATAATAAAGTAATTTTAGGAAAACCAAAAATGATCGCGAAACATTATTTTTGATACATTTATGAAGTACTAAATTTAGCTTGGTGTGAATAAAAGCTTGCATTATGCTTACTTGGTATGAACAGGTAGTAAAGTCAAAATTAACATTTAAAGGACTTTGATTTTTCATTTGGTTTACTGTGTTGGTAACAGGTCATTCTAATCTTTACTGACAGTGTGAGTAATAGATGTTAGTTTGTGGTAGTTTGATGGTTTAAATGTTCACCTCAATGACTGGCCAGGATCCAATCACCTGGCTCCTAGGCTGGGAACCAGTTGTCAATCAATGATTGGTTAAAATAGTGATAAGTCTCCAAACCGACCAATCAGAAGGTAGATTTATTAGACTGGTCTCCAACCAGAAGCTGATTGGTTCAAATAAAAACCAGTCTCCTAACAGACCAAACACAAGCTAGGTTGTTTAACCCTCCTCAATAAATATGCATTTTTACACATTTGCCATATCAGATGGATTATAGGGTTAACTATTGGCCAGTCATTGAGATACGTCTTATGTCCTAGTTGCAGTCTTATGTTGTGAGTTCATTAGTGCTCATGCACTTAAACTGTTTCGTCGTTTGGTTCAGTAGACTTTTCAGGTACACATGTACGCTTTAAGGTGGCATGTACGCTTTAAGGTGGCATGCAGGACATTACACAATGCATGGCACTGCCTGAACAAGATGTAAGGAAAACGACATACCTTAATCTGAAAGTGCATGTTATTTAAAGCTTTTTGCATTGATTATTTGTGCAAAAATGACTTTGTATTGATTTCGTAGAAGATATTTCACTTGATCTCTTTCTTTATTTAAAAGTTATTTTCTTTAGGTTATTGTTATAATCACAGTACTGAGATTTGTACCATAAAGCATTTATAAGTTATGAATTCAGGTCTATTTGTCAGGTTTCAATATATTTATTAACCCTTTCCTCCATAGATACACCTTAATTGCGAGGGCGAAAAGTTCAGATCAGCCGGCACATCCGTGCCATCTGATCAGGATCTAAACTGTTCGCTTTCTTGATTCATTAGGTTATTTCTGACCAAACTGTGACCAGTGCAGATTTTGATCAGACGGCACGGATGTGCCGGCTGATCTGGTTCTACACTGGTAGCACATGTGTAAAAATTCGTATAAATGGAGAAAAGAGTTAAATACTATGATATATTTATAGTGGTTCTCTAAAGGTTGCAAACAATTGTTAGTTTGGTACCAAGTTCCTATTAACAGATATATCGGAATTAGGCAGTGGGACAGAACAGTTACAGTCACTGTGAACTTTGATATTGTTTTTTGTGTCTGATATTAGAAGCTTGATTTCAGTCAAGGATGACGGCCGCCCAAGGCCGTTCAAGTGTGAGAGTTGTGACAAGGCCTTCAAACTGAAGCATCACTTGTTAGAGCATTCTCGACTTCACTCTGGCGAGCGGCCTTACGAATGTACGAGCTGCGGAAAAAAGTTCCGTCACTCCGGCTCGTACAGCCAGCATGTGAACAATAGGAGCAAATTTTGCCGAGTCGAGGGAGCAATTAATTCATACATGCCTGTTTCCCCGTCGGCTGGCAGTCCAGGTTTTGCACCTGGTCCAGACGGTTCATCGCCCAAATCGGCCCAAAAGTCTAAGTCTAAATCTGGAGCCGGAAGGAAAACTAAAGAATGTAAGGAATTGTAATGTAGCCCAATAAACGCACGCCGGCAAGGAGAGTGGTTGAATAGTTCATTTTATAACTGGTTATTTTTTCTGACCTAAACGCATGGTAGAAAGGTTACGATAACAAATATTTATACCCCCAGTACCTTGCATCTTGAAGTATTACGTTATAAAATTGTTTTTATTATAAAAATAACCTTTCTATAGCACTGAAAAGGTTTTTTAGCTCCATTGGAAAGCATTGAAATCAGCTAATCAGTTCAGCACATGATTGTTTGCTGTTGTATCTAACATTTTGATTATTTTCGCTAACAAGCTCTTACTACCCCCTATCATGGGCAGACCTGACTAATTTTCATCGTCTTTATAACATATGTATATTCGAGCTGACTGCCTGTAAAAGGATCTTAACTGATCGGTAACCAGTGTCGACAAAAAACTCATTAGGTTTAGAGACGCAAAACTGGAAAAGAATGTGTGATAAACAATTTTGCTTTGTAGAAAATTCTTGGCACCAGCAAATTTATTGTTATCATCAGGGCAGTTTTGATGAAATATTTCATGCTGCCCTTTTTGTTCCTGAATCTGCTTAAAATTTGCAGGCAATTTCCAGAAATTATAAAGCTGACATGGAAGTTTCTAATCTGACCCAAATTGAAACTTACAAATCTATTTTTTGAGAATGATTACTGATCTCGTTAAATCTTTTCATCATATGTAGCAGCTCACTTCTGTACTGGTGACGGGTTAATCTACATTAGTGGTATTAATGCTGAAATTTCTGCATATTGGAATCAAATGTTCTTCAATTGCTTATTTCTAAGATTTGATTTTGTGGGTAGGGGTGGGGAGATAAGTATGCCTTCTTTCTGAATTATTTTATTAAATTTGAACATTTTTTCACTCAATCAGTATTAAATAAAAGAGGTTGTATTTTATAAAGAAGCCTATAACACTGATGGATTTATTTTAACCTGACAAGTAACGTATGAGTTTTTGAGTAAAATGCTCTTTTATAGCTTCATTTGCATGCAACCCTCTAGCAAACAACTTTGTACTCGGAGGCTTGTCTGAGTTTTAGCCTATCATAAAGTAAACTAACCTGAAGGCGTGATTACCAGTGAACTTCGTTTTTTTTTCAATTATACTTTCCTGCGCTACTTTTCAGCAAAAATATCAGTCGCCGCGCATCATGTTTGATGTTTTGAATGTAAGCCAAAATCGAACTGAAATTGAAATTTGTAGTAATTTCCAACCGTTTATCATTTACTCCTTAGGAGTACCAGCATAGATTAAGATCAGCCAGCTAATCCATGGATTCAAGATTTAAAATTGAATTAACCCATTTTAATTGAGAAAAAGATATTTTATACATAGAAATTAAATGTCATTTTATGTCTATTCTTTGTATATTATTTTCCTGGCCATATCTGTTAGTGCATAGCTTGTGTCTTTAATGAATAGATGTGTTTTTGTTGTTGCACTTAGTTTCACAGGATTTTCTCAGAATGGAAACAGATTTCTCGACATACATCCCTGATGATTCATGCACTGTCGTGTATTTATTTATATATGGTGTTACAGTTAAGTCTAAAATACTCTTCTTCTATATAAATAAAGTTTAGAAAACTCCATGAGTAAATTTGGTAAAATGGATTTATGGTATGTAAGGAAAAGTATCGGCAATTAGGGAAAACTGTTTTTTGGGTAGTAAAAAGATCCATGTTACCACCCGTAACAGTTTCTTGCTGGTATCTTCATAATTATTTGTAGACAGTTTTTCTCTCTAATTCGGATGATTAGTCCTTTCCTCCATGGTTTATGGCTGTTATGTACGGGCGAAAAGGGTAGATCCAGATCTGCGGGCACATTAATGTGATCAGGATCTGCAATGTACACTTTTTGATTCATAAGGTTATTTCTTAGAAGTTAACAGTGTATGTCCAGTTCAGATAGCACAATATCATATATGCTGGCTGATCTGGATCTTCATTGTTTGCACATCTAATAAAATCTGTCTAAATATTAAGTAATGGGTTTAAGTGTTCATTTGCAAATGCAATATTTAGACACAAAAGAACTGAAAGATTAAAGTTGGAATGGTAACCGCCTTTGTCATTGTTTGCTTGGGATAATAGTAATCACTCTGATTCCAAAAAAATCTGTATTTATTCCTAGCAAGAATTAAACTGATCTTTCCCATTATTCAATCATGTCTTTACCTGTCTACCCATTACCTGATCATCCATGGTTTGCCTATGGTAGTGGAACTTTATCTCTCCTTGCAGTGCACTTAAATACCTTGTTGCTAGGTAGCACCTGATTGTTGCTTAACAACTTCTCATGTTGCCTAGCAATAAGCTACAGTCTCGAAGCAACCAGCTGTTGCTGAGTGGAAATGCTTTAGAAGCTAGTGCATGATAAGAAATTCTAGTATTTATATCCCTTGTTGCTAGGCAGTACCTTACTCTTCCTTAGCAACCACATTCCTGTCCCTCGACAACAAAAATGTCTCTAGCAACCAGTTCTTGCAAATTAAAAGGAGTAGAACAAGGCTAGTTTTTATACCTTGTTGCTTAGTAGCTTATAAACACTGCTTAGCAACATCAGTTCTGTTACTTAGCAACAAGGTACTGTTTCTCAGCAACAAGCTGTTGTGAAGGGAAAGTGGTTGTCAGGCATTACTGCATGACTAGAAGTTGTAGTTTGATTAATTTTGTATCTCTTATTTACCTATTTTTTCCCTGCATTGTTATATTAGTTGGTTATGGGATTATTATTTAGTCAGTCAGTTTACAGTGCAATTTTCAGTTCATTTAGTTCTCTTAGTATTATTCTTGTGTGTTTTTAACTCTTTTCTACATAATACGCCTTTTTGGGTGGGCGAAGTGTTGATCCAGATCAGGCAGCATGCTGGTGCCATTTGATCAGGATCTACACTTGCTTCCAAAAATATTTAGGTTATTTCTGACCAAGTATTAAATAGTTAAAATCCAAATCAGATGGTACGATTGTGCCATCTGATTCTGATCTGGATCTACACTGTTAGCCCATGTAATAAAAGGCATATATATGGAGAAAAGGGTTACTAAGTTTTTTTGTGTGAGGAATAAATTTTAATTCCTGTGAAATAATTGATAAAGTAGATGGAGTTAATTATATAAGTTAGCAGAACCTAACATAGTTCTTAAAAATATAGTTTCTATGGCACATGAAATAATTACAAAAGTAGTATATAAATCCCAAATTACCTAAATGGTATTTTGATTGCATGACAATTTTGAATATAATTATTTCATTCTGATAATAGTTTATGAAATAGAAATACAAGGCTAGAGAATTCTTGTGCAAGAATAAATTGATGTATCTCGGCTGCAAATTTGTCATTCTGTTGACACATTCAGAAGTTTTCATGCAATAACGTAGTTAGAAAAGTGATTAATGAAAAGTATTTTTCTCCCAGTACTGGAAACGTAATTAGAAAGAAGAAATTAATAAAAACTGGAAATGAAATTTCACTGTTTTGTTTATTGCAGCTCTCTCAGCAAGATCCATGTATTTATGTTGAGTTAGGCATTTACGCCTTGTCAGAGGTGGGGTAAAGTTAGGCGTTTTGCATGACTGAGTTTTGGATGACGTTATTGTTGATTATTAAAATATTTGTTAGTCCCAAAGTTTCAATTAACATTTTATTATTTAGAAGTGATCCCAAACGTGTTGAGTTACTTAGAAGAAATGGATTTTATTGTATGCTTGATGAGTTTTAGCCGTTTGCCATGTAAAATTAGAAAGAAACTAGGAAAATATATAATCAAATTGTCAAACACCTGTAACTTAATAAATCTTGAGGAAAAATAGAATAGTGAACGAGGCAAGTTTTTAAATGACAGTCATTTTGTTACGACATATTGATTCTTTATTAGAGATATACTTTGCGAGTACTAGATTTTGGTCCTTTTTTTAACCTGTCGGGGCTCTTCATCCTAATATAACAGAGGCCTTATACAGGCCTCTTCCCAATCCAAAAATATAGTATTTTTTCCCAACTGTGGCAGAGTTTCTTCACAGAATGCTAGGAAAGATGTTGAAAAATAGATAAAAATCCTCTGAGGGGAGTTTAAAAATTAAAGTCTGAAAAATAAATTAAAAACATTAAATTTAAGTTGAAATTTCTTATTACCATTCAAATTTATAACTTGTACCTATCTTTCAATGAATTTTGTTTTCCCAAAATAAACAACTATCACGCATAAATTTCCAAATTTGAAAGGTCAGCGCTTCTTCTCAATTTTCTGATGAAAAGCCCTGCCTGTAATTGTTAAAAGAGGGGCTTGGATTTTAGGGGTCTTCAGTCGGGGTTCGGTCTCAGCTCTGCAGTAAAGTTGTTAGAAGCTCAAAAAACCTATTTTGGTCTGAACACCATATAACAAATAAATTAATATTTATTTACGATGACCATAAAATGATAGATATGTACCCTTGCTTGTGATATTTTTGAGTGTCATTTTGAATGAATTCTTAGCTGTAAAAAGCTGTAGTAAGCAAAACAGTATGGGGAGACTGTGTGGGATACTGTAATATCATTATATTTCGCTGTGGTTTAATTTACGCCGATTTTGTGCTCAATAAAAAGTGCACAAAGTCATAGGTAATAAAAATCAAACCATTGAATAACGAGTCCTATAAGAATAGTTCAAATGCCCACGCAAAAACATCATTTTGACACCTTAATGAAAAATTAGTATTTCTCGGCACTTATACCGTTTTGCCTATTGTGCGAAATCTGATCCCTGCGAAATCAAGTGATACTACATAATCCGAGGCAATCTGAAACAAAACAGGTTATCGGTCCTTTTCTCATGTTTTATTCCGTACTCCATGTGTGTGGTGTAAATCCCATGGGCAACCAGTGTAGATCCAGAGCATTCATGCCATCTGATCAGGATCTATCATGGCCGTGAATTTTCAGCTGATTGTTGCAAGATGTAGGTTTTCAAAGTGTTTCAGTCAATAATATTTCAACCTTTACTCCATTTATACAGTTTTTGCGAGGGCATCCAGTGTAGATCCTGATCAGCAGTGATGTCCATGCAGTCAAATCTGGATATACACTGTTGTTGGCCAGAAATATCTTGAAGCAAACAGTGTAGATCCTGGTCTAATAACACGTGTGCCGTCTGATCAGGAACTAAACTGTTCGCTTTTTGAATCATTGGGTTATTTCTGACCAAAATGCGACCAGTGCAGATCTTGGATCAGACGGCACAGATGTGCCGGCTGATCTGGATCTACACTTGTCGCACATGCGTAAAAATGCGTATTTATGGAGGAAAGGATTAATTATTCAGACTTGTTCTTTGGTCAAGCAAACATGTAAATTTAGGGAGTTATGTGTTTAAAAATTTAGAAAGTAACATTTGGGTAAATTTAATTGTTCCAGAGATTATTCTGCCAATACAATTTATCGCCAAATGTTAACCCTTTCCTCCATATATATATGCCTTTTTACGCATTTGCAACAAGTGTAGATCCAGATCAGCTGGCACATCCATGCCCTTTGATCGGATCTGCACTGGTTGCATTTTAGTTAGAGATAACCTAACAAATCAAAAAGCAAAACATGGATGTGCCGGCTGAGCTGGATCTTAACTGTTCGCCCTTGCAATTTAGATGTATTTATGGAGGAAAGGGTTAAATTAGTTCATTTGTGTTTCAAAGGGGTTTTGTTTAACTGAAGTTCGACTGAAAAATGGTTGTAGATGGACCCTGATCAGTTTGTTTGTGAAGGCTGATATGGGTCTACACTTCTGGATGGATCTACATGGGGGATACCAGGATGGTAAGAATGAAATCTGTGTGTTCACATGATTGGCTGAAACAATGTTTTCCAATAGAGTTGGCCTTGTTTTTGTATCATCCTCTCATTGCAAGAAACATTACAATTTTTACTTTAGTTTTAATTCCTGTGACCTTAATGTCATGAAATTACATGTGAGAATTCAATTTCACCCATTACTCCATATATACAGGTTTTTATTGCGTGTGCGACCCTTGTAGATCTAGATTAGCCAGACACATCCTTGCCGTTTGATATAGAACTCACTGGTGGCTTCTTGGTAAGAAATATCCTAATGAATTGTAAGCACACAATGCATATCCTGATCAGATGTCACAGTTGTCCTGGCTGATCTGGATCTACACTGTTTGCTATTGCAATAGAAGTCATTATTTATGGAGTGGAGGGTAATGGAACTTTGATTTTGACGTCTGGCATAGTTATAATGTGTATGGTAAATGATGTAAATTGTTTCCAGTCTTACTTTTGAGCCGAATTATATTATTCCATACTTATTTTCTGGTTATATCTTAGGACAATGACGTGACGACAACTTGTGACCCCAGTGTTTATTTCCGGCTGATGTCAACAAAGCATGTTTTTCAAGATTTTTTTTTTAAATATACCAATGGGAAGAAGTGACTGCATAAGTAGACCTGACCCAAGTCCAATCAAGTTTCAGATATGAGCTTGATATTCCCAAATTTACTTAGTATCAAGTAAAATTTACAGAATGCCAATAAACCCTTTCCTCCATGGACACACCTTTATTGCATGGGCGAACAGTTTAGATCCAGGTCAGCCGGCACATCTTTATTCACATATTTCTGACCAAAATGCGACCAGTGCAGATCCTGATCAGATGACACAGATGTGCTGGCTGATCTGGATCTACATTGGTCACACATGCGTAAAAATGCATATCTTTGGTGGAAAGGTTAAAGAGCTTGTAAACTTCAGTTAATTCTTTTTAATAAACAAACTGTAAATCTTAATCACAGATATGCCAGTTGATCTGGATCTACACTGGTAGCCCTTGTAATAAACGGTGTATTCATGGAGTAACAGGTTAACCCTTAACTCCATAGACACACCTTTATTGCATGGGCGAACAGTGTAGATCCAGATCTGCATGTACATCAGTGCCGTCTGATCAGGATCTGCACTGTTCGCTATTTGATATATTAGGTTATTTGTGACCAAAAAGCAACCAGTGCAGATCCTGATCAGATGACACAGATGTACCGGCTGATCTGGATCTACACTGGACGCACATGCGTAAAAATGCGTATATATGGAGGAAAGGGTTAAAGACAACAGTGCTTGCTGTTTTAACCTTGTGATCTTTTTCCTAGGAAAAAGACAAGGATATATTTCCCCTTTGTGATTGGACATACTGAGTTTTCCCCCAATAGGGTATTCAAGACAAATGATAACAGAATATTATATATAATAATAATATTTCGTGAAGAGTTTTGAGTGTGAATGGAAAATTGCATTGTAATTTGGCACTATGTTTCTTTGAAGGGTGAAATGACTTTCTGGAATTTATTGCGACCTGTAAATTCATAATCCAAAACAATATTGTGAATAATTTCACAATGTGTAATTTTCACATATTTACAAATGCTAGGGTAGAAAATTAGAATGCATCAAAGTGCATCATAGGTGTTGATCCCTTTACGCCATGGAAACACCTTTTATCTGATGGGGTTCTAAACAGACGATGTAGATCCAGAGAAAAGGGGCACTGATTTGCCAGGATCTACAGTGGTCACCCATGTTATAAAAGACATACTGTTATATCATTTAATTTCGCGGGGACGAATTTTTGCGGGAAAAAAAAAACGTAAATAAATAATTCACGGGAGCATGAATTTTTGCAATTATATTATTCCATTAAGACACACTGTTAAATTGTTGAATTGGGCTGAGCTAAACTTTTGCGCAAGTGTCATAGCGCCAAAATTAAACCAGCATGAAATAAAATGATACCACAGTGACAGTATCCATAGAGTAAAGTGGTAAAGTGTTATCTAAAATTGTGTAAACTTTTACAGTCATTGAACCCTTGTTCTGCTTCATAGATGCATGTATGCATGATTTGATCGTTCATTGTACAATGAATTATATATATATTTATAGTGATTAAAATCTTAAAATGCTTTGTATTGTTAATTTTTTATGGATAATGGAAGAGATTTTACTCTTTTTGACATGCATTTAATCATCTTTTGCACAGGACATTATTATCGCATTTTGAAAGCTTCTTACGTTCTTGTAAAAATTCTTTGACTTTCTACAGGATGTTTTTTTAGCATTTTGGTACCTTTTACATTTTTCTGACCTCTGCTCGAAATATTCTCCCTTATGCACATTTTAAGTGCATTGAAACATTCTAATGTATAGCTAAATAGACAATTCTAACGGCCAATATAAATAAATAGCCTCATCATGGAAAATGTGTCCCGAGTTATATTTTAGCATATCAGGTTTTTTTTAGAATTTTGGATTTTAGCTATTTTTAGAAAATGAACAAGTTTATTTAAATTTTTTACTAAACATTTCATAACCTTTTTTTACAAATGTTGACTGCATTAGACATTTATTTTCGTGAAATTAATAATAATCAATTCTCTCTGTTTAACATACATGTTGTTTTTTTTCAAAAAATCTGTAACAATCTTGCAAACACCTTTACACTCGGCACTGCTCAAAATCAGTTTAGTTTTTTTTATCAAATCGAATCCAGTAATATTTTCTTTAGAAAAACAAAACAATTTTTGAGATCATTTTTTGTGCTGTGTAAACGAGAAAAAAAGTAAATATTTATTTATTGTGGCCTGAAAGAATTGGACGGTTAATCTGTTAATATCAGAGGAGAAAAAAGTGCCGATCATATGACCAAAGAACTATGTTTATATTTTTCAGTTGGAGAGAATGATGGTGACGACGCAGCATCGCCCGCAAAACATAGCTCAACCAACGGGGATGAAAATGGCGAAGAGGCACCAGAGCCTAGTAACGGCGAACCTAAAACCCCGGCGGCCCCAAAGGCTGAACCCCTACCAGTTATAGAGAATGAATAAATATGTACGGAATGTTCAATAAAAAACTTATATTGTGTTCATGTAAATTTTATATGGTGATGTGAGATGTTGACTAAATGCATTTATTTGTATAAAGAGTGAATTTGAAATAGATCTGTGTATTATTTAGGAAATAGGTTTTGTTTCATTACTAAGAGCAAATTGTTCTTACATTACGAGGCACGTCATGGGGAAAAGGTGTCTTCGATGATTTTTTGTGATGTTATTTCAAGGATTGATAAAGCTGGTCAGAAGCACTTTTTCCTTTGATGTGCCCAATATGACTGATGAATGGGTGTGAAAGAGATTAACCCTTTCCTCCATAGATACACCTTTATTGCCTGGGTGAATAGTTTAGATCCAGATCAGCCGGCACATCCGTGCAGTCATATCAGTATCTAAACTGTTTGCTTTTTTGATTCTTTAGGTTATTTCTGACCAAAATGCGGATCTGCTCCTGATCAGACAGCACGGATGTCTGGCTGATCTGGATCTACACTTATTGCACCAGGGTAAAACTGCGTATATATGGAGGAAAGGGTTATTTTCAGATACTAAATAGTGAATGCAGTTTCTATTGTCTGTATGTATTCTATGTTAGGTTAGGAGAACA
This sequence comes from Corbicula japonica, assembly GCA_038501625.1. NCBI lineage: Eukaryota > Metazoa > Mollusca > Bivalvia > Venerida > Cyrenidae > Corbicula > Corbicula japonica. The sequence continues at coordinate 1,321,066 of JAZAYU010000117.1, read as the reverse complement.
GTTATCATGTACATTGTACATGGCATTGATTTAATTATGGGGGAAAACACAACTGAATTTAAAAAGTTTCTTGCATACCATACTAGCAGCTAGTATGGGCAGCTGGTTTAGATCCAGTTTTAATCTATGCATTTGGTTTTGGTTAGAAATACCCTTATTAATTAATATAAAATCTTTGGTTAACACAGGTGATAAAAGCTGTGAAATGGATGATAAACCTTAATTTTCAGTAATCATTATAAAAGATTTTTTACATTCATCAACCTCATGCAAACAAATTTTGATGGACATTTTATGTTATTTCTTTCATTCTGAAATGAATAAATTATGAAAAGTATTCTGTACATTATGTTGTTGAGTTGTATTTTACACAGCAACAGTGCATTGTGCAGCAAAGTTGTTGGAAATTTGAACCACTTATGCCTTGTAGAGCTCAATTGTTGTTTGAATTTGTTTGGATTTAACAAGCAAGTTTTTAATTACATTTAAACTGTGAGTTTAGACTTCCCCAAAATTAAGACCACCTCACTAATAAGACTATAATTTCAATGTCCAATTTTACAGTTTTGCACTATTTTCCACCCACAAATAAAGACCAACTTGCTATTCAGACCACTTGTGTAATTTGCTTACAATTCCAAGGCATTTTTTATCATGTGCGACCAGTGTAGATCCAGATCAGCCGGCACATCCGTTCCATCTGATCATGATCTTCACTGGTCTCATTTTGGTCAGAAATAACCTATTAGTAATGAATCAAAAAGCGAACAGTTTAGATCCTGATCAGACGGCACGGATGTGCCAGCTGATCTGGATCTAAACTTTTCGCCCTAGCAATAAAGGTGTATCTATACAGGAAAGGGTTTTCTGACGAGATGAGATGAGTGCAGATATAGATCAGACGGCATAGATGTGCCAGCTGATCTGAATCTACACTGGCAAGGGATAAACATTCGGGTTGGATGTAGGATTTCCAGAAAGGGAGTTCTTTTGGGGCAGTCTAGGGGCTAGTTACAATTTAATTTCCAACTTTCTGGCCAAAAAACCCCAGGAAAATATAGCTGCGTAAAAGGGGTTCAAGCAACCCCTGCTGGATCCCCCCTTGAAACAGTTACTATTTGCTCTCACTTAACAATAAATGCAATCATTATTATAATACAAGGTATTGTGGCATTTTATCTGTCTGAATCTAGTTTCTTATTACTTTGTGTCACCATATAAAAATAGAATTACAGGGTTGATGCTAATTTCCAGAAAAAGGGTTCTTTTTGGGCAGTTGCTCTGGCCAAATCTCTGTTGGAATTATATACTTAAAGAAATTAGAAACGCAACTTCTTTAAACACAAACTAAAAACATGGACACATGTAGTAGTGACTTGACCCTATCCCCACACACCTACTTTCAATCATAAGCAGTCTTCAAAGAAGCAACCTAAACAGTAAAAGTTTCATCACATTATCTCATTCCTCACTAAAGTAATCTTTAGGAGTAACAGTGACCTTTACCACAGTGGCCCAACTAATCCAAAGTGTCGTCTTCAAAGTAGCCACATATACAGCAAGTTCATCACAATATCCCATTCCTTCTAAATTTATTGAGCAGAAACAGTATTAATATGTTAATAACAGTGACCTTTACTTAACTTTTATCTAACAACTGTGTGCCAAAAAATATTAAAATGTGTGAACCTTTCATTAGAAATCATCCAGAAACCATTTTTTTCTATTTTTAGTAACAATGAACAGTGACCTTAAGCCCACCAGGCCCATTTTCAATAACAAGTTTCATCTTCACAGACTACCTATATAGCAGTTTTCATCACAATATCTCATTCCAAACTTCAGTTATTGAGCATATACAGTTTTTCTACTTTTAGTAACAGTGACCGTGACCCCAGAAGCCTTTACTTTAAATTCCAAAAGGTGTCTTCACAGAAACCACCAATACACCAAATTTCATTCAAGAATCTCATTCCAAGCTAGTTACTAAGCGGAAATGAAGTTTTTAAGTTAAAATAACAGTGACCTTGACCTTGAACCCACAGCCTCAAAGTCAAACCTAACCTGTATCTTGTAATCTGTGTCATAAAACATAATTAAAGCTATGAAGTATTTCATGAATTATCGTCCAGAAACTGTTTTTCTATTTTAAGTAACAGTGACCTTGACACTGACCTCACAGGCCCCAAAGTCGAACTCGACCTGTATCTTCTGATGTTGCATCTATGTCCCAAAAAGGGATTTTATCTGTGAAGTATTTCAAGAGTTATCATCAAAAACCATTTTTCTATTTTTAGTAACACTGACCTTGAAATTGACCCCACCACCCCCAAAGTTGAACCTGACCTGTATCTTGTGATGTTACACCTGTGTACCAAATAGTTTTAAAATATTTGATGCCTTTCAGGAGTTATCGTCCGGAAAGCATTTTTCTATTTTTAGTAACAGTGACCTTGACACTAACCCCACAAGCCCTAAAATCGAACTTGACCTGTATCTTATGATGTTACACCTGTGTACTAAAATTTATTTAAATCTGTCAAGCCTTTCATGAGTTATCATCCCGAAACGAAGAATCCCACCGACCGACCGACCAAGCTCACTCCTATATATATCGTATAAATATGTTTTGTTATTTAAGAAGTTGCATTTTTAATTCCTTTAACTACATTATGGGCATGCTCGATTGGAAATTCCAACTGTTAGAACAGGGAGAACTTCAATCGAGTGCGTCGGAACTGTGTTCTGGCAGCGTTCTACCCGTTCCATCGAAATAGGTGGTGTGAATGGAATCGGTCAGTGTTTTATACTGCACCAAACTGAAATATTTTTATGCCCCCACAAAGTGGGAGGCATATAGAGTTGCATTCGTCCGTCCGTACGTCCCGAAATCTTGTGGCATCAACTCCTCCTAAACTATAAGGCGGATTTCTTTCAAACTTGCACAGATGATCAAGCAGGATGTGTAGATGATCGTAAAGAAAGTATTTTTTCCTGCGACCATTTTTACCAGAGTTATGGCCCTTTGTTAATTTCAGTTATAAAATCTTGTGGCGTCAACTCCTCCTAAACTACAAGGCAGATTTCTTGCAAACTTGCACAGATGATGAAGCAGGATGTGTAGATAATCATGAAGAAAGGATTTCTTCCTGCGACCATTTTTACCAGAGTTATGGCCCTTTGTTATATTCATTAATTAAATCTTGTGGCGTCAACTCCTCCAAAACTATAAGGCGGATTTCTTTCAAACTTGCACAGATGATCAAGCAGGATGTGTAGATGATCGTAAAGAAAGGATTTTTTCCTGCGACCATTTTTACCAGAGTTATGGCCCTTCGTTAATTTCAGTAATTAAATCTTGTGGCATCAACTCCTCCAAAACTACAAGGCAGATTTCTTGCAAACTTGCACAGATGATGAAGCAGGATGTGTAGATAATCGTGAAGAAAGGATTTCTTCCTGCGACCATTTTTACCAGAGTTATGGCCCTTTGTTAATTTCAGTAATTAAATCTTGTGGCATCAACTCCTCCAAAACTATAAGGCAGATTTCTTGCGAACTTGAACAGATGATGAAGCAGGATGTGTAGATGATCGTAAAGAAAGGATTTTTTCCTGCGACCATTTTTACCAGAGTTATGGCCCTTTGTTAATTTCAGCAATTAAATCTTGTGGCATCAACTCCTCCTAAACTACAGGGCAGATTCCTTGCAAACATGCACAGATGATGAAGCAGGATGTGTAGATGATCGTGAAGAAAGGATTTTTTCTGCGACTATTTTACCAGAGTTATGGCCCTTTGTTTTTTCAGTAATAATATCTTGTGGCATCAACTTCTCATTTACTTTTGGACAGATTTCTTTCTAACTTGCACACATGATCAAGATGGCTGGGTAGATGATCATAAAAAAGATTTTTTTCTGCTGCCATTTTTACCACAGTTATGGCCCATTGTTTATTTCACTTACAAAATTTTGTGGCATCAACTTCACATTTTCTAATTGGCTGATTTCTTTCAAACTTGCATAGATAATTAGACATGATGTGAAGATTGTTGTAAAGGACATTGTCTTGCAACAATTTTCACCACAGTTATGGCCCTTTGTTTATGTTAGTTATTAAATTTTGTGGCACTGACTCCTCATTAACTAATCATGATCATCACATGTTGTTAATACCTGGTACAAAATTTTGTAACAAATGTTGTTGCAGCAGTGGTGGCATCAGTATCCTGAGGACACAGTCTAGTTTTAGATACTGTTTTGTTGCCGTAAAAGAAGATAATGGTTACATTTCAGTACTCTGCCATGAATTTCACCAACAGAAATACCAGAAATACATTATTTTTCAGGAAATTATAAACATTGCTTTGTTGTTGACTGATCTAAAAACTAATAAAACTTAGTTAAACTATAAAGTATGGCTTATTAAGACTATTCGGAGTTCTTTAAACTTCAAAAGATATAATAAACATGCCATTATGTGACACTTTTTATATAGACCTAACATGATTCAGTTCCGACAGCCAATTCCACTCGTTTGGCAGATTCTGTGGAAGAGTCGGAATTTGATTCTGGCACAGTTCCGACAGCCCAATCGAGCGCGCCCTATTTGTACTTGAAGAAATTAGAAACGCAGCTTCTTTAAACATGAAATGAATTTTGTGTTTAAAGAAGTTGCGTTTCTAATTTCCCCAAGTATATATTGCTTCCCATCTGGAATTAAGGTACAAGGTACATGTATAACATTACTTGAACATACAACAATTTTCCAATTTTAAAAGTGGTCTGCATATTGTTACAGCAAAAAAAGCTGAAACTTTATCTAACTTCATTACTTATGTTTTGGTTTGAAAAAAGTTATTTCTGCTGGACTATCAATATAAAATAAACTGCATGCATTTATTTTTTAAAAACAATTTATTTCTGAAGGAGAAAGATGTACATATGTAGCAAGATATATTTATTACCCTCAACTGGGAATGATTTATTATTTGCTCTTTTCAAGTAAGTTGAATTTGCGAGGACAAAATAAGCAGGCTGGTCTGAATCTACATTGGTCACGCACGCATAAAACGCATATATATGGAGAAAAGGGTTGAAGTGGAAATTTATATGTCTTATCAACATAAGATGAAATATTATCTCCACAAACATTTTTTCTTTGTTTTACACAAGTTGAAATGTATATATGATTCACAAAGTTTATTGTAAATAAAGTCTTCACAATCAAAATCCCTGGTAACAGAACAACAAGTCAAGAATGCCCTGACACAAATATCAAGTAATATCCTAGCGTCAACGATTAAAGCTGCGTAATTCCACATGTACCTGAATGAACGACGAAGAACTAAAATTCTTTAAGATGATTTGATTTTAACAAATGACAAATACACTAAAATTCCACACAATTATTGTAACAGTTTCATTAAACAAATCAGCTGTACAGTAATTAAATATCAGAACCGGCTAAATCCCACAAAATGATTGTTATATCAGCTAGTTAACAACTTTTCTTCTTTTTTCACAAGTATCACATTCTGTAATGACAGTTTCTTTAATAAGTTTTTTTTAACCACTCCACTAAAAAAGCATTAACACATTTTACTTCTGTTATTTCATAGTTTTATTTTAATAAACACCTAACTAAAATAGAATTAACACATTTTCCCTCCGTCATTTCATAGTGTGTTTTTTTTAATAAACACCTAACTCAAATAGTTTATTTTCTGTCATTATTTGAATTCTAGAAGCTCAAATTCTAAGCTCCTTACATGGTATTTGGCCCTGAAAAGTAGTATTTGGCCCTGAAAAGTTCGATAAAGCTTGATTACATTTTTTGCTTCATCTAATTGTGTTCTGTTAGAAAGGTCACAGTTCACTTGTCCTCTTAATATCATATAACATGATTCACAAGTTTACCACATATTTATACACAAATATATCAATGTGATATAAATATCTCTACATAAAGCAACATGTCCGGTTTGACATGCACACTAGTGGTTTTACATTTTCACAGAATTTCTGCCACTGTAAGCACAATTTATAGCAGTCAGAATTTTTCTGTGTTGCCGTTGCGCACAGCCTGTGTAGAAAAGGATCGGGATGGGTGCTGGGTCCATGTTCCGGGCGAGCTCCAATCGGAGACCGGGGTATCTGATTCGTAGACTCGTGACGCTGTCTTGTTATACACAGGTAGACATTCATTTGCTTCATCAGACAGTACCTGTAAAATACGAGAAAAGATTAGTGTTTTGCTAGATTATCATGAGAAAATTTAATTATAGAATTACTCCAATTACAATAATTACTACCTTGTGATATGGCATACATCTGTATCCAATTTGTGTCCAACTAAACATTCTTATCTCCAGATTATACTGTTTTCAAGATGCTTCTGAGTTTAACTGTTTTTTGTACTGCTTTGTTTACGCCATTATGGATATGCCTTTTTTTTATATGGACAGACAGTGTAGATCCAGTTGACATGGTTCCATCTGATTACAATCTGCAATGTTAGCTTTTCGATTCATTAGGTTATTTTTTTTACCAAGAAGTGGACAGTGGAAATCATGACCAATGGCACAGATGATCCAACAGATCTAGATCTACAACGTGTAAATGGAATCCAATCTGTGACCAGTGATGATTATCGTGAACCTCCATATCAGCCTGTGTAACCATAAGGATCTACACTAGTTGCTATTAGATAAATTACAGTGAAACTCTCTATAACAGACATCCAAGGGACTGAGGAAAAGTGTCCTTAAAAGCGGATTGTCCTTAATTATGGGTTTAAATCAAAAGAAGAGAACATGTCTGTTCTTTAAAAATTGCCCATAATATGGGGGTGCCTGTAATATCGAGTTTCCGTAATGAGGGGTTTTACTGTATATTATTTCTGACCAAGAAGCGAACTGTACATCCTAATTAACTAGATGCTTTGCAAGTATAAACCCAGCTATGTGTGCTCAAAAATAACTTACAACACTCGACTGTGTATGATCATCCATTTCTCAACATTTCACAAAAGTAAAACTGTATTTTGTAAAACCGCAGATAATAGGGTGTGATATACAAAAAATTTTTAGTACTAAAGACTGATGTCTAGAATGAAGAAAGTTCACATGGAAATAAAAATAATGGCACAGATAATAATGTATACCTTCAAATAAATGATAGCATCTGTACCGAACCCATCCATAGAGCTTAGCACAAGGTCCCCTTGAAAGTATCTGGCGTACAGTCTAGACAGAGGCAGCCCGTATCCATACCCTGCGAGTGGGGCCGACCCCTCCCGACAATGGGAAGGCTGTGGCTGTGGAGCTGTTGTGTACATGTACTGAAACAATAGGTCGATCTTCGAGTACGGTATACCGCCACCTTGGTCTGATAACTGAAATAAAGGAGTACATTATAACACCAGAAATTTTTGAATTTTGTCTACTATACTACTCAAAATTTGATAAGCATCACTTTTAAGATTGTGTCTGTTCCTAACATAAAGGTTAAAACGTTAAAAATATTTGCTGGGATTCTGAAAATTCTTCATTTGTCATCAGATATGTGTCAAAAAGGGAATGAGCCGACAAACTACTGAAGCAGTAGAGTGGTTGAAACTTGGTAGGCTCAAAAACTCGGAATAACACGGAAAGCTATCCCTATCAAATTTTGAGTAGTATATTTTATTTTTAATCTTTTACCTGCTGAATTTAATACTGCAATAAACTGAATTTTCATTTAATTTATAGTTTGAATGGATTTTTTACAGAAACTTACTATTTATGATGAGCAAGGGTGTGCAACTGATCAGAAAATAGTGTAAACCTTGATTAGACAGTCCAGATGCATAAGTGTTTTGGGTCTATATCGGTCGAAAATAGGATATTTGCCTTGCTATACCCTTAAACTGTTTTAAGAATTTTATGAAACTGCAGTCACAAAATTACTGGAGTTATTTGGGTTTTTGCTCTACATGTAAAATGAGCCCATTGGGAGACCACTACCCATGATCATGAAACTGAGACTTGTCTCTAATCTCGAGCATCTGATTGACTTAAACAAATTCTGTGCCCAAGTTCATAAAACTAAAACTGGAGACCAGTCTCCAATCATGAGCATCAGATGCTTCAGTTTTGAGACTGTTTGAGTTTTATGACCTTGAAAATATAAAGTATTAGAAAATCTTCCTAACCCCCCTGAATACCCAAACAAATATTTCACCAAGAGTTGTGTACCTTGATAGTTAGATCTTCTTTTCCCTTACACACGGTTAACTTGAGTGCTGGGATCTCGTCATGCTTCTCTCCGTGTTGTTCTACAACTGCTCTCATTGAATTCTGTAATATACAGAGGATATTTGTTTTTACCAGTGTAAGATAGAAATATATTTCACCGAGTGAGATGGCACATCCATGCCATCTGATCAGGATCTAAACTGTTCGGTTTTTGATTCATTAGGTTATTTCTGACCAAAATGCGACCAGTGAAGATCCTGATCTGACAACAGGAATGTGCCGGCTGATCTGTATCTACACTGATTGCACATGCGTAAAAAGGCGTATAAATTATATGGAGATAGTGTTAATAAGCACACTAGTTTTTGCTGCTTTAAATTACACTAACCAATAAAATTAGAAGTGCGTAAAAATGTGCATATATGGAGGAAAGGGTTAAATGAAGGACATGTATTACAGTTAACATTTGTAGATCAATCTGTCCACAAAATTCATGAAAATTATTACCCCATGAGAATTTATCATAAATTTATCAACAAAACCCATACGTACCTTGAACAGTTCAAATAACATGTGGTACAGATGTGACGGTACATAAACTAGTCGCACAGAATCTGTCTTTTCATATGCTGAAATATATGATAACATGGGAATTAAATCTATGCACAATAAAATGATAATAAAACTAGAACTGCTTTTGGGAAAAGCACATGTCTCCCACAAAGGCATCATCTTTGATGATGCACAGGATAAAACTGGTGAAGTGAATATAAAGATGGCAATTTATTAAAAGGGCATACGGAAGTTCTGTGCAATATTAGTCATAAACAATGTCACAAATTTTTGGAGGATCAGGAAAAACATAAGTTTCAATTTCTGATGGGCCATAATCCTGAAGTGCCAGGGTCAATGTGGCTGGTTGTCAAACTTGTTGTCATTAACATTTTGATATATCAGTGAAGATGCACTGAAAAAAGACCATGAGAGTGAGTGTACAAGGCTATCAAGGCCAATTGTAAATAAATGAATGGGCCATAAGTCTTATGTGCCGGGGTCAAAGCGGCTGTTTTTTTATTACACAGATAATTATAGCATTTGGTGAACATCATATAATACAAGAGCCGTCAGAGACGGGTTATGCTCCCCAACGCCGCTTTGTCACAAATACTTTTTTGTTAGAACAGGAAGAATTTGTAAGAAAGATATTGTATTTGAAAGTTTCCTTTACGATTCAAACAGAAAGCATTTTACAATATTGTACAAAAATAAGACAAAAAAAAATGAGAAATTTCAAAGGGCACTAACTCAAAAATGAATAAAGCAAGAGTTATGGTTCTTGTGCATTGCACTGCTCCGCATTGAGATCATTCTACTTATGAAGTTTCAAGTTCAGAAACTTTTATACTTTGTGAGATATGCACCAGATAAAACTAAGTAAGAGAAATTTCAAAGGGAAATAAATAAAAAATCAATAAAGCAAGATTTATGGTTCTTGTGCACTGCACTGCTCCTCATTGAGATCTATCTACTTATGAAGTTTCAACTTCCTAACTCTTATACTTTGTGAGATATGCCCCGGACAAAAAGTAAGTATGGTAAATTTCAAAGGGCATTAACTCTATAATGAATAAAGCAAGAGTTATGGTTCTTGTGTGCTGCACTGCTCCTCAACGAATTCATTCTACTTATGAAGTTTCAAGTTCATAACTCTTATACTTTGTGTGATATGCCCTGGACAAAAAATAAGTAAGAGAAATTTCAAAGGGCAATAAATCAAAAATCAATAAAAGCAAGAGTTATGGTTCTTATGCACTGCACTGCTCATCATTGAGATCTATCTACTTATGAAGTTTCAACTTCATAACTCTTATACTTTGTGAGATATGCCCCGGACAAAAAGGAAGTATGAAAAATTTCAAAGGGCAATAACTCAAAAATGAATAAAGCAAGAGTTATGGTTCTTGTGCACTGCACTGCTCCTCCCTGAGATCTATCTAGTTATGAAGGTTCAACTTCATAACTCTTATACTTTGTGAGATATGCCCCAGACAAAAAGTAAGTATGAGAAATTTGAAAGGGCAATAACTCAAAAATGAATAAAGCAAGAGTTATGGTTCTTATGCACTGCACTGCTCCTCATTGAGATCTATCTACTTATGAAGTTTCAACTTCATAACTCTTATACTTTGTGAAATATGCCCCGGACAAAAAGTAAGTATGAGAAATTTCAAAGGGCAATAACTCAAAAATGAATAAAGCAAGAGTTATGGTTCTTGTGCACTGCACTGCTCCTCATTGAGATCTATCTACTTATGAAGTTTCAACTTCATAACTCTTATACTTTGTGAGATATGCCCCGGACAAAAAGTAAGTATGAGAAATTTCAAAGGGCAATAACTCAAAAATGAATAAAGCAAGAGTTATGGTTCTTGTGCACTGCACTGCTCCTCATTGAGATCTATCTACTTATGAAGTTTCAACTTCATAACTCTTAGACTTTGGGAGATATGCTCCGGACAAAAAGTAAGTATGAGAAATTTCAAAGGGCAATAACTCAAAAATGAATAAAGCAAGAGTTATAGTTCTTGTGCACTGCACTGCTCCTCAACGAGATCTAACTACCTATGAAGTTTAGTCTTGATACCTCTCATAGTTTTTGTGTAATTGTCCGGACAATATTATGACGGACGGACGGACGGACGAACGAACGAACGAACGGACGAACGAACGGACGAACGGGACGGACGGACGGACAAAGCGACAACTATATGCTTCCCCGAATTTCGGGGGGAGCATAAAAAATAGCAGAAAATGAGAGAAGAACCAAATCATGAGTATGGAACAGATATTGTAAAATGAAAACTTAAACAGTGTAAGAAATACCTTTATAGCTGCTTAGCACAGTACTTTCTCATAATGCAATGTATGTAATGTCATGATAGCTATAGTATGTTGGTATTACTCCACTGGATACACATTCTACATTGTTCACATAGATATGGTCAATAATGGTCCTGCCAGCTGTAGTAGGCTGTGTTATAAGTTGTTTATAATTCAAAGCAGCCATTTCTTTATGGAGGAGATTATTTTTGTCACAAACAATGTTTACATTGAAATCACCAACAACAATGTTTGCTGCTGTTTCTGAATTTTGAAGCAACTCTTTATAGCCTGGTTAAGATATTATAGCCATCAACATTTTGATAAACTTTGGTGAAGATACAATGAAAACTATCTGACTTTGAGAGATGAACCAGGTTAGTGACATGTTTAAAAGGCTAATTTCGGATAAATCAAAGGGCCATAAATCTGATATGCCTGGTGCAAAGTGGCTGGTTTTCGAACTTGGCCAAGATATTAAGGCCACACACATTATCATAATGTTTATTGAAAATCAGTTGATGAATATTTCAGTTACATAGCAGACAAGGCTTAAACAGCCAATTTTGGATAATTCAAGGGCCATAAATCCGACATGACTGGGGCAATACGGCTGGTTATCGAACTTGGCCGAGATATTATGGCCACAAACATTTTCATAAAGTATGGTGAAGATCAGATGATAACTGTTCAAGTTACAGAGTGGACAAGCCTCAAACAACTTATTTTTGATAATTCAAGGGCCATAATTCTGAGATTCCTTGGGCAATATGGCTGGTTATCGAACTTGATCGAGATATTATGGCCACTAACATTTTGATGAAGTTTGGTGATGATCCGATGAAAACTGTTTGACTTACAGAGCGGACAAGTGTGACAGACAGACGGACAGACGGACAGACAGACAGACAGACAGGAGCAAATCAAAATGTCTCCCACACCACTACGTGGTGGGAGACATAATAAACTGACAAAGAATTATGATTTCCCTGCTTTAACTACTATAAGCCACTGAATTGTTAATTACTTGGTTAATAGGTTATGTATTTGAAGTTATGTATAACGCCTTTGAAGTCAAATGCAAGATACAATCTCTGTAACAAATGTGAGCTTTATAAAATATAAGAAGTAAAGTGTAAATCCTTTACTTCAATTGGTAAGGTTGAGATCCCATGGGCAAGCAGTGTAGATCCAGATCAGCCAGTACATTCAATCTTCACTGTTCTCTTTCACATTCATTAGATTTTTCTGACCAAGAAGTGACCAGTTTTTATCCAGGGATATCCCATAGGCAAAAAGTATAGATCCACATCTGTGCTGTCTGATCAGGATCTACACTTTTCACTTTTAGATTCATTGGGTTATTTCCTATCAAGAAGCAACCAGTGTAGATGTGCACTAGCTAGCTGGTTGCAAACGCAATTAAACCCAAATATACAGAGTAAAGATTTAACTGTTAATTTATATATTAAATAAATGGCAATTTTCTGTTGACTGCAGATTTTTAAATTCAAAACACAATTTCTGCATTCAGTTGAGTTCCAAACTTGATGATTAACTCAATCGACACAAATAAATCTATGCAAAACAAAATGACATCAAGAATTGACCAAAATTATGAGTTTGCTGCTTTAAGTGCAATGCAAGCCATTTAAAGTTTTCCATGAAGTGTGTCACATACAAAGATAATGGTCAAGTTAAAAATAGATCTAAAATAGGATTACACATTTCTGTGATGACAGGGTCTAATGCGTTTCAAGTACAATGTTTCTAAATATATAGAATACCGTCTGCTCAGTCTATGCATATAACAACATGCACATAATTTATTTGTACATGCTAAACTTTTAAAGTCAAATTATTAAAGGGGCTTGTTCATCAATTTTCTCAAAAAATATTTTAATGTTAAACTTAGGCCAGACCTTTTATATTTTTTGTCTTACAAAAAATCCCAACCATATTTTTTCTAAAATTGAAAAAAAAAAATTTTGATTTCCGATTTTTTTATGCCGACCCCGTATTATGTACGAAAACCTAAAAAAAAAGCGTAAGTGAAAGAGTACGAAGCTTTCCAAACAGTGCTGACGGGTTTCTTTTACACAAATCAAAAATTTTTATTACAATCTACGTAAACTGTTCACTTTCATCATGGCCGCCCTTGTGGCGCAGTTCACATTTTTGCAGCAATGTTTTTAGGCTCAATTTCAGGTCCAAAACGTATTCTTGAAAGCAAGAAAAGATGAAACCATTGGTTCAACTTTAGGTCGCTACATCCCCATTTGATGAGCCAGCTGATCTTGATCTACACAGGTCGCACATATATATGGAGGAAAGGGTTATCTGTAAACTTACGATTATGACTCTCGATCTGAAGATCTGGTGAGATCAGGTAATACTGTTCACATAGGAACCTCGCATTCGCATAGGCATCTAAAACAAAAACAGCAAGTGTTTATATGAATTCACAAGTTTTAAATACATGTATACAAGCCGGAAAAATGTGTCTTCGTTAATAGTTATAGCATTTTTAGATTTTGCTTTTTTTAAAAGAACACAAGTTTTGTGATTTTTTCTACAAAAACAAATTTGTAACAAATTTTAACTTAGTGAAGTTATTGATATACTGATTCCAACAAAGTTTACAATAATTATTGTCGTCTGCTTCACTTTCAGCCACTTAATTCACAATAATAAATGTCGTCTGCTACATTTGATAGAATGAAGCCAACTTTCTGAAACACATTTTTGCTTGGCTTGGCTCACAGGATAAATAAATTATATACAAATTCAATAGTTTGCATTGTGAAGTGCACAGATTAAACATAGGAAATTCAAATTCAATTTTTGGCATGGTATTGCTCATCGGATATGGTATACAGTAAAACCCCTCATTTAGACCACCTCCATTTTAAGACCACCATTTCAATGTATCCTTCTTTTACATATCTTCGTGCCTTCCCATATCCTCGTTCCTTTTGATTATTCACGCGCTATTAATAAATACGAGAGTTTTGACGTCATCAACGTTTGTAAACAAACGAAGCATGTGATACTTTGTAAACATAGACAAAACAAGGGTAAAAAAACAGGTATTTTACATAAATCATTCCAATCTTAGTGTTGAATAAAAAATTTTTTACCTGTTTTCTCAAAAATTACTAATAATCCACAAAAAATCTTAATAACTGACCCCAATATTTATCAAAAACTTTGTTGACAGCTGCTGTACAGCGTTATAAACACGAAGTTCACTTCCTGTGACCTTTAACCCCACCATGTGCAAAAATTACCTCCCAGTTGATGACCTCTAGGATATTGAACAGATAACTTTTCTTTGAGAAATATTGCTAATAAAACCCCCAATAATGAAAGATTTATTTTCTTTTAAACTAATTATCTTTTCTAGACATCAGATTACATGGATAGAGTTGGATTTTCTGTTGTTTTTGTAGGTCTTTCCTATGAAAAAGCCTAAGAGACCCTACAGCTATAGCTGTATTGTAGTCATAATTGACTGCTTAATTATAAGCATGTATGACAAACAAGAAAGTGCAATACTTTAAAAGATATGACTTTTGTCATGTTTGAAGTATCAACTTTTACTAAAGGAATTGCCTTCTTAATCTGCAGTGTAGTTTTTCATTTCCAATATTTAAATGACCTAAGCGACCCAGTTTCAAAGCAAGGCACGATGATATGGTAAAATGGCAGCCCCATGAAATCATTTACCCCCACCTGAAATAAATTATCTTTTCTGGCATATTTAGTTTGCAATCTTTAAATCCGATATTGCATTCAAGAGGTAAGTGGTTTAACTTAAATAAGTATTATTTTGTAAAGAATATATACGGAATGTTTTTGAAATTTGAACATGAAATGTACGTAAGGGGGACGAAGATACATGCATAGGGCATACCTTTTTTGGTTTTTGTTATATTTTCCATCCCGAAATTAAGACCGCCCCACTATTAAGACCAACTTTTGCTTGTCCATCAAATGGTCTGAATAGTGGGGTTACACTGTATACTAATTAAATTACGCAAATTAAAACAGATCAATATCTATCAATGGGCATATATGCTTTAACAGTTTTCACATATTTTAAAGTGAAAAGTAAAATAAAACAAAATTTTGCATGGCGCCTCTCACATGATATATACGGTATATTAAAATTCAATTAAGCAATTTCAACGCATCAGTATCTATCAAAGACTTATATACTTCAATCGTTTTACAGGCAATCATTCTCATACTGTTATCAATAAAAGAAGTTCAGGTCACTTCACAGAATGCTATTCAACCGTCAGTCAGATGCAAATCTTCCATTACAATTGATTTTCTCCTAGAAAAGCAAATAGAAAAACATTTCTTTGACATTGGAAACTTCTCTGGAGAAGTACATCCCAGGTAACAGTGTATTTTTGTATGTCTTAACAAGAGACAGATCATCATCAGTGGCAAATGCAACAATAAACTTACAGATTTTCAGTTTAAGACTTTATTCTGTAGGTTACTCTATTACTCTAATAGGCAAAACAGTGTAGATCCAGATCAACCAGCACATCCTTGAGATCTGTTCAGGATCTACACTGTGTAGATCCTAAAGACAGCACAGATGTGCCAGGTGATCTGGATCTACACTGATTGCTGTTATATTCGTAAGGTTATTTCTGACTACGAGGTAACTAGTGTTGATCCAGATTTAATGGCACAGATGTGCAACTGCAACTGCAACAACAAGCTTACAGATTTTCAGTTTACGACTTTCCTTATAATAGGTAATTAAGGGCTTACTACACTCCTCCCCTGCACGTTCATTGATTAACAGAAAATTATCAAAATCTCAATAACAGTACAATGTCATTATAGTGTAGTAGGCCCTTAACTTACATTTGAACCTGCCTTAGCAGCCACCTGCATTCAGCAACCAACTGTCTTAAACACTCAGTTTGAATATGTCCTAAACTGACATTCTGTTCTAATTTTTACCTGTCTTAAACAGCCACCTGTGTTAAGCAGCCACTTTTTGTCACTCCCTTGGGTAGCTGCTTAATACAAGTATTTCAATTATAGCTCGCAATGGTTTAGTTCACCATTTACTCCGTATTTATGACATTTATCAAATGACGAACAGGTCATTAATACAAATCGGTCACTATTTGGAAGTGGTCTTTTAGCAGAAATATTTCTAAACATAATTAGGTTTTTTTTCTGTATTTTCTGTCTTTCTCAAGAATACTAGCTGTACTTTTATTGTTTTCTCCATGTGTAGATCCAGAAAATGGGCTCATCCATGCAATCTGATCAGGATCATCTATACTGATTGCTTTTAGGTTCATTTTGTTACTTTTGACCAAGTGCAGATCCAGATCAGATGGCACGGATGTGCCTGCAGATCTGGATCTCAACTTGTCACAGGATAAAACCTATATATTTCGACGAAAGGGTTAGTAGAATCATTCAATGGAAGTTACTGAAAATGAACATAGGCCTACCTCTGACAACCTCCAATACATCACAGTGTGGATCTATACAGCCAATATGGCGGGGATTTTCTGATAACTGACTACCATACAACAGTGCTGGAAACACAAAAGAAAGAAAATTCAGTTGATTTGTTTGTTCAACGTTGGGGAAATTTCTCAACTACAACCTGATGTTCAGTGAACAGAGCATAAAAGAAACAAGTTCTGTTGATCTGTTTGTAAATATAAGGGGCAATTATCAAGATAAGAGCTAATGTTCAGTGGATAAAGTATTAAACAAATAAGTTTTGTTGATTTGTGTGTTCATCTTCACTTTAATCTAATGTTCACAGAACTTGGCATTGCTATAAAATAAACAAGATCTCTGGATTTTTTCATTCCACTTAGGGAAAATGTTAAGCTATGGGCTAATGTTCTGTAACACAGCATGAAAGAAAGACTTTCTATTGGTTTGTTTGTTCAAATTAGGGGCAAATTTCAAAGTACGAATATTTTTTTTCAAGTGAGAGGCAATTTTCAAACCAATCGGAGGTTATTTTAAATGTTTAATTTGTTGATAGATTTGCATACAGATTCCACAAAAATTAGTACTCCACAATTATTAATGATTTCAAATTAACCCTTTTCTCATATATACACATTTTTACGCATGTGCGACCAGTGTAGATCCAGATCAGCCTGCACATTCATGCCGTCTGATCAGGATCTGCACTGGTCGCATTTTGCTCAGAAATAACTTAAATCAAAAAGTGAACAGAGCAGATCCTGATCATGCAGCATGGATATGCCGGCTGATCTGGACCTACACTGTTATCCCACGCAATGAAGGTGCGTCTATGGAGGAAAGGGTTAACATCCAGGTTTTCTGGGTCTCCTACCAGTACTTAACCCTGTACTCCAAGGAGTAGCCTTTATCACATGGATGACCTGTGTAGATCCAGATCAGATTGCATTTGTACCACCTGATCTGGATCTACACTGTTCAATATTTGATCCAAAATAACCTTCTGAATCAAAAAGCAAACTTTGTAGATCCTGAACAGATGTGCCAGCAGATCTGGATCTACACTTTTCACCCATGAATAACAGCCATATTCCATGACGTAAAGGGTGTACTTGTAACACTATCCAATTACTAGATGGGTGTTCAGTTGAACACTTGTGTAGCCCTCTGGTGCTGTCGGAATAAAAATGCAAGTACAAAAAGGGGCATTACTCCAACAAATGTGATCTTGACCTTAAGAATATAGTATCGTCATGAGTGTATTGTCATAAGGAATATAATTTGAAAGTTTGATGAAGAAATATTAATAAATGGCAAAGTTATAGCCAATGTTAAGTTTTCATATAAAGGGGAATAACTCCATAAAGTGTGACCTTGACCTAAAGAATGTGGTATTATCAGGAGCGTGTTGTTAAAAGGAATATAATTTGAAAGTTTGATGAAGAAATATTAAGAAATGGCAAAGTTATAGCCAATGATAAGTTTTCGTAAAAAGGGAAATTACTCCATCAAATGTGACCTTGACCTAAAGAATGTGGTATCATCACGAGCGTGTTGTCATAAGGAATATAATTTGAAAGTTTCATGAAGAAATATTAAGAATTGGCAAAGTTATTGCCAACGTTAAGTTTTCGTGTCTAAATATAAGTATAAAAAGGGGCATAACTCCATCAAATGTGACCTTGACCTTGAGAATTTGGTATCATCTTGAGCGTGTTGTCATATGCAATATAATTTGAAAGTTTGATGAAGAAATATTAAGAATAGGCAAAGTTATTGCCAAAGTTAAGTTTTCGTGTCTAAATACAAGTACAAAAAGGGGCATAACTCCATCAAATGTGACCTTGACCTTGAGAATTTGGTATCATCTCGAGCATGTTGTCATATGCAATATAATTTGAAAGTTTGATGAAGAAATATTAAGAAATGGCAAAGTTATAGCCAACGTTAAGTTTTCGTGACGGACCGAAGGATGGACGGACAAAGCGGTCCCTATGTATCGCCATTTCTTTGAAAGGGCGACACAATAAGACAGTTTTCAAAATTCTGCGGCGTACCATGCTGATTGATCAACATTCGTATGCTGATTCGGTTTGTGTAGAATCTGTCGAGAAAATACTGGATCTGACTGTCCGTCTTCAGAGCGCCATATGCGTCCTTCAACTCCATCACACCCTGAGAAAATACACAACAATAATACAGCGGTTCAAAACATGTTAAGTGGTAACACAAAGTGTATTGAACATTAAACCCTTTACTCCATTTATACGCATTTTATCACAAGTGCAACAACTGTAGATCCAGATCAGTTAGCACATCCATCACCATGCTATCAGGATCAGGATCTGCACTGTTTGCTTCTCTGTCAGAAATAACTAATAAATCAAAAAGCGAACAGTGCAGGTGCAGATCCTGATCATACAGCACAGATGTGCAGGCTGATCTAGATCTACACCATTCACCCACGCCACAAAGGTGTATACATGGAGGAAAGGGTTAAAACATGGATGTCAATAATGTTGTAAGTGTATTGTCCTATGATATCTAATTAACCATCACAGGTGCTCAAAACATGGAAGTCAACAAGATTGTAGGTTTATTGTCCTACATTGTATTATGTTAAACTTTCACAGGTGCTCAAATCATGGAAGTCAACAACGTTGTAGGTTTATTGTCCTTTTATGTTGTCCTTTCCTATATAAGTATACATTTTTACGCATGTGAGACCAGTGTAGATCCAGATCAGCCAGCACATCCATGCTGTTTGATCAGGATCTGCACTGGTCGCAATTTGGTCAGAAATAACCTAATGAATCAATCAAAGCGCTGATAGCGTTGAAAGACTTTCGCGCCGGAGAATTACATTACGCAGCAGAATGTCAACTTTGGCTTACATCTTTTAATATGTGCACACGATAGAAACTGCATGTCAACTTAAATACTTGCTCACGGCCATTATGAAAGAGTAGTTCAACATCTGCTATAAAATCCCCACAAAATACCCCAGAATGCTGGATTTGGCATATAGATTTTCAAATTTTCCCGGACCCCCCATGATAAGTTAGGCCTCTTACAAATTAATTTGGGCCTGATAAACGGACTGATTTTCTAGCTTAGTTAAAAATTAACATTGTTAAAAATAACTCGCTGAGTTGAACCCCCCTTGCTGAAATCCTGGATCCGCCCCTGTCTACTATTGTAAATGCAAATGTTATGTAGTGTATAAGCTGACTAAACAATACTAAATCCTGTAGAGTAAACTTCTAGTATCAATGAGACATAAGCTATTAATATTAATTAGTAGGCGGTGCTACTTAAACTTTGTAGAGAATGTTCATTCATAGTATCATGTTACATCTCCGATAAGTAATTTCCAGCATTTAACAAGAATTGGCCAATGTTAAGATAAGCACAACCGTTATTTCCTGGTTAGAAATAAAACGAATTCAATTAAGAGAGTAATAAGAGATTGCTAAACTGTTAATTGTCTAAAACAAAACAACATCCTGATAAAACGAGACGTGTTTCTCGCTGACCTGAATACAGTTTAGTCACTGATCACGTGACTGATTTTTTATAATTGGATTTTTAATATCCCTTCATTTTTTTTTGAACACCAACATAATATTGTTTTCTTCTTCTCTTTGTCGCACTGTCTGTACAAATGTTCGTCATCGTTCGTAATAAATTTACTTTCTTAATATGCACTACTTTCTGACGCCGCACAACTATGGAACTTGTTAGGCGTAACTAAACTACTCATGCATATTAAGCTGTTTGTTCACTAACGTAGCTGGACATGATTTCACTCAACATTTGTTTGATGGAGTTTTTGGCATGGACGCTACAAAATTACACGGACACGTACTAAAGATCACTATTCTTTCGTGGAATTGTGTTCTTGAATGTGCTTAAAACGTCTGCATTTCATTTCGGCCTGCTCTCGCGGTGACCACAAAACCCCGCTTACTTGAATACGCTCGATGTCGCAGTGATACACCGGAAGTTAAAAACTGCGCGTCGCCGTGTTCTAGATTTCTAGCTCTTAAGACTTTCGCGCATGCGCGCGAAAGTCTAAAAAGGGAACAGTTTAGATCCTGATCAGACAGCAGGGATGTGCTGGCTGATCTGGATCTAAACTGTTTGCCCTAGCAATAAAGGTGTATCTATACAGGGAAGGGTTAAACTGTCATAGGTGCACAAAACATGGACATCAATAAGACGTCAATTGTTATGCAACAGGTGCATTTTTACTATTCTTTGAACAACTATATTTTGTATCCTACCCTGACCCCTTTATTTTACCAAAAAGGTGATCAGTAGCCAGCTATGCTAACCCTTTTCTACATATATACAGGTTTTGTTGCATGTGCCACCAGTGTAGATCCAGATCAGCTCACACATTTATGCCATCTGATCTGGATCTAAATTGGTCACTTGATGACCAGATATAACCCAATGAACCTAAAGTGAACAGTGTAATCAGTGCTGTCTGATATATATTAGATAAATGTTTTCCTGATCTTGAATTTATTAGACTTGTCTCCAAGAATATACAGGGCTGGGGTAAGAACCTTGTCTAATAAATTCACACTCAGGAAGACAGTAACCTTATATTCTTATTTATCTTCGGTCGGCTACCGGTAAACTTCTTCAGCTCACATATAATTAATGCACCTTTGACAGTTCAATATAAAAGGACTATAAGTATCTTGCATGAGTGTGAGGTGACAAGGGAAAAATCTGTCACCGAGGGGGAAATGTTTTGCGGAAACGAGGCTCTGCCGAGTTCCCGCCAAAACAGTTCTCCCGAGGTGACAGATCTTTCTATCTTTACCTGTCACATGCAAGATACTTTTTCTTGCATACCTTTTACTGTTCATAACATTTGTGTACATGTATACAAACTTAATTTTGTTTCCGTACGCTGAAATATTGACATTTACGCTAACCTTTTTTTGTAAATGATGCCACTAACTTATTATTATTACGTCAGACTCTTGAAGACGTGACATAACTCATGTAGCAGGTGAACATTATCTTTTCCCTAGGGAAAAGATAAGATTTTTTTTTCCTGGTAAATCACACGGAAATACAAATCCGGTAAGCAAGAAAATAACCTCCTCATCAAGTTCTGTGTAGTTAAATCTATATCTACACTTTCACTTCTTGGTCAGCTTATGAAAAAAGAGGGACCGATTAAACTGAACACATGTGCAGACACCACACTGGTAATGCATGGGTGATGGAGGAAGTGTAAACCCTTTTCTCCACAATTACTTACGCATTTTAACACTAGTGTGACCAGTGTAGATCCAGATCAGCTAGCACATCTGTGCCATATGATCAAAATATGCACTGTTCACGCTTTGGTCAGAAATTATAACTACGGGTAAATAAATTGAAAAGTCAACAGTGCAAATCCTAATCAGATGGCACAGAATGTCAGCCACACGATAAAGGGATATATATGAAGGAAAGGGTTAAAATTTGTAAAATCATCACTTTGGGGTCTGTATAACCTACCTGTGCCATTGTTTCTACAACATTTGAATGTCTGTTCCTGATTTTGACTAGCATATCAGCAAATCTGAAAACAGAAAACAGTTCATTTAGGTGCTTGTAGGGAACTCGGTATTGTGCGAGATGATGCAAATTACATTGAACAAGGGAAATAGGTCACATGATCTAAAAATGTCACTAAACTGGGCAGATCTCTTCATAAAACATTAACTTCATGGAATATGGCTTTTATTCCATTGGGCGACCAGTGCAGACTGAATATTAACCTGCACACATTAGTGCAATCTTATCAGGTTGTACTCTACTGCCATCTATTGCGTTACTAATCATTAACCCTTTCCTTTATATAGACACCTATATTGCGTGGGTGAACAGTGTAGATACAGATCAGCCCGCACATCTGTGCCGTCTGATCAGGATCTGCACTGTTCGCTCTATGATTTGTTAGGATATTTCTGACCAAAAAGAGACCATTGCAGATCCTGATCAGACAACAAAAAAGTAAAAAGGTGTATATATGGAGGGAAGGATTAATAAAGTAAAGTTCTTATTAAAAAAATTGTACTGATTGGCCCAAAATTTTGAAGAAAATTCTCTTCTTTTCAGACTTCTAGCCTTCTAGGCATTACATAGTGGTAGATCATCTGTGACATTGAAGTTACCACCCGGAACTGAGACCAGGAAGCTTTATTTATATAGTACACAGGAATGTTTACATAGTAAACAGACTTCTGGTCTGGGTGAAATTCATCTTTCTGAAGATTCTGCATTAACCATTTCCTCCATATAAGCTTTTTTATGCATGTGCTACCAGTGTAGATCCAGATCAATGGCACGGATCTGAGGATCAGCTCTGGTGCATTTTGTCTAGAAATAACCTTACGAATCAAAAAGCGAACAGTGCAGATCCTGATCAGACGGCACGGATGTGCCGGCTGATCTGGATCTACACTGTTAACCCTTGCAATGAAGGTGTGTCTATGGAGGATCGGGTTAAAACCAAGTGGGATTTATTTAGACCAATGTCACTGATGAAAATTTATCCTTATGAATAACAGCTGGAATTTCAAGGCTGACGGTCGATTTTCGAGATTTGTGATACAGTTGAACCTATATTCAGCAACTGCCTGTCTTAACCCTTTCCTCCATAGATACAACTTTATTGCGTTGGCGAACAGTTTACAACTGTGCTGTCGGATCTGGATCTAGCTGTTCATTAGGTTATTTCTTACCGAAATGGGACAGTTGCAGATCCTGATCACAAGGCACAGATGTGCTGGCTGATCTGGATCTTCACTGATTGCACATGCGTAAAAATGCGTATATATGGAGGAAATGCGTATATATGGAGGAAAGGGTTAAACAGCCAGTTTGAGTATGTCCTTAACTGACATGTTGTTCTAGTTTTTACCAGTCTTAACCCTTTCCTTGATAATTATACGCATTTTTACGCATGTGAGACCAGTGTAAATCCAGATCAGCTGGCACATCTGTACCATCTGATCAGGATCTGCACTGGTCGCATTTTGGTCAGAAATAACCTAATGAATCAAAATGCAAACAGTTTAGATCCTGATCAGACGGCACGGATGTGCAGGCTGATCTGGATCTAAACTATTCGCCCTAGCAATAAAGGTGTATCTATACAGGAAAGGGTTAAACAGCCACCTATATTAAGAAGTCACTTTTTGTCACTCTCTTGGGTGTTTGCTTAATACAGGTTTGATTGTATTTAACATCTGCTACATTAGCAGCACTTTAGCTATGGTATCTATCAAACCAGTAGTTCTCTTACCCCATATAAAGGCCTTTTATCACACTGTGTAGATCCAGATCTGCCAGAAAATCCATGACATATGATACAGATCTACACTGTTTGCTTTAAGATTCATTAGGTTATTTCTGACCAAGAACCAAACAGTGAAGATCCTCATCAGAAGCCATGTATGTGGGTACAGGTCTTACACCCACTATTGTGAGAAAAAGATACATCCTCAGTTTTTCAATACATGTAATTAATTATTCCTAAAATCAATGCAGGAATTTTCCGTCTAGTCTTAAGTGTTTTTTTCTCAGTATTTCCTAATTCCTCAATGCAATTCAGGAATTTTCCGTATGGTCTTAAGTATCCTTTTTTCTTGATAACCGCCCAATGTAAATAATCAAACCCAATACAGGATATTTCAATGCTTAAATCTTAAATGAACCATATTTGTCAACTTCACAATTGGCCACTGCATGCATGGTGACGAATTAACAATTTGCTATTTAACCCATAAAATTCCTTTGAAACGCCCCCAGGGGTGTGCATTTTTTTAAAGGGGGGGTGCATTAATTAGGGGATGGATGTTTACAGGGCTTTTTATCTTTTTTAGTAGGGGCCGTTTATGGGCGCCTTCCCCTCAAAAAGTTTCTTTAAAATCATGCAGATTTCCCCCAAAATGTAACTTAACATCTGGTTTTTTCATTCACCTTCAGAGAAAAAACCACATTGTTTTCCCCAGAATTATAAGGCACGGGCCCCTTCCCCATTCAGTTAAAAAAAGCCCTGGTTTAAAAGGAATACAGGAACAGTATACAGGTTAATTTGGTTTTAATGTACTTATTGCTTTTAACCCTTTTACTCCTTGAGATGACTGTTATTTCAAGAGTGAACAATGTAGATCCAGATCAGCTGGCACATCCTTTACATCTGATCAGGATCTACATTGTTCACTTTTAGAATTATTAGATCATAATTTCTGACCATGATTTGACCACTGTTCATCCATATCAGTTGGTGCAGATGTGCCAAATGATCTGGATCTACACTGGTTGCCCATGCGATAAATCCTGTGTAGAATAATTATGCAGTTAAGGGTTAAAATGTAGTAATTTTGTATTTGACCTTGAAAATAAATAAAAGCAATTATAAGAAGTAGAGTGCACCAACATAATGATTACACCTAAGCTTTCATACAGGGGTTACCAAATAAACCATACATGTGCATTGTTTGCATTTTAGAGGTTTACACATTTATCTTGAAAAAAGCTGGTCAAATATTTATCAATATTATTACGTTTGTATGAAACTAAGTTTCTTTTTATAGTCCAAAACTCTTTTGGAAATTTACCAGTCAAAAACTAACCATTTACCTTTAAAATTGACAATCAATACCTATATGTATTGTCCATCAATATTGACCTGGCACTTCATTAACTTTCGTAAATTTCACATGATAAAAAAAACCTATACCTAACCAGTAGTGATGTTCCGATTATCGCCGATAATAGAGTAATTGTCGCTGAAGTTTCAATGTCGGCGACATCGATTCTGAGTACAGAAAATCGATTCTAGTTGCTAATTCTGTTAATAAGTAAAATCCACTTTGAAGACAATTGTCTGATGACACGGAGACATTCCAGTGTATATCTTTTCGCGCTTTAATCGTCTTTGTGTTACTTCCTATAAATATAACTGCTCTTTAACATGGAGAAAACATGGCCTGTCCGTGATCGAAATAATCAAAGTAGTCCTAT
Source organism: Corbicula japonica (assembly GCA_038501625.1). Lineage (NCBI taxonomy): Eukaryota > Metazoa > Mollusca > Bivalvia > Venerida > Cyrenidae > Corbicula > Corbicula japonica. Next base: position 1,295,416 of record JAZAYU010000117.1, on the reverse strand, counting down.
AATAATATGAAAGTATTGAGACAGGTATGCTTTTGGTACAAATTGTACACTACAGTACATTGAAGACGTCTGATTCCGATTCTTTCCGATTAATCCGATCGGCCAGGTATCAGAATCGGACCGATTAATCGATCCCACTTCAGCCGTCCGATTCTCATCACTAGCGCATGCACTCTTTACATGCAGTTATTTAAAAAAGTACACCGATAGTATACATTTGTATACAAACAAGTTTTGCATGAATTTTAAGAAAATGACTATTTCATAAAAATTGCACCAAGATTCGAACATACGAGTTTAATTCTATATTCTTGAACTGAAACACCTTAACCGGGAGATAAACGGGCTTCTTACATTACAGCATTTAAAACTGGTTTTATACATTTATATTGCTTTACAAAAAGATCATATCTTTAATGGAATTTTCCGACTTTATGGTGAAATGCAAGAGTGCCAGGTCAATATTATTGGACAATATTAAGTTTCGGCCCATTTGTTAACACTAAACCATTAAGAAGGATTATATAATGAACTAACAACACAGACAGTGCAAATTAAATAGGTTAAGGTTTCAAGTACTTTTTTTACATAGATTTTGTTAAATAATGGTCTGCTTTCTTTATTCGGGTTTTAATCCCCGTTTTTGTGCCATCTTTTTCAATTTATATCCTTTTTTATGAAATACATCCCTGTTTGCAAGGATTGCTAACCTGTAAACCCAATGTCTATGGAATTTGTTAAATGTCTAGCTAAGTTCAAATACATAACCAATTTTATAAGATTAGGTAATTAAACTTATATGATTACAAGTTAACAAGTTTGTTGGCCATCCTATAAAAGAACATAAATTGTGATTCAGCAACCAGTGGAAAATTCTCTTTTTAAATGATTCAAGGTTATTTCGTAATCTTAATGTTTTCAAGGCCATTTTGTATACATTGAATTCTCAACTTCAAGGCCATAGTGAATGACTGAAACCAATGAATTGCGATCCATGTTGAATCATCATCATTCAATTATGATCAATGTTTTATTAATTGTTAAATATTTATATATCACGTTTATCATGTAACTATTGACAATATTCATTAAATCAGCAAATAATATTTAAAGCCCTTACAAAAGACAACTCAATGGTCTCAAATACAGGCTGGAATTAGAAGGTGGGGGCAGGGGGTGGATGTTGTTTTGTATCAACATTTACAATAATGTAACCAATGACAATATTTATTAATTGGCGACTGATATTCAAAAAAGCTTACTTAGTGGTCTCAGTAAGAGGTGGGGGGGGGGGACAGGGGATGGAGGGGTGGGGTGCATGGGGGGAAGGGGGGCGGCATCATATGACCTGATGGCTATTTTAACAGAAAGAGTCCATAATCCCCCTTCCATTCTAATTTCATTAAACCCATAAGGTAACTTTACGGACCGTATGAAACCTCTGCTACCAACTTTCATTATGATAAACAGATGTTTGTATTGTTCGCATATCAGCTGTTTAATATGAATTAAATGTACCAATCTTGGTCAATGAGAATAAGTTACTAGTAAATGTAAACACTGTATTACCGTTGTGACGCAGAATAAAGGTATTTGGTAAGATATCATGCCGAAAACAGTAAATAAATTATCAAAATTTAAAACTTAAAACTGTGGACTTAGACATTTTAACGCAGTAAAATTTTTTTATCTGATTAGTTATTATTAATTGTAATGTACAAGTGAATATATTTAAAGCTGAAGTTATGATATTTGCATTACCAAGGCAATAAAATTCTTTCAAAACAGGCTTTAAATGTACCGATTTGCTAACCCCTTCCACCATAGATAGACCTGTATTGCTTGGGTGAACAGTGAAGATCCAGATCAGCCAGCATATCCATGCCATCTGATCAGGATCTGCACTATTTGCTTTATGACTCGTTATGTCATTTCTGACTAAAGTGCAACCAGTGCAGATCCTGCTCAGACGGCACAGATGTGCTGGCTGATCTGAATCTACACTGGTCACACATGTGTAAAAATGCGTATATATGGAGGAAAGGGCTAAAATATAATATTTGCTCCAGTTCAGTCATTTACAGGCTTTCATAGTAAAATTAATATAAACCTCAACTGAGATAATGAAGTGTGCTATAACCCTTTCCTCCATATATACACCTTTTTAGGCATGTGCATCCATTGTAGATCCAGATCAGCCGGCACATCCGTGCCATCTGATCAGGATCTGCACTGGTCACATTTTGGTCAGAAAGAACCTAATGCATCAAATAGCAAACAGTTTACATCCTGATCAGACGGCACGGATGTGCCGGCTGACCTTGATCTAAACTGTTCACCCTTGCAACAAAGGTTATCTATGAAGGAAAGGGTTAAATAACTACTGAATAATCATACAGTGCGCAAAAGTATTTTTGGTATCGATAAGTTTTGCAAAATAATGTTTTCAAAGAGTAAATATGTACATTGAAAAAAATTCAAGCTATCAAACACCTTTGGTAAGCAAAGTCTGCCTTTGACATTAAATTTATTGGAATAAAATGACACACATAAATTCCGACAGTCCAACATTTCATAAAAATTTTGCCAAATATGACTTGTTCAACAGTCAACAGTCTACAGGAACAAATATTCAACCCAGTGCTTAGCAAAGCATGTGACAACAATTTTTGTAGACAAGGATCACCTTATCTATCCTCTGAATGTGATCTGGGTCTACATAGCTATTAGTTAGTAAACTAACTCTTTACTCCATTGGCATTAGCTGTAATCTATGTGCTTACACTTACAGTGTACATGTAATTTCTGAACAGTGTCATGATCTGTGCTTATGTGACGTCTGATCAGGATGTACACTGTTCACTCTTTTTAATTCAAAGTTATTTCTGACCAATTAACCCTTTCCTGGATATACGCATTTTTACGCGTGTGCGACCAGTGTAGATCCAGATCAGCCGGCACATCCGTGCCGTCTGATCAGGATCTGCACTGGTCGCATTTTGGACAGAAATAAGAAAATGAATAAAAAAGCGAACAGTTTAGATCCTGATCAGACGGCACGGATGTGCCGGCTAATCTGGATCTAAACTGTTCGCCCTAGAAATAAAGGCGAGTCTGTACAGGAAAGGGTTAATGAACATTGTAGATCCCAACAAGATGGTGTGGATGTGCTGGCTGATCTGGATCTACACTGGTCCCACAGACGATAAGAATGTATATGTAGAGTAAAGGGTTTAATAGCAAAAACGAAACTATTCCACAATGGAACTTGGGTTAATACAATTACATGTCCTAGAAAAGTCTAGTGATAAGTCAGCAAAATCTGGCATGACAATGGATCAATAGTGCATTGCCCTCAAGTCTTTTATTTGTAACACACCAAGTACTTAAAACTATGGACCTGGGACAAGCATTTAACAACTGTTAACTTTTTAATTAACGGATATTGCTTTATACTCATATGCGACTGGTTCACATGGGCAATCAGTGTAGATCCAGATCAGCAGGCACATCCCTTCCATCTGATCAGTGTCTGCACTGTTAACTTAATGGAAAGAAATAATAACTTAGATCCAGATCTGTCAGAAAACCCATGATCTGGATCTATTTTTTGCCTTTTGGACAGAAATCATGAATGTGCTGGTCGACCTAGATCTACACTGTCGACCCATGAACAGCAGCCATAATGCAGGTGTTCAATTTTTTTTACCCACTCGCCCTGCAGGTCGAGTGAATGAAAAAGTGCACTCACCCTTACAGAAAGTACACACGCCCGTACATTTTTAAACATTTTCAACATTTTGACACATGCAGGGAAGATATGTTCACTTGCAGCTTCGTTCTAATTTGGGAAACCCAGTGAGGATAAAAATAAATCGCTGCTTGTTACCTTTACATCAGAAAAATTCCGAATACACCAGAAATCGGCCATATATACCGGAAACTGAATTGTATTTTGTAAACAAAGTGAAAATATTTAATTTTCCGAAGAAAACAGATGTGCATTGCTGAAAAATTTACTTGCCCGGTCAGTCGAGTGTTGAGGTCGCTTCACTCGACCTGACAGATCATTTACTCACCATGGCGAGCGGTCAAGTGGAATTCTTCACCTCTGTACACAGGAAAATGTGCACCATGTGTTTAACACATGTTTAACACGTGTTTAACACGTGGTCACAAACACGTGTTTTACACAAAAAACGAGCACCTAGTGTTTAACATGTGTTTGAAGCCATGTGTTAAACATGTGTTTTACACGTGTTTATGTATACACGTGTTTGTTATATGCGCCGATAAATATGCACATTCTCGGGTAATATTGGAAATTACTCTTTTTCTCCTTGTTCTTTGCACAGTTAGCTGATTGATGTGAAAAATATTTGTTAAGGTTGGTAATCGAGGGCTTTATACTGGTTTTGACACCTGTTCATTGACAGAACATCTGTATTTAAATGACCATAAACAAGTAGTGTAAGTTTAAAACATTTATTCAGCATTGTTATACAAATATACAGGTATTAGTACATTCCTCAAATATTTGTACATGATTATATATGGCTTTTCTATTGTTTAATATAAATACAGTTGAACCAGCCTTATGAAAGTAATTGTACAGTTGCATTTACAGAATAACATATAAATTTACAGTTTCTTGTTTCAAATCACCATAATCACTTAGTTAAATCATCACCATTTTTATCACAGAGTTAAGTCACCCTTATCAAAGTGTTTTAAATAAACATTTTCACATTTAAACTTTTTACTCCTCATGTATAGGTTTTCTTACATATGTGAACAGCGTAGAACCAGATCAGCTGAAACATTCATGCCTTCTGATCAGGATCTACACTGTTTGCTTATTGTACATTAGATTAATTGGTACTAAGATCTGAATAGTGCATATCCTTATCACATGGCACAAATATGCCAGCTGATCTGGATCCACTCTACACATGTGATAATATTTATTTTAAAATGTCTTGGCTACGTTTGCACCAATAATAATGATCAATTTAATTCTGTGTTCAGATTTAAAGGCAGTCGCTACAGTTTCATCAAAATTTTCCCAAAATAGATTTTTTTCAAACTTTGTCTATGTCAAGAACATGAAAAACCAAATAAAAATGGGACCTTACCGGGGTTACTTGTTTTTTATTAGATACCGAAGATGTCACATTTTTAACAATGTTTACGATTTTCATAGACTTCTTTGTCGACATAAAATCATAGCATGTATCACAAGAATATCATAAATAATTCTTTTTTTCAGTTAAAAACATTCTAAATTACAAATAAACTGCTAATTTTTGCAATACAAATAATGAAACACATATAAAAAATTAAGTATTACCTATTTTACTACAAAGAATTTATCGTCAAATCTTTTCATTCTAAGGGATGTTTTTAAGATTACTTAAATTTAACATATTAATAGAATTTCACCATACACTACCAATATATTCACCAATGTGTAACAAACATAAAATAAAAAAGAAAAATTTAGGTTACCATGTTAATTTGTTCGAAATGGCAATTTCAAAAAGGGGGGGGGGAGGTAATAATGTATAAACAAAAAAACTTAAATGTATATAGTGTACATCGTTAATTTTTACTGTGGTATCATTTTATTTAGCGATGGATTAATTTTCACGTATTTCGCGCTCGGACCAGTGCGCAAATTTAAAACCTAAGCCAAAATTTAACCAATAATCAACATACGTATCCGAAACGAGCTATGTCCGAATAAGTCATGTCTTGGACCGTCAACTGTGTTTTATACATTGATAAAACCCAGATTGGACCGTGAACTGTGTTTTATACATTGCATTTAGATGGTGGTACGGTAGTTTAATACTCGTTGAAAAAAACAGTAGCGACTGCCTTTAAGAGAACTTTCAATTGCAAACTGTTTAACTTTTATTCACAGAACGTCTAAATGTGATAAAAGTAATATAACAATGCTAAGGTCAACTGTCATTGGATTGTGCAAAGCACCATTTATGTGTATATATGCTTTTTGCAGGTTAGTAACAAGCATAACAAAATGACTGTCAAAGTTCAGGTTTAGCCACATCATTTTTGAACCCAGTGTTCCTATGATTATTTAAGACAGTGCAGCTCTGTGCTGCTTGACAACTGAAGAGTGATGTAGATAACCAATAGAGGATGACTGGAGCTTGATCTTCTTTTCACTTCATCCTATAATAAAAATAATATTAGTGTTTACCCTAGTTTTTCAACCAATCACAATGCTTTATTTTTTAAAATATCTCCTTTCTATTTCGTGTAGAAACAGTCTATAGAAACTATTGTTATAGAACAAACTTTGGGGAAAACTAGCGTAAACACTAAGTCAGTTAGAGTCCAAATAGAGAAATCTACATGAAATAGACACGCCAGTCGGTCGCTACCGCTCCCTCCTTTGCCGTGTCTATTTCATGTAGATTTCTCTATTTGGACTCTAACTAATACTTAAAGATTGTTTTCACATAAATGAAAATTTAAAAAAGCAACAATACATATTATAATAAATATTAGAATGATAAAAAAAAAACCTGAAAAAGTAATGGTCTAACCATTAATATATAGTTTGTAATGGATTCCAGGAAAAGAAAACTAAAAACAAATCTGACTTCAATTCAGTACAATCTACCTGCACTTCAATCAATGATCTTTCAGGATATTAACCCTTTGCTCCATGGACATCGTTTTTGTTACATGGATGACCAATGTGGACCTGGATCTACACTTTTCGCTTCTTAATCAGAAATAACTTAATGAATCTAAAGAAAACAATGTAAACTCTGATCTGTCTTAGACAGCACAGATGTGCTGCCTGATCTGGATCTAAACTGTTCGCCATGCAATAAAAGGTGTATAAAAGAGGGTAAAATGAGTCGGCCATTCTATATCAAAGGCTATTTTTCCAATGTGATACTTGATGATATAAATAGTCTTTCTAAAACCTTGCCTCCGTTATGTTCTTGAAAGTCATTACTTGTCTAAAGTGTTTGTTATTTACCTAAAGTGATCTTTCTTTTCATCTTTCCTGCCACAACTTTTCCAACTCCCATCCAGTAATCATACATGTGTCAACAAACTGTTAGTGTACGAGCACTGCAAAAAATAAGTATATTTCACTTCAATCACAATTTCTGCCATTATATTACAGTTGATTTTTGTTTGACTGGTAACATCATCCTACTCTACCTTTTTTAGAGCATCAACTGTACTACCTAAAATGTAAGCTACCAATAAAAGTTTTAAATGACTCCTGAACGTTATAGAATAATACAGTCAAACTTGTTTTTAGCAGCCACAAAAGGGAGTGACAAAAAGTGGCTGCTCTACACAGGTGGTTGTTAAAGACAGGTTAAAACGAGATCAAAATGTCAGTTTAGGATATATTCAAACTGGCTCTTTAAGACTGGTGGTTGCTATTCCCGGATGGCTGCTAAGGCAGGTTTAATTATTATTAGGGGAGAGCTGTCATTAACGTTGTAAGAACTTGTTGCCTGACCCATTTACTAATTGTTTTGTTTTCGTAATCGTACTTTTGCTGTGTTTGTAATTGATCGTATATGCAATAAAATATGTTTAAACCTAAAACCTAAGGCAGGTTTAACCAAAACAAACAAACAAATGTATCTTAATAATAGATACTCACTAGAAGTAAGGGAGGTCTCTCTAAATATCTTCTGTGTTAGGGAATGTCTTCATGTACTGCACATTTGACATTGTACACCTAGTAAATGTAAATTATTAGCATAATAAGTATTTTTTTAATTGTACAGACAATTAATCATTTTCTGCGTTCAATCAGTATGAGTTCCGGAACATATTCATAATCTTGATTTTTAAAACGAAAATTGGTCTAGAAATCATTGTGTGTTCTAGCAACATCACTCCAAATAAGAGAAATGCTGCAAGAACACCATTTCTTAACACATTTTTTATTTATAACTCAAATGTGCGGGAACTGATTGAATGTCGTAACTGAATAACTGACTGTATTTGAACCAGTCTGTGACAAAATGACCCTTTTACATTCTTTAAATTGCCTGGTGCCAAGTCCCACTTACCTGAACTTTCATTAAAAAACTTATTGATTTTAAATGGAAAGATGATTTGTCACAGAGACTCATTTTTAATGTATACATTAGAACACTATTACATCAGCTTAAAGTTAGATGCTGTTTCTTTCATAAACATCCTTCATTTTAGTATCAGATGGAAACAATATTCACTTGTCTATATGTTAAAAGACATTTGAATTATCAAAGAAACAGAGAATAAAATGGAAAATTAAAATATTATTTATTTAACAATTTTAATACACAATTTCTAAACCTAAACATGAAAAAAAAATATGTTATATTATTTTAAAGTAAATGTGTATAGATCTACTAACCGAGTATCTAACAGCAGCAGATACCAAAATCTTTCCTTTTGGTCAGCATTGTTGCCATTACAAATCAGTTTAATTCGCATCAGATCCTATTACAATAGAAAAAATAGTCTTTTAAATTTTAAATCAAAGTGTTTTTCTACCATAATCTTTATCAGATATGCACAAACTTTGTGGATCTAGTGAAAATGAAAGCCATTTCACTTGCTAATGAAGCTATGTTTGTACCAACTATAAGTTGTTATTATTTATAGTCCATACTGCTTATATATAGATCTATTAAATATAAAATTAATTATTTTGAATAAAGCCATTTATGTTGCACAACATTTATTGACCATTTCGAAGTCGGTATTTCCGTACAATCGGTCAGGGGGGTACGCGTATGTATGACGACATTGCAGCTAATCAACATTTTTTTCAATAGACAGTTACTGAATATGTAAAAATATATTAAATGACACGAGAAATAATTCGCTTTATGTAACTTTATCAGTTCTCTCAGTTAAAAATTGGGATAGCGACGTTAGCTTCGTCCGTGAATGTTGATAAAAAATAAGAAAATTTTACATTTATTAGTACCTACATTAGATAGTTTTATGGCAAGTTACAATTTATAGTTCAACCAAATAAAATGTGTAAATATTTTCGCCAATTTCAACATTTAACCCTTGTAAAACATGTTTTTCTCAATACGCTCTATATATCGCCATTATCGGCAACCCCCCTGACCAAAGTACGATCGGTACCGGAAAACGGGCTAAAATGGTAATTTCGAAATCGAGAATACGTTAAATTCAATTTTATTCAATGTTTAATTAAAATTCAAGAAACGGTTGTGGGTAAAACCCTGACCAGACCCAGACCCAGACCAGACCCCGGAAACTAACGATTAGGTACGGAAATCTTCGCTGGTTTCCGAAATCGTTGGTGACTATATAAAGATATAGAACTTTTTGTCTATTTTGTGTGTAATAATAGAAATTTGTTCAGGATTAAGCATTCTTAAACATGTGGGCGCTTAAGATAAATTTTGTTTTATCTAACTGAGATTTGCCTTAAAGGGTATTAAAACAAAATTACATTAAAATGTCTTGTTATTCAGTTCTGGAATTGTATTAATTTTATAATCGATTAGGTGCGCAATTTAATTTGATGAAATTCTTTAATTTTAAATCACACATGTAAATTATAGAAAATTACAGAAATTGTTAGTATATTTATTGATTTATAAAAGTCACCGCTTAGCACTTAAGAAGCGAAATATGATTATTGTGCTGACTTGTCTTTAAATGGCTTAAAAATTATTGTCTGGTGTGATATTTTTTGAAAGTCATTTTTTCATAACTAACGAAAATTGCAATAAACAGAATATTGTCCAGAGCTTTCTCATATATACACACTGAGTTTTGTCGGGCCAAATTCATGTCGTTATTATGTCGGAAACGAGCGAAGATTTCCGTACCTAATCGTTAGTTTCCGGGGTCTAGTCTGGGTCTGGTCAGGGTTTTACCCACAACCGAAAAAACTGCGTTTGATCCGGAATAGACCGAGATCCGGAACCCTCGCGTTGAGTTGACTCACATATTACATCAAAAAAGCAGCTAAAGTAGCTTTTTTTTCTCCGCTGGCTTTTTCCAACCTCCTTGATCTTTAAAATTCACGCAAAAATTTAAAGTTGCTGATGAAACCATTGAGGACTTTGTTAACATCGCGAAAACTGAAAATTTGTAAAATATTGTTTATGCTCTAATCCCGTAAGCCCTGAGTTCAGGCTGTCTAGGTTAAATATTATTTGTCTTGAAAGAAAACCATATATTCTTATACTAACCTTGTAAATTTAGCTGTAAACGACACATATTTTTGTTGTGCCCGGTAGCGTTGTGTTGACAGCTCTGACGTCATCATCGTCTAAAAATCGCGTGCAACCGTTCCAGGCGGATTAGCTTCACTTAAGCCCCGGTCACATCGCGCCGTACGTGCAAGTGCGTGCTGTCTACGTGCAAAAACGTGGGCCAAATTCGGGGATTCGAACGTGGTGAGTACAGCCTTCGTACATTATGAACATTTCAAAAATCTTTTTTCAGGTGATCTTTTTAAAAATGACTTTGTTAAAGATCAATAATATGGACATGAAAATATTATCAAAATTGACCAATTAGATTGTGACTTTACTAATGATGAGGTATTACGGGCATTTAAGGTATCGCAAACATTGCAAATGTCGAAAACAGGCTAACACTTCAAAAAATGAATTTTGGGGGAAATACTTATTGCCACCTAGATTTTAGTAAATAAATGTATTTAGCTAGGGATGTAGTGAATGTTTGCAAGCTCAGTTTAGTCTAATTCATGTTCTAATTAACAAGCACATACTAAAACAAAAGAAAAAACATGTGCATGAGAACTCTGAAACTCATGAACAATATACCAAAGCAACTTATTCCTGAAATAAGTATATGCTGGTCTACAATGTTTAGTGACAATTCGTCAAAATAATGTTAGGGTTTACAAGAAATTCAAGAAAATCTTAATTCCTGGTTCAGTGAAAGTAGAACCAGGAAGTAAGATTTCCTTGAAAACTAAAATTATTTTGACGAATTGGCACACATTTACTACATCCATAGCTAAATACATTTATTTACTAAAATCTAGGCGGCAATAAGTATTTCCCCCAAAATTCATTTTTGAAATTTTAGCTAGTTTTCGCCATTTGCAATGTTTGCGACCTCTTAATTCGTTGAAGCTCAAACAACTTTTTTTCTCATTAGCCAATTTCGATTGAGAAGATTTTGTGGGTAAAATTATCTCCTCGACCTGTTCCCGAAATGTTGCTTATAGTGAGTGATACGGCATTCGCTTGCAAAAATCTTCATTTGTGTTAAACTGGAAAAACGGACACCATCGGAAAATTAAGTAAAATAAGCTTTAAAACTGTATTGTTTATACAAATGATTTTGTCAACATGCATTAAAATGAGTCTACTTTCATATGCGAAACACATAGTTATATACTTCCCATTTACATATACGATAGTGCAAATTTATGTAATACTGGAATTTATACGCCTTTCCAAAAATTCGATGAATTTATTTGGTTACCTCCCCTGTCCAGTCACGTGACTGCTTTACAGGAAAAATGATTGCGCGCTGTAATAACGTAATAGGGAATATGTACCTACAACTTTCATTTTTATCATAAAATAATTTTTTGAAAAATGTATTTTCTCTTTGAATTAGTAATAATACATCAGCGTCATGATATTTTTGAAAATAATTGATAAAACAATCAGGTTTCTGACTAAAAGTGTCAATATATTCATTATTCCTCGCATTAAACACTAAACGACTTGAACTAACAGACAGTCGCAGGGTTCTCTTCACGGCTTAATTAAGTCTCGTTTCCGGATTAGCGTGTCTATTCAACTACTGACATCATGTTGTGATTATGTCGGCGGCGATTGATTTTGAAGGCGGCATGCCATAAACATGTCAAACTGTCTCGCACATGGGGTCATCTGTCAATTACTTAAAGGGGCAGATATCATTGACCAATAGAGATCGTGTAATTTCTGTTTGCAAGGTATCTACACCTCCCAATTCTTAAGTATTTCGGAGTCCTTTAACTACTGGATGTGCCAGCAAATGTATTTGATTTAGCACTTAAATGGATTCTTAATCAACATTACGACACGTTATAGAAACAAAAGCCGTCAATAAGAAACAAATCTTGTCAAAACATTTTATATATGTTTAATTAAGAGTTTGGGCTTTTATGCCAAAATTACAATCTGTCAAACCTAAGAAATCTAAATTGGATATTCAACCATATTGTGATATAAATATTCCCATCTTTTGGAAGCCGGCATCTAAATCCTTGGATTTTATTCTACGAATGATACTTCTACAACAAACAATCAGATTTCCGATCCTGTTTTATTTCAAGACAGAATCAATCATATTTGCTTGTGAAGTATACGTAACATTTTAAATATTCAAATTATTTTTTCGTTGACCATAAACGCCTTAAATTTTTAGGACAATTCTATTGTTCAATTGTGTAAGTATGAAAAAATTCAGATTGTATTTTTTTGTCTACAGATCATGTAACCAGATGTTGACATATCACGATTTCCGGATAATAGCGCATTACTAGCCTTAGAAATTTGCAACATTTACACCAGTAAAATATATTTTCAGCAGAAAAGATATTAAGAAGAAATTGTTGTACATAATTGGTAAAATTAATGCTTATGTTTGTCCAAATTGCGTTTCATACTGCCTACTATCAACAAGAATGGTACATGTTCTTAAATCATTAAAAATCTAAATATCTAACAAATAGTTAACATAAAAAAGTCTGGCTAGAATAACAGACCAGCAACTTATTTTTTCACCACCGGCGACGAACGCAGACCTGCAATATAGCGGATAAGGTTAGCTATTATGTGCTTAAGCCATTAGCCCGATCGTTCAGATATCTTGCAGAGCCTCATTTTGGATTGATTTTCTGTCGCGGGAAGTAACTCGTACAGGACTGCGAAAGTGTTTATTGGAAAGGCGTATAAGCGAATTTTTTTTACAGAATGTCATTTTTTTATACTAAAAAATCAGCGATTCATATATGTGAAAGAATAAATAGTATTTATACAACTTCTTTTTCTATGGAATATGTGTCTTACCTTATCATATTAAATATACATGTGTTACACATTTGTGCCATACATGTTATACACATGGCCTATAAACATGTGTTAAACACATGTTTTTATCAACCGTGTGTTTGTAAATATGTGTTAAACATGTGTGCAACACGTGTAATACACATGTATACTAAACATGTGTTAAACACGTGTATGTTTCTAACTGCATGTTTGAAAACATGTGTTAAACACATGTTTGTAAACACATGTTTACAATACCACATGTTATACACATGTTAAACACGTGTTAAACACATGTGACTCAAAACATGTGTTAAACACATGGTGCACATTTTCCTGTGTATTGTCATGTTATATATTACACAGATGTGAATCTAAACCCACTTACGTTGTAAGTCTTGAGGGGTCATCTGGTTTTACTTTTTCCTCAAATTCCATGATGTCTGTGAAACTTTGCTGGTACCTGAAAAAAAAATTTGTCTAGCTTACACAACAGCCTTCAAAACACAAGTTTTCAGTGCAAAGTATTGCTTCAATAAGGCAAACATTTTGTTATGGAAGTGTAAGGAGTGATTCTGTTTTTTTAAGGGAACAAAATTTTTTTCCCCATTATTTGAAACTTTGTAAATAGGTTAAGATAATATATTTTGGAATCATTCAGCTTAAAGATATTTTTTTTTCCTCCTAAGAATTATCATTATAGGATAAGATGTTCATTTGGTTTTATTTCTCTCAGAAAATTAAATTCACCAACATTATAATCATTGAAACCACAGCATATGTCTAGATGGTCATCCAAAAAAAACCAATGACAATCTGGTCTTGTGTTCACTATAGTTTTTAACATTAATTTTCATTGCCAGCTGGCACATTAAATATAATTTTTTTGACACCCTGTGCCATCTTATCTATAATATATAGTTATTTGGTTTCTTGACAGGGAATGTGAGGATATATTGCCGGTCTGGGTGTCATATTACCCGAGCCGCAGGCGAGGGATAATATGACACCCAGACTGGCAATATATCCTCACATACCCTGTCAAGGAACCAAATAATTGTTTTAATATACTGCAAAGACTTTTTCAGACAAAAATAATTAAAAAACATCGATTTTTTAATTTATTTCGCTTATTTAATGCCGAACGGCTTAATTCCCCTCTGAGAACCTCAATAATTACATGTCTGACGTCATTAATTTACCTGCATGACGTCACTTCTATAGAAATTGAATGGTCTATCGATTTGATATTTATTTACACAATCTGAGAATAATGTGATCGTTGTCAACGTTAAAAACATAACACAAATATTTTCGGTAACAATTTTAGTAATCCCTAAGCATACCGCTTTATAATTTACAAGATCGGCTTCAAATTATGCATTTTTACGAAAATTCAAAACAAAATGGCGGACGACAACAAAAGGTGAGAGGCCAGAGAGGGAAATTAAGGCACGTGTGTTCATATCTACGGCCGATCCGTAAATACGGATATACATCAACGCAAATTATCCAATCAAATTCAAGCAAATTTCTTTGCAGTATAATAATATATCTACACTGGCCGCATCTTGGTCGGAAATGTCCCTATTACCTAGCAAGATAGTATAGATCCTGATCAGACGGCATAGATGTGTCGACTGACTTGGATCTACATCATTTTGCTTTGAGACAACAGCCATATCCCATGCAGTAAATCAGGGCTTTTCATCAGAAAATTTGGAAGAGGCACTGGCCTTTCAAATTGGAAAATTTATGTGTGATAATTGTTTATTTTGGGAATATTAACAAAATTCATTGACAAATGGGTACTAGTTTATAAATTTGAAAAATAGTAAGTATTTTCAACTTAAATTTAAATTTTGAAAGCACTTTTTTTTTTCAGACATCAATTTTCAAACTCCTTTCAGTGGATTTTATTCAATTTTTGGACATCTTAACCTCCATATGTTCACATTTTTACACATGTGCGACCAGTGTAGAACCAGATCAGCCGGCACATCCCTGTCGTCTGATGAGGATCTGCACTTGTCACACTTTGGCCAGAAATAACTTAACGAATCAAAAAGGGAATAGTGCAGATCCTGATCAGACGGCACAGATGTGTCGACTGATGTGGATCTACACTGTTTGCCCACGCAAGAAAGATGTGTCTGTGGAGGAAATGGTTAACTAGCATTTTGGGAATCTCACCTAGCATTTTAGGAAGATTTTTTGCTACAGTTGGGAAAATATGCTATATTTTTGGATTGTGAAGTGGCCTTACACAGGCCTCTGCTATATAAGGATGAAAAGCCCTGTAAAAGTTGATCACAAGTTCACAGATCAGCAAGTCTGGCACAGGTGAGCTAAAACTTTTCCAAACAAAAGCTGCATTATCAATTACCATATTTTAAGTTGTCAACTTACCAATTTCGTACCATCGCTACTGAGGGCATTTGCTGAAGATTTTCCGGAAGGAGGTTGATTTCCTTCATTATGTTAGCCAACCGGACCGGCAGCTCATTTCTCAGAAACTCAAATGATGACAGCTCTGTACCAGTCTTTGTCCCTGAAAAATGAGATGTTTCTTAAACTGTTCCTCCATATATATGCATTTTTACGCATGTGCGATCAGTGTAGATCCAGTTCAGCCACATAACTTAGCTGATCAGGATCTGCACTGTACACTTTTAATTCATAATATTATTTCTGACCAAAAAAGAGAACAGTGAAGATCCTGATCAGATAGCTGATCTGGATCTAAACTGTTCGCCCATGCAATAAAGATGTGTCTACGGAGGAAAGGGTTAATTGTAGCCAGATATTATTTAATTTAAATATTTATGAAATTATAAATAGGCAAGAAAGTGCCTATTAAAGAAAGTGGTCTTTGGTCAAAGGTAAATTTTTTTTTTTTAATCGGCAATGTGGAAAATAAAATGTGTTTGCAGGCAGTCTTGTTTACAGGTGGTCTTTAGCACAGGATTAAATAGAATGGACTGTATCTCGTCCAAGGCATATACAAATTACTGTGTTAATGGGTTATCTGTAACCTTAAACTGTAAATGCTATTCAAACTGTTGAAAACCTTGAAAAAGAACAATCTGTTCACATACTAATAGATTATACTCTGTTCCAGTTTTAAGTCGGTCACTGTATTTACAGTACATTATCACTAAGTAGACAGTTATGTGATATCGAAATTTAACGAATTTGAAACTCTAAACCAATCAGTAACACAATACTAGTATATTTAGCTTTAATTCAACTGTGAAGTAAACAAATAAGTAACGTGATATAGACATTTTATGATTTAACCCTCTCCTTCATAGAAAAGTCTTTATTGCATGGGGAAAAAGTTAAGATCCAGATCAGCCGGCACATCTGTGCCATCTGATCAGGATCTGCACTGTTCGCTTTTTAATTTATTAGGTTATTTCAGACCAAAAAGCAAACTGTGCAGATCCTGATCAGATGGCACAGATGTGCTAGTTGATCTGGATCTAAATTGGTGTATGCATTAAAATGTGTATATAATGGAGAACAGCGTTAATGATTTAACTAAAAAATTAAAAATATATATATAATTTTGGTATTTTAATGGTTTCACATTGAAAATTTCAGCTAGAAAACATATTGCAACCAGTTATTTTTCTACCAGTAAACTGTCATACTATTCAGGTTTTTTTTTTCCCTTTCCTTGATATATACGCATTTTTATGCATGTGCGACCAGTGTAGATCCAGATCAGCCGGCACATCCGTGCCGTCTGATCAGGATCTGCACTGGTCGCATTTTGGTCAGGAATAACCTTACGAATCAAAAAGCAAACAGTTGAGATCCTGATCAGACGGCAGGGATGTGCAGGCTGATCTGGATCTAAACTGTTTGCCCTGGCAATAAAGGTGTATCTATTAACTAGAAATGTGTCCATAGGACACGGATGCCCCCGCTATGCATCGTTTCCAGATACTAAAGTGCAATGATGGGAATAATAGCATTTCAAAGACAGTGATGTTCGAGTAATTATAAGAATATGAATAAACTTGATGATCAAGTAAATTATTTGTATTTGTGGCACTGTTGTCTTCTCATTACCGAAATGTCTGTGAAGAAGTTGGTGGTAATGCAATGCAATGTCATAGTGAACATTTGTGCCAAGTTATTTTGAAATCCCTTCATTCATAAAGAAGTTATAGCCCGAACAAGTAAATTCAAGTTTTAGTAACTGTGACCTTGACCTTGGACTTACAGGCATGGGTAATGTACGCAACACACCGCCTTGTCATGGTGAACATTTGTGCCAAGTTATTTTGAAAACCCTCCATTCAAAACAAAGTTTAGCCCGGACAAGGAAATTCTATTTTTAGTAACAGTGACCTTGACCTTGGACCTACAGGCATGGACATGGTACACAACTCACCACCTTGTCATGGTGAACATTTCTGCCAAGTTATTTTGAAATTACTATATTCCTAATGTAGTTACAACCCTGACAAGAAAATTCTATTTTAGTAACAGTGACCTTGACCTTGGACCTAGGCATGGGCATGGTACGGGACACACCATCTTGTCATGATGAACATTTGTGTCAAGTTATTTTGAAATCAATCTATTCCTAACAAAGTTACAGCCCGGACAAGAGAATTCTATTTTTAGTAACAGTGACCTTGACCTACAGGCATGGGCATGGTACGCGATACACCGCCCTGTCATGGTGAACATTTGTGTCAAGTTATTTTGAAATCCCTCCATTTATAATGAAGTTACAGCCTGGACAAGAAAATTCTATTTTTAGTAACAGTGACCTTGACCTTGGACCTTCAGGCTTGGGTATTGTGCGGACACACTGCCTTGTCATAGTGAACATTTGTGCCAAGTTATTTTGAAATCCCTCCATTCATAACAAAGTAACAGCCCGGACAAGAGAATTCTATTTTAAGTAACACTGACCTTGACCTTTGACCTACAGGCATGGGCATGGTACGTGACACATCGCCCTGTCATGGTGAACATTTGTGCCAAGTTATTTTGAAATCCCTCCATTCATAACAAAGTAACAGCCCAGACAAGAAAATTCTATTTTTAGTAACAGTGACATTAACCTTGGACCTAAAGGCTTGGGCATGTATGTGACATACCGTCTTGATATGGTGAACAATTATACCAAGTTATTTAAAAATCCAATAAGAAATAACAAAGTTACAGAGCGGACAAGATTTTGCAAGAAAATTCTATTTTTAGTAACAGTGACCTTGACCTTGGACCTACAGTCACGACACACCGCCTTGTTATGGTGAACATTTGTGCCAAGTTATTTTGAAATCCATCCATTCCAAACAAAGTTAAGGGCAAAGTGTATATTTTTCTTAACACAAAATGTAAGTGAAAAAGGGGCATAATTTGAAAATATTGGAAGCATGGTTATGGGTCTTCTTGGTTATGATGTAGATTTTGATGGTGAAAATATATTTCAAGTTTCAAGGCAGTATCTCAAGTAGTTTTTAAGTTATGGGCAAAATGCACAAAATATCAGAAACAAGATATATTCCTATTAAAACTAATGTAAATGGAAGTATCAAAGGGCCATAACTTCTGAACAGAACATGTAAGAGCAAAACCCCACCTTTTTGCACAACAACATATCAGGCCAAACATTGTAGTAAAGTTTCATCAAATTCCCAGCAGAGGTGTAGGAGGAGTTGCGTGCACAAGATATATTCCTATTAAAACTAAAGTAAATGGAATTATCAAAGGGCAATAACTTCTGAACAGAACATGTAAGAGCAAAACCCCACCTTTATGCACAACAACATATCAGGCCAAGCATTGTGGTCAAGTTTCATTAAATTCCCACCAGTAGTGTAGGAGGAGTTGCGTTCACGAGATATACTCCTATTAAAACTAATGTAAATGGAAGTATCAAAGGGCCATAACTTCTGAATGGAACATGTAAGAGCGAAACCCCACCTTCATGCACAACTACATATCAGGCCAAGCATTGTGGTCAAGTTTCATTAAATTCCCACCAGTAGTGTAGGAGGAGTTGCGTTCACGAGATATACTCCTATTAAAACTAAAGTAAATGGAAGTATCAAAGGGCCATAACTCTGAACGGAACATGTAAGAGGGAAACCCCACCTTCATGCACAACTACATATCAGGCAAAGCATTGTGGTCAAGTTTCATTAAATTCCGACCAGTAGTGTAGGAGGAGTTGCGTTCACGAGAATATCGGACGGACGGACGGACAGGAGCAACTCTTAATGCCCGTGGCCATTTCATGGCGGGGGCGAAATGGCGACGGGCATAAAAACTATTGCGCATAAATTTCCCAATTGGAAAGGCCAGGGCCTCTTCCCAATTTACTGATAATCTTACCCTTTAACTTATAAAGATAGTAAAGGGCATTGATCTTGCTAATGTGGCACATTTACAATACACAAAGGAAGTTGGAGTTTAAAAAATCTAAATTCTATAAAAGACTAGATGAGTTGACTAAAAAACAACTCAAAGATGTAAGGCCTTACTCCATATATACAGAAAAATTTGTAAAAAGAGGAGATCCAGATCAGCCAGCACATCTGTGCCATCTGGATCTGGACGTTACCTCACTTATATAGTAGCTGGCTATTGCATCTTAACCCTTTTCTCCATATGTACGACTTTTATTGCATAGGTGAACAATAGTAGATCCAGATCATAATGCATATCTGGGCTATCTGACCTAGATCTACATTGTTCACTACTTGGTCAGAATTAACCTAAGAATTTAAATGAGAACAGTGTAGATCCTGATCAGATGGCATTTTAAAAAAGGATTTAGCAGTTTTAATTTTTGTTGGACATTTGTCCGATTACATATTAAGAAATCCAATCGGACCTGACGAAATTTTACCGGATAGGTCCGAAGGTCAAGGGACTTTCGGGAAGTCTGCAATCTCAGATTACAAAACATGCAACACAATGGTTGGCAGTTTAGTTTATTTAATTAGACCATATAAACTAAAGTCTGGCAACTATATATAAGATAAGTGTCAAAATGTGAAAAAAGAAATGTTATCAATATAGCTTGAAGCAGTAAAATAATTTGTCTCTAAGCTAAATCTTAAATGGACTGAAAAATGTAAATTAAATAATTCAAAATGGGAAGAGAGGCTGAGCTACTATTGTTTTCAAAGTATTTAGACGTTGTTATGTTGCTAATTTTTTATTTTAAGATTCGAGTTTAAATCACTTTTTGCCTGTTTCAACATGCTTAAATTCTATAAATTGTGAATTAATTGCTTATTATGATAACCTTATAAACCCCTTATGAAAATAAATTAAAACATCTGAGTAATTTTAGTAATTACAATGATTATACATCATTTAAAGATATTTACTATGATTTATAAATTTTATACAAGTCATTAATAAAATTTATTAAAAGTGAAGATTTCTGCATTATTTTTGCCAAAAAGTTCAGTTGGCAAGTATCTGCCATCAGGACCATAAAAGGGGTATATTTCTGTCCAGTAAATACTACCAGTAAAATTTAAATACACAATGTACCGACCAAACCTTGTTAACAATCATTGTACATGCCATGTAAAACAGCACAAATTTACAAGGTGTTGTTTATCTCTAAAAGAAACTTTCCTGAGAATAGACAACAGTGCAGTGGACGAAAGATTTCAGAAAGGAGGTTCAACTTGGCAGTCTTAGGGTAGCTACATGAAGATTAAAACTTTCTAGCCAAAATCCCTGTGAATAATATATTTCTGCCCCAAAAGGAGGTTCAAGCAACCCCTCTTTATCTAACTGCCATGCGTATTGATGACATACTGTAAAAAAAGTCCAAAGACAAATATCGGGAGTGGCTTTTATTTAAGCCACATCTTGGAGCATTGTTTTTTTCACAATGATAAACATTTTGATACAGAAAAATGTACCAGGGTTTCCAGACTTCCTGAAAGTCACCAGACCCCCGGACCTGTCTGGTAAAATTTGGACTGGTCTGATGTGATTTCCAATGTTGTAGGACCGAGTGTCTGGCAAAAATTTGATCTCCATATTCCAATTTTTCTCACTAAATTACAATTTTACTCGTTGTTTTGATTCGAGACTGTTCCAAAGGGAAATGAGTGAGGATATCTGAATGAAATATTTTACGTATTCCTCATCATGACAATTCGTACCACTCAAAAAAAACCCAAAACACCCTTAATACTGTGTTTTGCTTATTTAGTGTGTTAAATGTTTCGGTCAGACAGAATTTGTTTCAGTCAGACAGATTTTCACATCTTGTCTGACCACATGTCTGACACTTTTTTTTAACTTTCGGGAAGTCTGGGTTTCACCAAGGCCATTATTGCTAGTTGCATGGGACAAGCCATAATTTCAGGACCCAATTTGCGACATGCCATTTTTTTTCCTGACATGCTTTAACTCCCATAGCGACTTGTGTCCTGAGTATATACACTCACCGGCATTTCTAATTACACACTTTTTATAGACGAAAATAACTATCAAAATATTTGACTTTTTCTAAAATCTGAAAAAAGTAATTGGATTAAGTTTTAACAGCGAATTATTATAGCACTGACATTCTTAAACTAATTGCACAATAAAATAGTTCTGTGAAAGCATTTGTAGCGTAAATGACCGTCGCCGAATATGACGTCACGTGCATCGCGTTACGTCATTTTCGTACACTCAACATGGTATTCAATCATCGTAATATCAACGTTATGCCGTAGTTATTCTAATTAAAACAATTTAAGGGCAGTAAAATGAAGGTAAAGAATTGTAACTTACCTGTCTTACTGACATGCCAGCTTGGAGCATTCCAACGGCACGCGCTCTCTCTACCAAAGTCATACGCGCCATTTTTTGTGAGTTTTTATACCGGCCTTTTTATCTCTGGCTAGAATTCTAATGGTTTTGGCTAAATTCAAACTTGCCTAACATTTTGTACATGTGTGCACGAGGAAAATGCTGATTTCAAATTTTCGTCTCGCATGAATGAACTCGAATGGGGATTTTCGTGTAACATGCTACGATTAGACATCAACTCCAGGTACAACTCCCGTTATAACCAATTACCATAAACACCATGTTTTGATAGTTATTTTCGTCTATAAAAAGTGTGTAATTAGAAATGCCGGTGAGTGTATGTAACATATTTTATAAATTATTATCATGTATGTCATTTAAAAGGCTTTAAATGACCGAAAAAGCCATTTAATTATAAAAAAGAAATTTAATTTTTCTTTAATTTATTAAAATGGGGACCAAAACTGATATATACAGCACTGAAAATTAAACAGCATGTTGCAGCGTGCGACAAAATGGATAAAAACAGTCTATGCTGCGACGCCCCTTCCTGAAATCCTGGAGAAAACCCTGTGTACATTCATGTAGAGTTTTACTAATGTAAATTGTATTACTAAATACCATTTTCAACTTGTAAAAATTTGCTTGCCATCTAGATTCCACAAAAAATATCACGAAAGCTCAATTGGTTCAGTACTTAAGCGCAGCAACTTACCGAAAGTTAACAACTGATGTAGACTTAGAGCCATCGGCCTGTACGAACCATATTTATCTAAACTCTTAGTCACATGTTCACTCATTGGAACAAAGGTGACATCATTTTCAGTTTTGCTTGCAAGGAAGCGAACAGTTTTTGTCATTGAAAAAATCTTGTGCCATCTATAATGATGAAGATTTTGGGCTGCTTTACAAAACATTCTTGTAACCTCAAGCTGGGGTCGCATAACTTGGGGGAAAATGTCAAACTGGTGACAATGCTACATAAGGTTTGTTTTAAAATAACATTTTTCCTTTCTTTACACTTTTTCTTGTGAGAATATCGAAATAAACAAAGTTGTTAAAAGTTTGTTATGATCTAATTTTTGACAACCGGAAGTGTTGAAAACGTGACCTTCACTCACCAACTTCGGAATATTTCTTCAACGCTCCGAGAAAACGGAAAACCCGACAGCTAAATCAATCATAGAATTTAGTAAAACCTATGATTTTAATTTCAGGCGAATTTATTTTCTGTAAAATAACTTACAACTCTTTAAAATAGATCACTGTTTGCAGTACGTGCAGATTTGAAATCAGCTGTTCACTAAAGCGAAGCGCCCGTTAAAGCAAATGTGTCGCTTACCGAAATCTACCAGGGTCTTCATCGACAACGGTGAGGGGTGAAACTGTGAATAATGATCCACCAGCGCTGCTACTTTCTGAAACAGTGCTCTGCACACCCTCATTTTGATCGGCTTCTTTTGTTTTGATGACTATTTTGTTGTATCCTCCATGCACATACTCCATTATACATTGATCGGTGACGCAATGGAATTTTATCATTGGCTACCGGAATTTAACGGATAGGACCGGAAAAAGTCGGTTGAAAGACGGGGACGGATCCAGAGGAGATCAGTGTGGTTGCTCGGACCCCCGTTTGGGCAGCAAATATGTAATTTTCATTAGGATTTAGGCCAGCAAAAAGTCGAAAATTATCATTGGACTAACTTGAGTCTCTCCCCAACAATCTAGATTTTTGGATAGAGATGTGTCTAGTACTTGGGGTCATTTGTAAGTAAGTACTGAGTGGAGTCTATTATCAAATCAATAGACCCTGATTTAGGACTCAGGTAAGTAGGGGATCAAGTTAGATCCAGTGAAGGTTCACTAGGATTACTCAAACCCCTTTTGAGCAAAATTTAATTTTAATGGGGAGTTTGAACAGAGTTTGAAAATATCATGTGACTACGCTAAAACTGCCCAAAATCTCCATACTTTTAGATGTAATATTGCTGTCTCAAAACGGGTACGAGCAACCCCACTTAACCCTCTCAGGATCCACCCCTGGACCATATCAAACATGGAGAAAGTTTAATCTCGTTTAAATACACAGGTCAATGACCACTGACCAACGGTCAGTAAAGTATTCATGTGCATGTATAGCGGACAATCCATGTTTATACACCATAATAAAATGTATCGCTATATTGTAGCAGTTTTTCTATCGTACGGCATTTAACCAGATGTCTGTATTATCCATAGGCGGATCCAGAGAGGGTTTAATGAGGTTGTTTGAACCCGTTTTGGGACAGTAATATTTATTTTTCGCTAGAAAGTTGGAAATTATCATGTAACTACCTGAACACTTCTCCAAATGAACCCCCTTTTATTGATAATCTTGCATCTGACTCAGTGTTATAAGACTAGTAATGACATTATATACTGAACAAAAATAAAAAGAATCCACTTTTTATGCTTGTATTCGCATTAACATAATTTCATTTAATCATGAGCGCTTGGAATGGTATTTTATTAATTAATATTTCATTTGATTTTAAGTTTAACTTCTCACGAACATAATTTTCCACACCAAGACCGGAGCAAATGCTTAATCGAATAACAACTGATAAAGGATTTAAAACACTATATTTTCAATTTAAAGGGAGGTAATTGCAAATGGTTGGAATTTCTAGCGGTGTTTATCGAGGACCAGTTGTTTTACTATTAAATGTTTTGTGATTTTATTGACCACAAGAACTGGAGATATTGATTTTATTCTAATAAATGTAGATATTGTTTTTGAAGCACTGACTTCTGTCTGAAACCACTATTATAACAAAGGGAAAGATAACTAAGAAAAGTTTATTTCTTTGCAATGATTAAAGAAATGCAAATTTGTTCAAAGAAAGAATTTCGATTTTACGTTTTCTTTTTTTACAGGTAGAAAAGTGGATACTTTTTATTTTTGCAGAGTATAGTACTATAAGATTTCCCGTTCCTAATCCACCTGCAGTGCTAATGACCACTACAGAGCCGCAATTATTTATTTACCTATTTAAGCAAACTATTTTTACATATTTGTATGGTAATGAAATGTTAAAGAAACCATCTTTCAGTTGAAATAATTTAAAAATGAGTCAAATAAGATGCAGTTTTACTACATGAAATTTAAGGGGTCGCAAACATGCTACTTGGGTGGGGTAATGCACTAACTTTGAAGGAGATTTTCATAGAGAGTTATTTTCCAAATAAAAAAATAGATCATATCATTACAAAAACTATTCTAAATAATATGTTGAAACATGTAAATTTAGAATGTCATACAACTGAAAAGATAATCATGGGTTAATTTTTCAGGTAAAAATGTTCGTACCTATTCACATTACTGATCGACGACCGTTTTTAAAAGCAAAAGTAACATATGCAAAAACTGATCATTACCCAGATAGCAGACATAAGTTGGCCCAACATTGGCCCAACGAAGATGTTTGCGTTGGCTCAACGAAGTTTGCCAACGTTGGCCCAACGCCTTTTTGCTAATTGGGGCAACGTTGGCCCAACGGTTGGCTCGACGTTGGCCCAACGCTTGAATTTTCATATGTGTACGTTGGCCCAACGTTGGCCCATCATATGGTTTTCCCTGCATACAGTTGGCCCAACATTGGCAATACACATGTTTCCATGTATTTGGTGGGATAACAAACGAAAGGAAATATAATCAAAATACATCAACAAATTTTAATTCCACATCAATGAGTGAATACAACAGTATTCCAACAAAATATCATATTCCCTCCCGTTATGATTGCCTCTTCGCTCTTGACCACTTCATTCTTTTTCTGTTCTCTTCCTTCTCCTTTATGTTTTTTCATACCTAACACAGTCGTTCTTCGTCATTTCAATATCTTAAATGAAAAACGTAAAGCTATAGGCAGTGTAATTAATATCCAGATTTATCTGAATTTCATTTATTTGGAAATACATACATGCTTAAAAGATTATTTATACAAGTAAACAATTTTAACTATATCGTTAATATATCTTACATTTTTTTTAAATATAAGTTATTAGAATTTTTTAAAACAAAAATGTTTAATAAGTTCAACTTACTTTTTAAGCTGCAAAAGTTGTAAAACAGCAACATCGTCTATACTCGCAGCAATCTATAACACATTGAAACGGTTTATGAGCTTTATTTATAAAGGGTGAAACTCGGGTCAAACCCTGCATTATCAGACATCTTGAGTAATTTATTGGCTTTCATGCGTGTACATAGAATAGGATTTCTCTCAAGTTATACAACTGATGACATATTGAAGTTTAATAGTATCAAAAATTAGCACTTTTTTGGAATAAAACACACACTTATAAACTTGTTTACATAGAATCAGAGTTATACTTGTACATGCAATAACATTATGTTAAAAATATGTTAAATTAATGATCTCATCAAAGAAAATTATAAATATGCTGATTTAATATTAAACTCGGTATATGTTTTCCCGAACTTGAGTTTAACGTTATTAACTCTCCGCAAAAGTAACACAATTAAATATAAGCTGTTTTTAAAAGTATATTTTAGTACTTCATTAAGACACCGGCCCAACGTTGGGCCATCTTACAATTAGTCCCATGCATAAATGCAACGGTCACGGATATTCTTCGTTGGTCCACCACCGGAGATTAATGTACAGACATTCAATGGTTGGCCCAACATTGGGCCAACGCAGGTTACAAATGGCTTGGTTCACATAGTTGGGCCACCGTTGGCCCAACATCGAAATTACGTTAACGGGTTTCAGTGGTTGGGCCAACCATATCATGTTATCTGGGTATGTGCAACTACCATTCGTTGTTGAGATAATACTGAAATGAAAAGCCAACTGTAAGACATTCGAGACAGACTCCAATCATGTCTTTTTTTCAGTTTTAAGGGCCTTGGACTCGAAGCAGAAACTAGATATAAAGAGAGTCTTTATAGAATTCCTTAAACATCCGAAAATTGTTTTCGAACCGCTAAAGCAGTGATCGTCAGAGAAGATTAGTTTCTAAAAATAGCCCCGACTTATAAGCCGTTGATAAAGGTCGTACAAACAATCGATGCTGTTCTACCATCAACAATGCCTACACAATAGCGGAATAACAAAAAGTATTCAAGAAAATAATCCGACTCAAAAAGGAACAAACTCGACATTGTTGTTATGAACAATATAATAGTGACATTAGATACACTGATCGACCGCACATGCAAGGAGTCCATTGGATTCATGAAAATGACAATCGTTTTTGCTAACAATTATACTACAAATTTCGATTTCAATTAGATATTAACCCAGCGAGCAACCTCCGTAAACACCTGTTTCACTGCAGCACTTCGCAAGACGCCGACCACGTTTTTTGTCTGTTCTGTTAGAACTGCCGCTCCAATCAAAAGACGCTGTATTTTGCTTCAAATTGATTTTGTTGTCAATCATTTTTTTGTCGCTCTGGATTTGTGGATGTTGAAACAATAAATAAAGGTGTGGCTTAAAGTAAAGCAACCTGAAGGGGTGATTAAAAATGAACAACGTTCTGTCAATTATACTTACCCGCGCTTCAATTATACCTTCCCGCGCCTCTACTCAACGAAAATATCAGTCGCCTCGCATCGAGACTGAAATCGAAGTCTTTAGTAAATATTTGTGTAAATATTGTGTAGCACTCAACCCGGGGCTAGGCATCGTGGGCAGTAATATGCATTCCTATAAATGCCCATGGAAAGGCTCAATGGAAAAAAAGTCTGCATTTATTTTGATATATGTCGTGTTTGGCGGCTTTCAAACTCCCCTGTTTATATCCCACCGCTTGCGTATACTCACAGGTATGGGTTTTTGGTCATTTTGTTAATGAAGTTTAGAGTTCGGATGCAAAAGGGTTTTCTTATAATGTTTTAGTATGTGCTTGGTAATTAAAGCATTATTTTCACAGAACCTAGAGTGCAAATTAATACATCCTCAGATATCTTCACTAAAATCTAGCTGCAAAGTGTATTTTTTTTCAAAATTTTCATTTTTTTGCCAGATTTCTCCATTTGTAATGTTTGTCTTAATGCATTGACGCCATACATTTCTTAACAATTAACACCAGCATAAAAAACTGTTACGTAGTTCTACACAAATATTTACATGCAAAAATTTTCGGAAAAATCGGGACCGTGTAGAATTTCTGATAGCGTACGGGAAAAGTCGAGAATAGCTTGAATTTTTTTTATTGTTCTGTGTTGTAAATCTAAGTTGTTATTGTCAAAAAGTTGAATATCTTTATATACCTGAAAAATTCCCCAAATATTCATATAAATCCCCCTCAGGCAAACGGCATGATTACCGTGGCAACCGCAAAGGATATCTGTATGTTATCAGTAATAAAATTGTCAAACCTTTCATAAAATATCACGGACAGGGTAAATGTAAGACCTAGTTACTGATGAGTGATGACCAATTGTGAAAATAAGTTTCAAACTGCTTTTGACAGTAAAATTTAAAAATAAATAACACATAAATATTTGAAATAAAACGCAAGTATTTCTACATAAAGTAAAGGACATCAACATTTGAGATGGCTACCGTATTTCAGCATATTTCAGCATGGTAGTAATTACACTCGCGTCAAGAAATAAAGTCATTTTACTTATCAGGGTGGCTATACAACGTGTCTTTTAGAATGTCGTGCACATAATTATTAATATTGAAAAAAAACTCGCTTAAGGTAGGATATTTAGTATTTCACAGTAACTTGTCCACCGATTTTGATGAGATATTCCGCACCGCACATGTCCATATCTGGTGCCCGTACTTCTCGAACTTCACAGAATTATATACAAACCGTCACATCTCAATAAAATTGTGTTGAAACAAGTGGAAGAAAATGCCAAGGCTAAATATTTAGAAATGAAACCAAGCTATCGGGATGCTAAATGCAGGCATGTCAGCAACCGCTGTATCCCGGCACTTCGGTTGTACTCGAAAGATTATCGAGCGTTTACGGAGACGATTCCGTGTCGCAGGAAACATTGCTGACCGTCCTCCTCGAAGTGGTAGGCCACGTGTGTCCACTTCTGCCAATGATCGCTTGCAGCACCTATTAACAGGCGTCTTACTGCAGCAGCAACCGGGCGACAGTATGGTATTTATCCACAGACTCTCCGAAATCGGATCAGACAGAACGTTTAGCCTATTCGTGGGTACCGACCATACTTCAGTCAAATTCACACCCTACGTCATCGACCTGCAAGGCTGAATTTGTGCCGCCATCAACTGGGCTTCGGACGTGCTGATTGGGATTTGATTTTGTTTTCAGATGAAAGCTGGCTTATGTTTAGTCAAGCTGACGGACGTGAACGAGTTTTTCGCCGTCGGGGGAGAGCGTTTTGCCGATGCATGCGTCATTGGGACGGGCCGTTTCGGAGATGGTTAAGTCTTAGTGTTGGGTGGAATAATGGGAGGTAACAAGATTCGCTTGATCGTTAATAATGAAAACATTAATTCTCAGACTTCCATAAATGATGTTCTTGCTGTAGAAGGTCTTCCTTTCATTCAGTTACATGGTCCATATGTCAGTTTTATTCACGATAATGCCCGTCCACACAAAGCCACAATGACCAGGCAGTTTTGGGCGACAAAAGCAAGTCAATGCCTTGGCCTGGCCTGCGAATTGTCCCGACCTTAATCCTATTGAATACATATGGACGAGTACTTGAAAAGCGCGGAATTCGAAGAAATCTTGCAATACACACTGTAAATGAACTTGCAGAGGCCTTAAACGCTGTTTGGGCCACTTTACCTGCGCCGTTTATAAAGCGTTACGTCAACAGCATGCGCCGCAGTATCACAAAATGCATTGGACACAATGCGATACTGACACATTAAATTGAATCTTCAATCTCTTTTTGTTGGTTGATAGCTCTCAAATCAATTTAAACCAGTCATGTAATGCAGTTGTGTCTTACAAAATTAAGTGTGAAAATGACCCCCCCCCCCCCCCCATGTGATATCACTCGATTTAGTTCAATGAAAAAATTATCAAAGTGACATCAAATGTTCAAAGCACGTCAGCAAATAAAGATTCTTTATCACCGACAGTAGAAACAAGAAAAATTTTGATGCAGGGCATCAAGTCGAAGCGAGAAGAATTTTCATGTAGTTACAACAATGGCAAAAAATGGAAAGGCAATATAAAAATTATTGCACAAGCAAACAGAACCTTAAATCTATTTACGGTTATGTTGTTAGGATATTCATTGTTTGCTTGAAACATTTAAAAAGTCAATAATTGGCTGACACTAAATGATCAAGCGTTGGCACATGAAGTTTCAACACATAATGGATGTAGAATATTTAATATTCATTAGCAAGTTGCAACAAGACAGTATGATAAGTTTTATAAAGTACATGCCTTTCCTAACAATTATATTGCAGGATATAACAAACATTCTCCTCACTCTCACCAGAAATATGGTATTGAATATAATATCACATTATTAAACAGTCATTGTTTTAAACTTTAAGGCATTGATCTGTTCGTCGTTACCGTGTCATTGATAAAAAATATATCTCTCAAACGGCGAAATGAAGTTTCCTCAAACTTTGCACAAACCATTGTTATTAAAACATGTTTAATTTACATATGCTAAGAAATGTTAGAAAAGTAAAGAAAACATCCCTGAAATTCTATTTGCAATTTATCACAAAAAAGAACCTACACTAAACATCAATTTGAATATATTCGTGAGTAACGAGTTACTGACAATAATATAAGGTCCAAATGTATTCAATGTGAGTTATTTGTAAAAGTGTGTTTGACCTTCCTGGTCGCAAAAATGGATGACCAGTGTGTCAAACCAGTGTGTACGACATACTCCATTTTCCAGGTGTGTACGACACTCATTATGAAAACTGTAAAAAAATCCATTAGTAGCCCGAGTCCGGATAAAGTACAATATGCGTACGTTCCAGAATAGTAAATAATACTGGCTAAATAACATGGTTAGCGTTAATAAAGTGTTACGAACGAGAATCATTGGATTTTAGAATTGTGTGTGCACGACATTTAAACTTTGACACTTCAGATAAAATTTGTCTTTGAATGTTTGAGAAAACAAGCCGCAAACTAAAAAGAGAGGCTATCTGTGGATGAAAATGCTTTATAACAGAAGTACTTTATCTGGTCAAAATCGGTCAAGAAATTACTGAGAAACAAGGGAAAAAACCTACCTGAAGCAGGTGATTTTTCCCAATATAAATATGTGCACGACATTCTGAAAGTCACGTGGTATTGCACGGAAGCTAGTTCAGTAGCCATTGCCTGCTAGCTAGTAACATATATCGGTTTTATTATACTGGCGCGCATGCGCCAGTATTAACTAACGATGCTGTGAACTCTGCGACGCGCAGTCCTTAACTTCGGGTGTATCATTGCGACCACGAGAGCGTATCAAGTAAGTGGTCACCGCGAGAGCAGGCCGAAATGTTCTGCACAAGAGTGAATCACAATGCAGCACACCATTCCACGAATTCTGAGCGATTGATAGTAAGTTTCCGTGTAATTTTGGAGCATCCATGCCAAAAATTCCATCGAACAATGTAGAGTGAAATCATGACCAGCTACGGCAGTGAACAAGCAACTGGATATGAATGAGTAGTTTAGTTACGCCTGAAAGATTTCGTAGTTGTGTGGCATAAAGAGTAGTGCATTTTAAGAAAATACAAATATTTCGAGAAGGAATGCGAACTTTGAAAGATAATTCTACAAATAAAAAAAGAAAACAATTTAATGTTGTGATTCGAACAACTATGAAAGGATATTAAAAGAACGATTAAAAACAAATCAGTCACGTGACAAGCGGGAGATAGCGTGGGTTGCCATTTTGGTTAGGTTGGAGTAGTTGTGGATCGAGATTTTGCTCGGCTAACAAGGACCGGGCCGGGTCCCAGTGTTCTCCCCAGACAACCGTTAACAAGCTTTGATCTATTTCCAACAAGTGTTAAATTCGCCGACATCCATTTATTCAAAATCGACATGTCATAATTTTCTGTTTCTTGCATTGTAAACACAGGTCGCTTTTCAATACACACCTCATTCAAGGTTAAGCAATGGGCGATTTGACCAATCACAATCGATTTCTTTACTATCAGCTGGATAACTCCGCCTCTCCACGTGGTGAATTCGCAAGTCTTTCGGTGTCGTTTGATCGTATTTTGGCTCTGTTGACTCTTGATATTCTCAATTAATAGCGGAACCCGGTGTGTTTAACATAATGTTCAATGATTTTAATGAGATGCGATCATGAGTAATTATTTGGTTATTCTTAGTTCTGTGATAAGAAGACAAACACTTCGAAAATTGTACTGTATACATGTATGAAAATAATTGTGCGATAATGGATTTGTTTTAAACAAATCTATTGGCAAGTTGCATTTAGAACTTAAATTGCAAAAGAAATACATTCGGTGGCATTTTACTGCGCTATCATCGTAACGATCAGTTCATTTTCGTCGGACACATTTTCAAGTATGCATGACGACTCGTCAATTCTATCTTATTTCAAGAGAAACCGGCCTTGTGAGGCTGATGCCAACTCCATCGGGCATTCTGAACTTCAAAATTCTAGAAATGAGATCGAGATCATTTCCGGATAGCCCTTCAAGAGCGACTCTTACGACGCCAAGTACCCCTTCACGTCGTGAAATTACTCCGACGCCGGACGCGGTACCCCAACATGCCGAGACACTGAATCAACGCCGGCTACCTCGAACAGCCAGTTCGATCCAGTCAGGTGTCGATCCTAAGTGGAAGAAAGTCTACTTCTGGTTGCAAGAAGTTGGCAATGTTTTTT
Source organism: Corbicula japonica (assembly GCA_038501625.1). Lineage (NCBI taxonomy): Eukaryota > Metazoa > Mollusca > Bivalvia > Venerida > Cyrenidae > Corbicula > Corbicula japonica. The sequence goes on along the minus strand of JAZAYU010000117.1, from coordinate 1,262,698 downwards.
TTATATATATTTACTTAGCCTTGTGACTTGCATTAAATAAATAAAATAACTCAATTTCATGCTACTATATATAAAAAGGGAAATATGCATATCAGGAATCGCCACACTCATAAAACACAGCCTCCCCTGCAGCAAAAAGAAGAGAGGAAAATAAATGATTTGTTTGTTGATTGTTTAACAAAAAAGGGGAACCGTATGGGTTAGCGCCTTGGAAAAGTCAGTAGCAAAATAATTTGCTACTAGGGGTTTAAACCAGGTTCTTGGGGTGCACTACATAATTTATTATACCTGTTTGTGTTAACTGAATACCTATTATGATATTATTTTTATATATGTGAAGCTATCTATATGTTTACTGGTATCGTAAATTAATTTAATTTCAGATTGTGAGTGGGGTTTTTCCACCTTATCAAGAGTGAAGACTAAGCTTAGAAGCAGGCTTAACAATTCAACATTAAATTCATTGTTTATGATATCCATGGAAGGTCCTGATGTACTGAAGTTTGATTATAATAAGGCCGTCAGAGCTTGGGCCCAAGAAAAAAAGAGGCTTCTGAAAGTTTAATCCTAATTCTGTCAGTTGTAATGAAACACTGAGTTTGATATGTGTGAGATATCTTGGACAATGAAGGTGAAAAACTAACTATACAGAGTATATAGTTGACATTGTAACTTGATGAGATCAGATCAGTTTATGTTATTAAAACACATGTTGACATACTGTTTACACATTGTTTCACATTATTTATGTTTTTTAACTTTGAACCTTTCTTGGCTGTAAAGAGATAAAAAAACATCTATGTACTATATACAGTTTTTGCAGTAAACTTTGGTACAAATATAAAATTGTATAAAATGATAGTTAAAAAATAAAGTTTCGCGAGCTTGTATCCACGAAATATCCAGCGACAACCCTTCCAAAAATCCTGGGGAGACCGTCAGTAAGTTGGCGAATATTTTTGTTAATGCATTGTTGCGATCGACGTAAAAATTAAGATTGTAACTGTTTCAGTCTCTTAAGGTACATGAGCCTTGTGCATTTCATTGTTGACAATACTCAGTTGTGGCGGAGCCTGATCATCGTTATTCTAGCAAAATTTAACCACTAATCATACGCTTCTGCATCAAAAAGACCCCCGCCTAAGATTCAGGTGAAAAAAAAGTGGAAAACCTAATTTCCTTGCATCAAAATACAAGTACCTGCATCTATTGAAATCCCTGAATATACAGAATTATTTGCTAATGTTGATGATAGTAACTGTCACAAAGTTTAACGAAAAAATCACACATAGTTTCATATGTTTACAGTAATGATATCTGTGCAGGGCATGTTCGATTCAACCAGCGCGCCAGTATTTCAACGCTTTCAGCGCTTTGATATCTATATGATGTCATTCTAGCAGGGTACATCTTGCAAGAATGTTTATGTGTGTTGAAACAAGACAGCCAGGACTAATCGTGCGTATCCTTATAGAGGAATACGTTTTAAAGAGGAATAACTCATGTATTTTTTCTAATGTTAGGTTGAGGTGTAATTTCCCTTGAAGTGCAGCAAAACTCGCGATGGATGGTTGCGAAAATGAGCAAAAGCACTAAATATAAAACTTTTCCATACATCCGTTTCCAACGTGTATGTTTTGTAAAAAACATTTAACAAATTCAGTTCAAATTATTAGGTGCACCTTGTTTTTCACAGGGATGTCGAAGAGCAAGTGCAATAATTGCAGAATTGTCAACACAATGAACAGGGTATGGCGGTGGCTCGACCGGACGGATAGATATCCTTTTAAAGATATTCTTTTATCTATCACTTATACATTTAAATGCAGACGAAAACGGAAACCGCTTCGACAATTACAGGGTGTCTAGGGAAGCACAAAGAAATGTTATTAATGTATCGTACGTTAGGAAACGTCAGAAAAAGCTAATAATTTTAAATGCCTAAAATGAGTATTGATACCGACATCAAAGTTTGAATGTGACAATGAAATATAACTCTTACATATTTTATTGCTGTTCATACGTATTTGTCTCCCTTGCATATAACGTTATCGGGAAATGGAAAGTGCATGTCAATCTCTGAATAATTATTATGATGAAAAGATTTTAGGGCAGCGGCATTTTATTTTCGGGACAGTCAATATTCATTCGTCTATGCAGTTTGTCTACTGTGCCACTTACATAAGAAATACCAATCTCATTCGCAGAGTTCTCGTTCCTTACTCTCACTACATCTCTGCGAAAGGCTCAATGTCAAGAATTTTGACCAAACTCAGCAGCATTATTGTATACATTTATCATTATGAATTTGAAAGCATGTGGTAAAACAAATGACAGAAATCTTTACTATCTTTCATTCAAACCGAAGAAACCCAAGCAATTTTAAATGTAGTTGGTGAACTTTTTTGAGTTAAAGTTAAAGTAGTTGAAAGTAGTCCCAGCCTATGAGAGAGGTGAATGTAATGAGCCGATAGTGTAAGAGAATGTTACACATCCTGATAAGAGTGCATAGATATGTAGGTTGATCGTGATCTACAACGGTAGCACAGAAAATAAAACCAAAGTCCATGAAGTAAATTGTTAAGCATGACATTTTATTATTTTAAGGTATTGCGCCTTTTGCCATTGCTTTGCCATAGACAAAAAAGTTTGATGGAAGTGCATTGTGCCGTTTGAGAGATTTTTATATTTTTCTTTTTTGTCTATGGCAAAGCAATGGCAAAGGCGCAATACCTTAACTGGAATCGAATTATAAAAGAGGTCAAAGATGATCCAGGCCTGCCAAATCTCCGGACTTTATCCGAAATCTCAGGATTTTAAGTTACTTCTTCGGATCTCCGGATTTATAGTCAGAATCTCCGGAGTTCTATGAAATTGTAAAAAAAATAGATTTTGTCTATGGCAAAGCAATGGCAAAGGCGCAATACCTTGACTGGAATCGAATTATGGAAGAGGTCAAAGATGATCCAGGCCTGCCAAACCTCCGGACTTTATCCGAAATCTCAGGATTTTAAGTTACTTCTCCGGATCTCCGGATTTATAGTCAGAATCTCCGGAGTTCTATGATATTGTAAAAAAATAGATTAATTAAACCTAATTTAAAGTTGTGCAATGAACGTTATAGTTATTTTACTGCAGTCACATATGTACTGTTTATTCCGGGATAACGAGGACGTGGTCAGTGACATGCTGCCTCAGTGTCTCTTGCACAACTATACAATAACCGCGTGCCATAAACTAAACAAAGCCCCCGATGTCACACCTGCCTTCCTCTTTTTTGCACTGCATGTTCATTCTAAAAATGTCAAAAACGAGTATTGACAGGCTTAACATGAAATTAAAAAATGAATTATAAAAATAGATATTCTCAGACTCCCTATCAAAATTTTATTATGTTTAGTTCCAAACGCCGCTGATCATGCAATCTGGATCTGGAAATATCCGATTGACAATTCCATGTCCACTGTCATATACACACCATTGTTTAAAATGGATCGAAATTGGTACTGTTAACTTGTGTAAATATCTAGTTGTGATCAACTCATGGCTAGTCTGCGTGGGCAGTACTTGCATTTCATTACTGCTCATGAACAGGCTCAATTAAACCGAACATACAATGTACCGTATTTTTCGTGTAAGATGGCTTTGCCTATAACAAAATATCATTTGCTTTGATGCAACAAAAATACTACCGTCACGAGCTACAGTTGTTGCTTGTATGGATATCTGTTGACACATTGCTCATCTAAAGAGTTTGTATGATTTGGTAGAAATGATTATGAATTTCGACAAACAGCTGACGCCAAAGGCTTAAAATCGGGAGTTATTTCATCAAGAACTAAAGTTGCAATGGTTAGAAGTCGTTTTAAATATTAAGTAATTCATACTGTTTTATATATTATTAATTAATATATCATAATCTTTGTTAGGAATCGAACAAATGACCCCCTGGTCCGCTAGCTTGTTAACTTGCGGTCTAACCGATTGAGCCTTTGCGGGTCCCTACTTCGTAAGCATTATTAACCCAATATAGCCTAGATGAATTACACAAATTATTTGAATTAAGTCCCTTTAATCGGAAAAATACAGAATCTGCAGCACTTGAGGTAAATAAACATCATCATCATATCGTTTCTACTTTTTCTCCATTAATTAATTTATTCGGAAATTTTGTCATTCGATTACCAAGAAGAATTAAAATAATTGAATTCAAACCAATTGAAATGTCTTAAGAGTTGGATATAAGATAGCATTGTAAATTGGTTGTGGTACTTCAGTAAGAGGAACTACTGAAGGCCCACAGGTTAAGGGGGTCAAGGTGGTCGTGCCTTATATTGTTCCTCATGTTTTGAAACCTCTCCCTGCTGTAGGGGAGATGTGCTACCTCCTCTTTCTACGGAGAGTAGAGGAGAGGAGTGGATGGCAGGGTAGAGGAGAGGAGAGGAGTGTGGAGGGGAGGAGAGGGGAGGGCAGGGGAGGGCAGGGGAGGGCAGGGGAGGGCAGGGTAGGGGAGGGACAGGGTGGTAGGGGAGGGGAAGGGTAAAGAAGGGAATGGAGGGGAGGGGAGGGAAGTGGGTGAGGTGGGATGGGATGAGGGGACGGTTGGGATGTTTGCGAGGAAAGGGGAGGATATGGGGAAAAGCAGACGACAGAGAGGAATGGGACGGGTCGGTGGGTAATCGGAGTAGAGTGTAAATTGTTATGTCAGACTTAAATTCAGATTTAAAGAGTTCCATGGCTTCCAATGGCTTATAAGTGTCTTTTAAAACACAGTTTTAACACATACAGGAATTTATTAGAGAATCCATTCTACCATGTGAAACCTTTTTTTCTGAGACTTCGCACCATTTCTTGAATGTTTTCTTGAACTTTTTACTGCGCAACAAAATTACACATTATTACGCGATTTTTTTTTAATTTGTGAACTGCCTAAAACGACATAAATTTATTAAACATAAAATATTTGTCTGAGAAGAGCCTAGTAGTTAAAATATTTAATTTCTCGTGGGAAATTGTGCCAACACGGGGGTCAATAATTACTAAAATGTACTGCCGAGCACTAATAAATAATTTTTTAACTGATTGTGAGTTACCATATTAGTTTGGACCTATTAGTAAAATACACTCATTAAGCAGTTCAAGCGCAATCCAGGCTGATTATAATATGATAATTATGATAGTGGAAATCAGTCTCAAATCTCAAGCATTTGATTTTCTGAAATGGCGACCAGTCAATCAGATGCTTGAGATTTGAGAGTGGTTTCCATTCTCAGTTTTATAACCTGAGAACCCGATCGTCCCGATCTCTCTGGGAGCTGTTAAGCGTTATATCAATAAAGTAAATAAACGTTTTAATATTGATTCGGCATTTTATAAGCCAGGAAATAAACAATAAGTATGTTGGGCAGAGGGCAGATGCATTGCATCTGCACGGGAGATGAACGACCACACCCTTCACGCGTTTCCTGACACCTTGCAGGTCAGCCTTGGTTGGTCAAAGGTAATGAGAGTAAACCCAGACAGAAAACCCAGTACAGCAGATTCCATCCAATACTGTAGGGCCCAGGCTGTGCCTTCAGCCCTGTATATTTATAATTATGGGCAGAAGGCAGATGCTTTTAGCTTCTTATTTTCTTCTCATTCCTGATATGCATATTTCCCTTTTTCTGCACCTGCACGGCAAATGAACGACTTCGCCCTCCAAGAGATTTCCTGCAACCTTGCAGGTCGGCCTTGACAGGTCAAAGGCTGTAGGAGTAAATTTAGACAGAAAATCAGGTACAGAGACCCGCAGGCAGATGGCTTTGCGATGACTTCTGGCACCTGCGCTGGTACCGGCCGTATCGACTTGCCTTTCCGCCGGACTGCCAGCAACGCCGAGAGGGTGAACCTGGCACTGAGCACTACGAGTTGAAGTGCACTGGGCACTACAACTCGTCCAGGCCTACACCTGGAGAGGTCAAACGCTCGGGGTGCAGACTGCAGTGTCTCTAGAGACAGAAGGATATCAACAACAACAGGAAATCGTAATTGATTTGTGGAAAATGAACATTGAAATTTTTAAAAGAAAATGATTTTTGAGAAAATATAGGGTTTGAGTAGTCAGAAGTATGCCACAGAAAATAACTTTGAAATATGTTAATTATGTTTTAAAATGTTCAGCGTTTAAAAGTAGCAAGTATTTTTTAAAGATGGTAAACAAAGTTCCACAGAGACTTGAGTGATACAATTTCGAAAAAAATGCCGAAACAAGTTTATCTGTCATGCTTTAATGGAAGTGAGATTTTAATATTTTAATGTGTCTTTAATTTGGTTCTTTTCAGAAATGTAAGATTTTAAGGCCTTGACCCAATAGTAAAATTGTTTGTACGACCTTTATTTAATAGGAAAATCCGATTGCCCTCCAATGAACGTGCTACATGTAACAATAGACCCTATTTTCAGCAAAATTATTATTTCTCGAATCATATATGTAATTAGAATACATCGTGCAAAAAGCACCAGACTAGGTATAAAAATAAATATCAAACATTATACAAATGTTGGGAAAGAACATTGAAAGCCACCGAACACGACAAACCTCAAAATAAATATTGCAGGCTCGGTTTGACTGAGCCTGTCCTTATGCAAAAATGGAAATGGATTATTACAGTCCATGCTGCCTAGCCTGGAAATGAGCGCTACAGAAATGACTCGGTTTGATTTTGCCTGTCCTTATGCAAAAATGGAAATGGATTATTACAGTCCATGCTGCCTAGCCTGGAAATGAGCGCTACAGAAATGACTCGGTTTGACTGAGCCTGTCCTTATGCAAAAATGGAAATGGATTATTACAGTCCATGCTGCCTATCCTGGAAATGAGCGCTACAGAAATACATCTACCGTGTCTTCAGTATATAAATGATGAATAATTGCAAATAAAAATAGTATTAGTACTATTCATTCTCGTTGCTATCTAACATTATAAAATGATCTCTGATGATTATTTAACAACGAAAAGAGGAGAAGTTTTGCGTTAACACATTAAGCTCCATTCAGTTTTGCGGCCAAGTCAAGTTACATTATGCAATATTTGCGACAACTAATCAGAGATAGTTTTCTTTTTTGTGTGTAATCGTATAATGCAAGTAATATTTGTCAATTTCTTCCGATCAGCAGATCTTAAATATAAGATCATATTAACTTTACTAAATTAAACAGTATTCTTAATATATTATTTGAATATAAAAATGAAAGTACAAAAACAGGTGAAAAAAGTTAACAATGTTTGAAGATTTCGAATGTGTACCTTAACGAAACAGCTCTTTGTTAACAAATGATATAGATAAAAATAGACAGTAGTCATTTTTAAACAAGTTCTTGAACCATTTCTAAAAAAATCGGCAAAATACATTTATAAAATTCTTCACAATCACAATCACGTCACAGTCATACTGATCAGAGCGAAAAGACATTAAAACCACCCCATCGTTATCATCTTTATCATCATCATTATTGTTTAGTCATAGTCATAGTCATTATTAACAACAGCAACAAGACATTAAAACAACAACAACAACATCATTATCATCGTCGTCTTCATCATTGACATATTCGGACAAAATCACCGGATTTTTAATGAAGAAGTTTTGGCAGATCCATGTAAAAAAGTGAAATATGCATATCAGGAATTGCAACATTCAGAAGACACAGCCTCCTCCTCACTTGTAAAATCAATGGTAGAATTTTTTCTCTTAGGATGCATTCATTGTCAAATTAACACTGTAATCCTTCGTTAAGGACAAAGCGTTTTATTTTGACTGACAGTTCTTTACGAGGCAATTTGTAAACATTTCCTGGTTTCTTTAGAATTAGTGGTCAGTATTTCGAAAATAAGTTTTGCGACAGCAAATAATGTTGTTTTTTTCCATAGGGAACTAAGGGGCTTTATTTCGGTAGGTACATTTAGTGTGTACATTCAGATTTTGTCCAGATGTTACAGAATATATTGAAAGAAACTTACCTATTCTTATTTATATATAAAAGGGAGTGTTGATTGTGAAAACTGCAGAAGAATCTCAGCCATGGTGAAATTCGAACCTACAATCTCCGGATCAGAAGGCTACACTGTTTTTCATTGAAAGGGAACAAGTAGGCACTGCTCATAATGAACATACGCACGGGCAGATCTGGTTTCTTCAACAGATTTCGATTTCAATTAGATTTTGAACCAGCGAGCGACTTCGATTAACATCTGTTGAACTGCAACACTTCGAAAGACACCGGTCACTTTTTTGTCGTGCGACGACAGTCACTTGTAAGAACTGCCGCTCCAATCAGAAGACACAGCATTCTGGTTCTAAACAGGGTGTTGCTGCCAATCAAATTTTTGTTGCTCGCGGAAGTTGAATTGAAAATGAGGCTTTGTAAAGATTTGAATGGTGCATCTAGCACCGATGCAATAACAAAAGGTGTGACTTAAAGTAAAGCAACCTGAAGGCTTGATTAACTATGAACAGCGTTCTGTCGCTACTCCTCAACGAAAATATCAGTCACCGCGCAAAGCGTCTGTGTGTTTTGGCTGCAAGCCAAAATCTAACTGAAATCGAAATCAGTAGTAACTGGTCACAAATATGAAAGAAACTAAGCCCAGTGGTTAAAGGATTAATGAAAATATAAGCTATGTTTGTTTCAGTGAAATATCGTTTTTAGTTCGTGATTTTAAGCCAGAAACGAGTGAAATAAAATCGATATTTTTACTGAATCATTTTTATCTCATGTTTTTGTTACAAATCTGAAAAATAAAAAAGGGAGGTAATAAGTTAAAAAAATGTCAATAATTTAATACCATTAGGAAACAGACATAAATACGAAATACTTTTAATGCAGGCTGGTTACATCGCGCATTGCCAGGCAGTTTTAATATGTCTTGAATATGCGTAGAAAAATGTTGCATCTATATTAATGTTTTAATGTCATATAAGCTTAAATTACAGTTAAATGGCTGCTGATCATAACAGCTATCTAACATGGTGGAATGGAAATTATGTCATTAAAAGAAAAAAGCGTTATATCACCTTACCGATTTATATTGTAATGTAACACCTGTTTGTCGACAGTATATTGATATTTTATTGTTGTTGGATCAGCCTTACGTCACAGCGATGAAATGTCAGAATCTATATACATCAGGGCGTAAAGCTACAGTTTTCTCTCGTATAATGTTATGACAATGACGTCATTGAATACATAGATTCTAAATAAAATGATATATTAACGGTCAATAAATTAAAATTCTTCCTTTTATGGGGACGATTAGGTTCTGCTTGCAAAATTCTCATTGTCACTACATCTTTTGCTTGATTAATAACATGTAATCGCTTTAAACGTTCATTTGCATTAGAAACATACCTCGATCACCTCGATCACATTACAGGCAAAATATGTAGATTCCCATTAATTATTAATTTTGACATTCAGCACGTTCGTTGGAAATTAAAAAAAAGGAACGCTATTTTAATATTGTACAATATGAAAGAAATTGTCATTTATGCAAAACGAATTTTATTGGAAACGAATATCATTTTTTGTATGGCCCATATTTAAAGAGACATTATTTAAAACCATATAGGCTGTTGTTCACATGTTTTCGCGATGAAATTCTGTCGTTACACAATGCGCAGTCACGATTTCAAGACCTGTAACTGAAATTTCAGAGAAGTATAATTATAACATTATTATGTGATTATTACCTAGCTGGTACGAAGTTTCTTGTTTAAAAATACATGTACCTTATTAAGATGTTTCTTGTTTAAAAATACACAATTAAGAAAACTGTTTTTTTCAAAAATACATACAATCTTTCAAAAGGAAATTCAGTTACTGTATAAAATTTTTACTCTTTAATTTTAAAATTTCGGACACGCGTCCTTTATCAAGAAAAATACGGAATTTAAGATATAGAATTGACTATCTAAAAATTCTGTATTTTTCATGATATAGTGTCCGAAAAATTAAAACTAATGGTGTAAATTTTAAGTAAGTGTTTTAAAATACATATTGTATACACTTGTCATTGTGATATATGTATATAGCTTATATTGTATGATGAAGATTGTTATATATTTCCTAAGCTTTGAATATGACGGGTTGCGTTACGAAAAAAGGTACCTTCGAAGAGTTGACGTCGATTCTTGAAATGACGTCACAAGGTTGAGCAGACGACACAACTTATTCTGCATTTCGCGGTAAAAATAGCACTATGTTGTCAAAATGTGTGAGAAAATCCCCAATAAGTTACGAGAAATAATACATAATTGTAAGTTATATCTATTTCCAAATAGATTCTATATTAAAAATTAAAATAAAATAATACATTACTTACCGAGCTTTGTCTCGCCTTGCATTACCGTGTCCCCAGCCCTCACCACACTTCACCTCACCTCAACATACCCCACCCACCCAGCCACCCACCTCACCTCATTATTTCAATGAATAAAATCATCCAAAAGGGATGTCAGTAAGAACATGTTTGTTTAAGTTTCACTTTTTAATTTTGAAGTTTCGAACGCTTGTTCTTTTTCAAGAAACATACAGAAATTTCGTAATATATATATAAAAAATAGTAGGTAGTAGTTGAGAATGAAAGAAAAGTAAAGGGACTCCGCTGCGGATGGACGTCGACGTTAATTAAATACGTCTCAACGTCACAATGCCAACGTTTGCGTCATTGACAACGACGTCAAAATATAAAATCGAACACAGTTAATAAGACACGATATTTTCTCAGTCCAAATAAAATACAAAGTATGCAAGAAAGTGGAAGCAAACTTTATGAAAGTTTGCATACGACAAGGTAAAGTTGTTGTGTTTTTAAATTGATATTTTTAAACAATAACTCGCGTGCGATTATAGCAAAAAGTACTTGTAACTCTCAAATTAAACAAAATTCTTTTGAAATATGTAACCGTCATTTTACAACGATAATTATCAATGTTAATTTAAACTTTTATTGACTCATTACACAGTTATTTATTGTATACATGTTTATTTCTTTTGCAGTCAAAATGCCCAACATAATGCCGCAAAGAGCGATTTGGATGAATTTGTTTTTGACTTTTCATCCATGCTTACGGATGCTGAGAGCTGTGTTGAACTGAATGCCGATTTAGTTACCGACGAATTTACAACTGATTCAATCTTTTATGGTAAATTATAATCCTTTTTTAGATTCAACATTTGTCAGAGACTATAAAATAAGAAATGACAATTTAAATAATTCTAGATGCTAGACATTGAAAAAAATGTTGCGTACATTTAATTTTACAACTTTATTACAAAAAATCATTTTTTCTTTAAACAATAATAATATTTTTATTACTTTTTATTAGAAGCTGTCATTCTTTTATTTGATAAAATGAAAGTTGCTAAATCGCATAATAGAAAGCTAGCCTGCTACCCATATAAAATGATACGGCTATATTTTAGATTTGCAGACAGATAAGGGTAATAAACGAAAGCACATTGAGACTGATGGTTCATCCGACCCACCCGTTTCTTCTGACACCTCGGGTTATGAATCTGACAGTGAAGACGAGCGAGAAGTAAAGCGGGCAAAGAGAAAGAAACTACGAGCTAGAAGATCTAGGGGTAATAATAATAATAATAATAATAATAATAATAATAATAATAATAATAATAATAATAATAATAAATAATAATAATAATAATAAATAATAATAATAATAATAATAATAATAATTAAAATAATAATAATAATAATAATAATAATAATAATAATAATAATAATAATAATAATAATAATAATAATAATAAATAATAATAATAATAATTATAATAATGACTTTATTTTACGAGGGTGATTTAGGCTATTTGCAATTTCAATTTTCAATAAGGCTCTCAAAGTATGTACATGTACATAGACATTTGACAAAGATAAACAGTATAATATTGTTGCAAATACATATAACAAAAGTAACAAAACTACAAATCAACACAACTAGTTGCAGATTCATAAGCAGTTTTATTCAAGAAACTGCGATCAAGAAGATCTAGGGGTAAAAAGTTATGCAATTTCATAAGCAGTTTTATTTAAGAAACTGCGAGCTAGAAGATCTAGGGGTAAAATTATTATGCAATTTCATAAGCATTTGTATTTAAGAAACTGCGAGCTAGAAGATCAAGGGATAAAAATCGTTATGCAATTTCATAAGCAGTTGTATTTAAGAAACTGCGAGCAAAAAGATCTAGGGCTAAAATCATTATCCAATTTCATAAGCATGTGTATTTAAGAAACTGCGAGCTACAAGATCTAGGGGTAAAATCATTATGCAATTTCATTAAGCATTTGTATTTAAGAAACTGCGAGCAAGATGATCTAGGGTAAAATCATTTTGCAGTTTCACAAGCAGTTATATTTAAGAAAATGTGAGCTAGAAGATCTTGGTAAAATCATTATGCAATTTCATAAGCATGTGTATTTAAGAAACTGCGAGCTAGAAGATCTAGGAGTAAAATCATTATGCAATTTCATAAGCATTTGTATTTTAGAAACTGCTATCTAGAAAATCTAGGAGTAAATATCATTATGCAATTTCTAAGCATTTGTATTTAAAAAACTGCGAGCTAGAAGATCAAGGGATAAAAATCGTTATGCAATTTCATAAGCAGTTGTATTTAAGAAACTGTGAGATAGAAGATCTAGGGGTAAAATCGTTATGCAATTTCAGAAGCAGTTTGATTTTGTCAATATCGGTTTAAGTAATGCTATGTTACAGTTAGTGTTTATCAAGTGAAGTTTTTACAATTAAGAAACCTCAGGGAACAGAGCGAAGTGACCGTGGTTTCTTAATTGTTGAACTTCACTTAATATACACTAACTAACATAGTGATCGCCACAAGTTTACCTTACAACTATCGGACATGAAATCATACTATTATGAATATTCAGTACTTTACAGATACTCAATAATTAGGCGGTTAAAGCGTGTAGTTTTAACAGATAAGAGGCGGAGAATATTTGAAATTCTGGCTCAGTGATTGGATGGAAAATTGTGGTGAACACTAATCGAAGTTTTGTTCTTGTCACGTTTTTGTATATAACCCTTTACTCCATATATCGTCATCTTAATGCAAGAACGGTACGACGGTACGAGTACCATTAAAATGAGAAGGCGATATACTGGTCTTCCTCTAAAATGGTGATATACGGGTTTTATCACGTTGACGAACAATATAGATCCAGATCAGCCGGCACATGCTATCCGTCTGATCACGAGCTTCACTGTTCACTTTAAGAGTCATTAAGTTATTAGAATTCCAAGAACAGTATTATCAAAGAGTCAAGAAGAATTGTAAAAATTTAAATAAATGCCTTTGTAAATACTAGTAATATGTTATTTTATTTACCGTCATAATATTTATCTATTAACCACATAAACCATGGTAATATCCAAAATTCAATGAAACCGCATAACCCTTGGTAATATAAAAAAATTCAGTTAAAATATGTTTATCTTAGAGTAATTGTTTACGTTGAAGCAGAATAACATGCTTGGTAAAAGAAGATGCTGTGATCGGCCATGCGAAAATAAGACGATTATTTCAATTCTGTTTTAGATGACACAATTCCTAGCCCTGGTGTATCACGTGGGGTGAAGAGCGATCTAGAAACAGAAGATGCTGACAATGCGCCTGACAAGCGTCTACATGACACACCTGCAACAGACGAGAGTCCTGCGAATGAGTCGAGTTTAGGAGAATCTATAATTGATGCACTAGGACTAGAACTAAGTTCAGATTCCAGCTCGGATTCTGAAGAAAATGTAGCATCGCTAATTTCCTCTTACAGTGATAAATATATAGACTCTGACTCGAGCTCCGGTTCCGACACATCCTCCGAGCTTGACGATTCAAGCTCCGATTCAGCTTTTAGCTCTGATTCTGAATCCAGCTTAGGATGTTCCGGCTATGGCGATTCGAACACCGATTCTGATGCTATTGAACGCGATCCTCGACTTGCCAGTCTAATTCCCAAATGTCCAAAATCATGCGTTTGCCGAGCTGGACCAAGCGATCCACCGACCCCGATCGAGCGAGAAAGTGCTGTAGGCACCCCCTTGTTAAAGCGTCTGCTTCTAAAACGTCTGCTGGGACCCGCCAACAAGTCACCTTACTACTGCTGCAGACGTAAATGCTGTCTCAAATGGGAAAAAGGTTTCCGGCGATGAAAACGATGGTTCTCTGTGTTGTGATTAAGCTGAACTTTACAAAATGCTGTATATGTCATCAGTAAGATATAATGATACAATTCAAACAAGCAGAATACAAAATATATGTATCGTATTCATCTTCAAGAGCTTTGTTCTTTTTCGGCGTTACCAGTCAATTCTCACTTTTGACCTAGTTTTTCGACCAATGAAATGTTGTAAATGAAACTTATTATGCAGCGGGAAAATCAACAAGATTATTTCGATTGGGTTTTAGTGGGTGTTGTTTACGATTACCGTAATGATTTGTATATTGTTGATAAGTATTTAACTGACACTAACATGATCAGGCATTTTTATTTTTTAAAGCGATAATTGTATCGGAGAAAAACATATTTACGGTATAAATAACCAGTTTAGTTAAATACGATTTTATATGGAATATTTATGGGTGTCAGGTAAACATTTTAGTACAATACACAGTTAAAAACGACAGAGAAGTGAAGATATTTCTAGTTCTTTCTGGTTCCTTTCTAGTTCCTTTGATACTGATTGTTAATTTTAAGTCCAGAAACACATAAGGCTTGGTGTAGTGGTAATCACACTCGCTTACAAGCGGAGGTCCCGTTTCAATACCCGGGAGGGTCACTTTTTAAAAGATTTTTACGTAAAAGTTGGTAGTTGCACTTGCAACAAGTTGTTATTATTTATATTTATTATATTTCAAGGACATGTATTCATCTAAATTTTACTGAAACTGAAAAATGTAGATCAAGACTTAATATAAGACATTGCTTCTTTAATCGATGTATTATCACAAGACGAAATTGTTGCACAGCTTCAACATTTTTGGACAGACACTTTCAATTTAATAAAATAATGGGGTTTCCATGACTCGGTCGCTTTATCCCTAGGCCATACTAAGAAGGCAGGGATGGTTCGTCAAAAGCTGTAACAAGTAAAATAAAATTACTAAACTGTGTCGGCTTCGCCGCTATATAGGTTGAACTTTGATGACTTTACAATTTTTAAAATGATAATTATGGATTTTGAGCCATGATTTTGTCAAAAATACTGAACAAATCTTAATCAATGCTATTTTCTACCGCGAAATGCATATTCTTGCATACCAGATCAGGTCATCCGGTGATTTCACCCGTGTAGGAAATTATGATTCTACACCCCCCCGTGTAGAATGAGTCACGTGAGTGACGTCATATATTCAAGTTATTGACGTCATTTATAAAAACGGTTAGCGTTAATGTCAATATTTCAGCATAAGGAAAATAAAAAAAGTTTGTATACATGCATAGAAAAGTTATAAATAATAAAAGGTATGCAAGAAAAAGTATCTTGCATGAGACATTCGGTAAAGATAGAAAAATCTGCCACCTCGGGTGAACTGTTTTGGCGGGAACTCGGCAGAGCCTCGTTCCCGCAAAACAGTTAACCCTCGGTGACAGATTTTTCCATCTTCACCTCACACTCATGCATGATACTTATAATACGTAATCCCGTCTGCTCAACGTTATGACATCATTTCAAGAATTGACGTCAGCTGTTCAAATGTATCTTTTCCGTGACGTACCCCATATTCATACGACCCATATATTTTCAGGTAAAACTAAATTATCGCGTTATAGAGATGGATCAAACGTATGTTTTGTCTAAAAATAGTTCCTTGTTAATAATTCAACGCAAAATAGTCCCAGATTTCACTTGCCTTTTTGATGACCTTTGGATATCAAAAGATTTCTCTTATTTTTCTATATCTTTATAAATATTATATACACTCTGGCCTTTAGGTTATCCGATGAATATCCAATAATTAAAAGAATACGAGTTCTACTCGTGCTCTGGAGACAAGGTGATAAAGCTTCAATAGTTTTCCATCTTTTTATCATCAGCTAGTCAACAGAAATCTTATTGAATACAGTATAACAGAATATAGAACCGTGGCTAGGCGGCGGGGATAGTAATATGCATTCCCATTACTGCCTATGAGCAGGCTTAGACAAACCGAGCCGAGATATTTGACGTTTTCTGTCGCTTTTAAAGTTCCAATTTTTAATCAATTAAATATCACATTATCACTGTTTGTGGCGGCTTTAAAAGGTTTCCCCGTATAGTGCTCTTAACGGTTGCCATCTTTATAGGCCGTTATGTACTTACTACTACTAATACTACTACTACTACTACTACTACTACTACTACTACTACTAGTACTACTACTACTACTACTACTAATAATAATAATGATAATAATAATAATGATAATAATAATAATGATGATACTACTACTACTACTACTACTACTACTACTACTACTACTACTACTACTACTACTACTACTACTACTACTACTACTACTACTACTACTACTACTACTACTACTACTACTACTACTATAACTACTACTAATACTACTACTACTACTAATAATAATAATGATAATAATAATAATTGTAAAAAAATAACAATTATGATAATGATAGATGATGGTGATGATGATGATGAAGATGATGATGATGATGGTGGTGGTGGTGGTGGTGGACAAAACAGAAGTAAAAGGTTTTTTTGTTCTACTGAAGTCGAGAGAGCTATCAAATAGCAAAAAAGCACATTTTAATAACATTTTTTTAAAACTTGAGCTGTCTTTCTCTTCCAGGAAGTTAGCAGTTAGCATCAGATAGCAATTATCTACGTCCCACATGTTTACACATCAGGTAGGCATGTTAACACCAGTAAAGTAGTAAGTGTTAAAATATGGTGTGTCATATGA
Organism: Corbicula japonica; assembly: GCA_038501625.1. NCBI lineage: Eukaryota > Metazoa > Mollusca > Bivalvia > Venerida > Cyrenidae > Corbicula > Corbicula japonica. The sequence continues at coordinate 1,245,709 of JAZAYU010000117.1, read as the reverse complement.
TAGAAATGAAAACGAAAACGAATATATATTGAGTAAGTAGTCATAATTCTGTAGTTTTGCAATTTATTGATAACACAAGATAATATTACGTATATTTATACTAGATGTAATATTTTCCGTAGCACTATATAACACAGGAAAAAGGTGAAATATTCTTATATTTTAAAGGTAAAGAATTTGTTCATCGTTGCTTGTTTTTCTTTTTGAAGTCACTATGCGACTAGAGATAGTTCGATCATTCACCTTAAAGTTTCTAGTTGTCACAACATGCAAACTAGTCAGAATCAGTCGATTAACAATTTGGAAACCAGTTATTTGAAAATCAAGTTTTTCATTTAAAGATTGATGGATCCCCAGAGCACGACATGTTACTGCAACAAATTGATAACACAGCCTAGACATCAATATCGTTCTAGACGTCTTCTATGAATAAGATTCTTTCATATTTCTTCAGAACGGAAGAATTCTTCTAAAACTGGTCCAAGTCTTGGGTCAGGAGTCCTGAAAATAGAAGAAAAATAAAACAGTAGGAAGGCTGTATCTTTGGCGTACGAGTACTTGTTAAAATTATCAATGATTCTAATGCAGTTTAAAATAAGCTCATTACTTCTGTATTTTGTGTAAATAATTAACACATCAACATAATAATTACCAAAACAAATGACAGAGTTCAGCATACCTAGGCCAAAGCTATCAAATATGGAAACACATTACTACATTACTATTTTATGTCGGTAATACAGAGTTCCTGTTCATATATTAGCACTCTGAAATACTAGAATCGTATAATTGTATATCATGTACTTCTACGTGTTGTATCTTTACGTAAGTGTATACTATCTATTCAAATTACAATATTAAACGGTGTGCAATGACAGCCAGGTGTCTCGCGAACGTCATACCAAGAGTGTAGAAAGATGAGAATAATTTCAAGAATAATTAAGTAATACAAGTAATTGCGGAAGAAAATTACAATATATAGATTTGACACATGTCTAATGTTGGCCTATCAGTGACTGCGGGGCATCACCACCGTCTACTTATCAGTAGGACATCAGCAGACGAAAAAAAAAAATTAAAATATCAAAATGAAATAAATCTCTTTGCTACAAAAATATTAGAAAAATCTCGATTTTCATCGCAATTATTGAGATGAAAAAAATCCATGTCCTTTGGAATTACTTCCTTGTTATTAGTATACATCTTACTGACTATAGTAACTATCTGTAATTTACATATCGTCGAATCAACACGAAGATAAATTTTATTCGGTTATTATACAAATAAATACTAATGTTGAGGTCGATATGTAGTTTTGCGGACCTGGGTAGTGTGATATCGACCAAGGACGAAGTCCGAGGTCGATATCACACTACCCAGGTCCGCAAAACTACATATCGACCTCAACATTAGTATTTACTTGTTATATCATATACCCTATGAATTTAAAGCATTCTGATGATGATGATGATGATGATGATATGATGATGATGATGATATGATGATGATGATATGATGATGATGATATGATGATGATGATGATATGATGATGATGATGATGATGATGATATGATTATGATGATGATGATATGATGATGATGATATGATGATGATTATGATGATGATGATGATATGATGATGATGATATGATGATGATGATGATGATGATATGATGATGATGATGATGATGATGATGATGATGATGATGATGATGATGATGATGATGATGATGATGATGATGATGATGATGATGATGATGATGATGATGATGATATGATGATATGATGATGATGATATGATGATGATGATGAGATGATGATGATGGCAAAGGTAGTTATTAATTCCCGGGGTAGTTATCACTTTTTCGGACTCGCGAGTACGTAGCTCTCGACCAATCAGAATGCTTTAAATTCATAGGGTATATGATATTATGAGAGATTGTTCTCCGAAGGAAGCAGATAACATAAACTACGTTTTCCCTGAAAGTTGAAAAAATATAGATAAGCAACCAGGGGTGCACATTAAGTACACATTGGTATGCCTATAATCCGTAGATACACAAAGGTCTTGCATAATTATTAACAGTAAGAATTAATGACATTCGATCAAGTCCTAACAAGTCCACCATTTGCAGTAATCATAAGAACCACTCTAAATGAAAGCTCTATTTTCATTACAGATATGGATTTTTTTCTTGTTTTTCTTGCAATGTTTTTTTTTTTTCAACGAGACTGTAAAGCCTGTGTCCAAATTAAGAGGACTTGTTTTGCGTATCAGTAGTGCGAAAAAGAAGCTTTATTAAGATTATCAATAACAATGCGGCCATTGTTAAGTTTTAAACCCGATTTGATTACTGGTACATAAAAACTAAGGCAAACGATAAGCGCTAATTAGTTGTTAGCAGAAAAAAATAAAAGAGCAATGTTTATAATAAGACACAACTTACAGAAATCAAAATTTTACAGTTGTCAACTAAAACATACTAAAAATAGATTTTGCGGGAAAAACGGAATGGAACGGCCAGTGGTAGAACATATTGGAAATTAGGAAATATAATAATGTTCTTCTAATTGGCTGATGTTAACAGTGGAATGAATATTCTGAACTTCTTTTTTCTGAGGTCAGTCGAAGTACGAACCATAATTATGCAAATATATATAGAGTTTTGACGATTGATATTTTTTGAATTATTTTGACAGTGTTCAACTTTTTATGTTGACAAAACTATTTTAAATTATTGAAAGTAGTATAACTATTTAACATTTTACTGCGCTACTATCGCTCATTTAAAATGAATACGACAATAACGTGAGATGATTAAAGCATTTATTTTCCATATATCGTTTTTGAGAACTACAAATATCTCTCAATTTTATAACTTAACTCTGTGGTAACTATAAAAGTCGTGAAAAGTTGCGCCACACTTTGATTCAGTGTCGTAAATATTGTAGGTTCTTTGTGGTCATGGAGCCGACTCACCTCCTTTATACATACATCTGTGTAAATAACGAGTTGCGTGTAACCCAGCGGCGTTGACAGTAACATGCACTCTCATAACTGCCCTTGGACAGACTCAATCACATTAAGCTCGCAATAGTTTGATTGTTTGTCCGATTGCTTTCAAAGTTCCCTTTTGAACAATTGAAATATTACAGGAGCATTGTCTATGTCGTTTGGCGGATTTAAAGCCCCAGCCTTAAACTTATGTGAGCATATACTATTGAAAAATCATATTTGTCCATATACAATCCAATATATAAACTCTCTAACAGAACACAAAAGGTCCGATCGAATACTCTCTTATTGACGGGATTTTCAATGATATTGTTAAATTATCGTTAACGAACTTTTAAGAAGCTAAATATAGTGGAGGTATATTTAGCACCGATTTTTGACGAAGAGACCACTTCATGCGCGATCTCGATTTCTGTGACGTTTCGGAAATCCTACTTTTGCTTTTAGTCGCGCGGACCAAATTTATTTTAGTAAATTAAAATTTTATTGGCCCGAACTAATGCTGCAAATTTGTACCTAAAGTTCCAAATACATGTAATATTTCATACAAGAGCGGGTTAAATTGAAGTAATGCCGCTTTAAAAAGTCTCCTTGTTCATTTAATCAATTGACGATACATATGTCTGTGAAAAAAATATTAAGTTGTGCTTAACCTTAAGCTGCACGAACAGTAATGTGCTGTCCATGAACAGACTGAATCAAACCGAGCCTGCAATATTTTGATTATTTTTGGAGTTCGATTGTTTTGTAAGTTCCATTTTATATCTATTTTTTGCTATAATTAGTTTGATTTATAGAAATACTTGAAAGTTACAACAAATTTTGATTTCAGTTAGATTTTGGCTTGCAACCAACACGATGCGCGGCGACTGATATTTTCTTTGAGAAGTAACGCGGGAATGAATCATTGACAGACCGTTGTTTATTGTTAATCACACTTTCAGGTTGCTTAACTTTAAGCCACACCTTTTGTTATTGTTTCAACATCCGCAAGGGGAATGAACAAACAGCGACAAAATTTGATTGACAATTAAACCTTATTTGAAAGTAAAATAAAAATATGTAGCGTCTTTTGATTGGAGTGGCAGTTCTAACAGTGGTCGCATGACAAAAATCTCTTGTGAAGTGATGCAGTGCAACAGGTGTTTACGGAGGTTGCTCGCTGGGTTAAAATCTTATTGAAATCGAAACTTGTAGTATATGTCACTTTTAATGTTGTCGATTCGATATTTTGAAACTAAAATATCCTGCGTTGACGTTAAGTTAATGTTTTATTTTTTTTTTAATTAAACATTCTGCAATGTGATTTTATGTAAATATCATTGAAGAGCTTTAATAAAATCAGGCGTGAAATGGGAAAAGCTACCGTCAGTTGACGTCAATTCTTAATTACGTCATAAAGTTGAGGAGACAATATTACTTATTATTACATGTATACATCCCGCTGTAAATTTGCCACGGTATTGTTGAAATGTGTAACAAAATCGTTTTATTTATGAAAAATATTAGATTACTGTAAATTGTTTCAAAATTTAGTAAAAATTAAATGGTCGAAAAATATTACGGAGGATAACTTTTCACGTGCCACAGACGATTGTCAGTCTGAAAAGTCAGGGCTGAAGGTTATAAAGCTGAGATTGGAAACCAGTCTCAAATCTCAAGCATCTGATTGGCTGAAATGGCGACTGATCGCCATTTCAGCCAATCAGATGCTTGAGATTTGAGACTGGTTTCCATGCTCAGTTTTATAACCTTGGGCACTGTGCTTTCTAACAAGGTCTTTAAATGTGTAATTCAGTGTTGTTATTAGTTACGTTCTTGAAAGGTTGTTGATCACGATACTTAATATACACTTCGTTAAAAGTACTTCTAAAATTACTTTTGTATTTATAGGTTGCCCAGTTTTAAGATGGGTGTTTTCAATATCCCAGCCAAATATAGATTTGGATATTGTTCAATCACCCCAAGGATATACTTCAAGCTTTTAAAATTTTGCCGTTGGTGTTGTCTGTGATATGCATGATTTATATTCTTAGATTCTCTGTCGAAATTCTATAATGTTTTTCCGCCTATTTTTACTCGTTTAGCGCAAAAACACTTTTTATCTTTACGCCGCTGAACATCGAATGGCATTAAGCTGCAAACACCACATTAAAGGTTTTATGTTCACCGTCATACGCACACCATTGTTTGGGATAGATCGAAATTACAATGTCTGTTTAACCCGGGGCTATGCAGTATTGTCAGTAATCTGCATTTTACATAACTGCCTATGACAGGATTAATCAAACCGAGCCTGCAATATTCTCATATTTGTCGTGTTCGGTGGCTTTCAAAGTTCCCTTTTTTTTCATCTGTTTTAGAAAATCTCACAATTGTAAATCTAATGACTGTAATAAAGTTAGTGACAAATATATATTACCGTATAATTTGAATGTTATGGCCACTTCATCGCAAAATGCATGCTTTTCTTAAAAATCGCTGGGCAAGAGTAAGTTAGCATACATGTTCGCGTAGACTACATTTGAAGGAAATGGTGAAAATAATAGTATTATAAATTTGTTTCAATTTCACAAACCTTAATAAAAATAATGTATGTTTTAATTTACGAAATTGATATACATATAAATAATGATAATTTAAAAAAATTATCCAGGCTATGCCAAATTTGTTGTGGTATTTACTTATTCAGTTGTATATCCAGGCACCAGGACAGTATATAGTATGTAATTTTTTCCCGCATAGATAATTTTACACTCATAAAAATTATTCAATGCAGATGACTATTCTACAGTTTTGTCAAATAACCAAAAACATAATAAACTTAACGAATCATGAACTGTTTAACATGTTAACCAGAATAATAATCATTTTAGGCTACAAATGTGGCCCTTATCAAATTTGCAGCTGTTGAATGGTCTTTTTCATCTATTTTAGAAAATCCCACGATTATAAATCTAATGATTATAACCTCCCCCATGACTTTACAAAATTTAGTCACAATTAAAAATATTATACTTTGAATGATATGGTAACCTTACCGAAAAATTCATGCTTTCCATACAAAGGGGCTGGGCAAGAGAAAGTTCCCATGCATGTTTAAGTAGACCACATTGAAAGCGGCATTACTTCAATTTAACCCGCTCTTGTATGAAATATTACATGTATTTGGAACAAATTTGCAGCATTTGTTCGGGCTAATAAAATTTTAATTTACTAAAATAAATTTGGTCCGCGCGACTAAAAGCGAAAGTAGGATTTCCGAAACGTCACAGAAATCGAGATCGCGCATGAAGCGGTCTCTTCGTCGGTGCTAAATTTAGCTCCATTTTATTTAGCTTCTTAAAAGTTCGTTAACTATAATTTAACAATATCATTGAAAACCCGTCTATAAGAAAGAATTCGATCGGACCTTTTGTGTTCTGTTAGAGAGTTTATATATTGGAGTCTGTATGGACAAATATGATTTTTCAATAGTATATTCTTACTTAAGTTTAGGGCTGGGGCTTAAATGGAAATGGAGAAAATATTTGTATTTATAACATTGTTTCAATCTCACAAACGTTTATAACAAAAAATGTAAATTGTTTTTAATGCATAAAATCAATATACATATTTAAAAAATAATGTATGACGCATAATTCTTCCAGAAAATCTAAAAGTAAATTGATCCAATGTTCTAGTAGATGCGTGATTATTGCATGTATGTATTTTAAATAACCCAGCCTTATGTTTTGAGAATTGCAAGGGTCTGAAACCTGTCTTTTACGACTGCAGTGAAACTAAACATAAGCATCATTGCAATGCAATAAATTTTGTAGCGTAGGGAAGGTCGTTTGAAAACAACATTTGCCAAGCATTAAACTATAGGATTTTCTATTTTTACACAAGCAACCGAACATTCAAATACACATGTAGACGAAAATGACGTAATAGTCTAACAAATAAAATCATTTCGAGGGTTGCATGCAACAATGTCGTAACATCTTTTAATTGCAATATAGTTACAACAGTATTACATGCAACCCTCGATTGGTTCCACATACTTTATTTAAAAGTTAAGAACAATGCTCTCGCTTTGAAGTATTTTATACCATTTTAGTTATTAAGGTCCACATGAAATGTAAAAACGTGGCAATTTATTTGTAATATTTGTTGCAGAAATAAGTTAATTAATTTGCCAAACTGACAAAGAGTTGCCAAACTGACAAAGAGATACAAAAATTAACGTTTTTATTTCACGAAGGATAAATGTTTGCCAAAATTATGTTAAATTACGAAATAATTGAAGTTCGCAATAGTTAAATAATTCTCAACGAAATCCTTAGTTTTGAGCTATTTCCAGGACAGTTAAGTGATTTCCGCTGCATTAAACAATATTAAAAACGATTTCTCTGTTATGTTATTCAGCGTACATTGGACTTCTAAAAGCACGGTTAAACATGTCATGTAGAAATAAACTATATAATATGGCCCTTTAGACCTACAATACAAGAAGCTTCTTTAAAAGTTTTATTATCATTTGAAGAAGATAAAAATAAGCCTGTTTCAACCCGACTTTGTGTTACTAAGTTGCTAAGGGGAAATGATAAAGGTTTCAAACGAAAAACAACGAAGAATTTCAAAAATCGAAATTCTTCTAAATTTGCATCGCTGGAAGGTGATTTCATATGGGTCACAAAAGTTACAATTTTTAACGAAAAGAATTAAGTTCAACGTCGAGAAGTTTGTTCAATATGAACATTCCACAAAATCCTAGGAATTGACACAATTGAGAATAAACATGTATATTCCTATTTTAGGCTATTATTGGCCGGTTAAAAACCTGCTATTGGATGTATGTGTAACTAGATTATGAACCCAAAGTATATAAATTTTCAATCATAATAAAAAAACACACTATTTTAGACATATTTTTATAAGGCATTAAGGTTTATATAAGACATTGGAGAGAACTTGCTCATTTAAGTACATTCCCACACGAAAGCTTTATAAAATATGAAACATTGGCATTTGCTCGTCGATGTTTGTCCGAAGTAAAGTACCCTTAGGAATTAATGACGTGTATTCCATCATAACCTCTACTGAGAACTATCCTTATTTTGGTATCTTATGGTGTACAATGTAAATTTAGTTTAAAAGGCGGATGACTGTTTGCGCTTAAAGTAGTGTTATTCAAAGCTCTCGGTCAAAAGGCTGGAGATTTTTCGCGCCATTATATAAGTAGTTAACGTTGAATCGAACCGTTTTTTTTAAAGAAATCATTAAGTGTTCAACATTTACAATAATAAGATTTTGTGCAAAAATACTGCTGCTAAAAAGTGGAATATGCATATCAGGAATGGCCACACCCAGAAGGCACAGACTCCCCACACATCAAAAAAGAATTTTGTGAGCTTTTCTTGAACGGTTTATACCTATAGTATTCATGTTCTGTTATTTGATGTTTTTTGTTTTTCTTTTGCAGCTTAAAAAAAACTAAAAGCAAAATAAAAATAAGTTATTCTTATTGGCAAGCTTAATGCGGGTGGGGCAATTTGGCATCCCAAGCACTCCAATATAGACTCAGTTCAAAGAAAAAAAAAGAAATTGTTCGTTTGAATACTAATGAAGCGGTAAAAGTATTTCTCTAATAAGCACATGTTATGTCTCTTTCTAATGATAAATTACCAATACCAAAATAACTCTTTCATATGCTGAACAAAATACTGTTAAATAATTTTTTTCGCGCGGGTTTAATTTTCGCGTATCTCGCGCTAAGGCAAGAGCGCGAAATTCAACCCCAGCGAAATTCAACCATTTAACAGTGTTTCTTTACAGGAAAATACAGTTGCGCGAATTTATGCCCCCGAAAAATTTGTTATTTACGTGTTTGCGCGACATTTTGTCCCCGCGAAATTAAATGATATTACTGTAATCCTTTTAATAATTTACAGTGATTTGAAACCGGGCGATTACATACACTCTTAAGGTAGAACATGGTTTAAACCCTATAATACGTTTATCAGGGTTATCCCCTCTATCATTTTGGGTTGTCCCGGCTACCTTAACCGTCCGGGTAATCGGATTTGCATGACTAGACGCTTTCGCCGTACAGGTTCGATCCTCTGTATGGGCAATGTCATCCAAAAACTTATGAAGACCGAAGTCATTACTTGTTTGTATATGCGAAGCAAGAGTAATGACATTTTCTAAGTATCTTGTAAAGTTCAATTCCACGAATAGTCATTTACATCATTTAATTTTGGTAATCTCTTAATGGATCCACTTTAAAGCAGTGAAAGATTTTTTCTGGAGTTCGACGACTCTATGTATTTACGCTTTTACTTTAACTCGTAAGTACAAGTAAGTGCGCACAAGTGAGGCGGAAAAAAGAATCAGTGGCTTACGATAATATTTAGTTTGCTGATGAACACTGGGCAGTAAGAAAAAAAAAGTGTATATTGTCATATGATAGTGACTCTAGCTGGAAGCGAACCCGCAACGTCACGACAGCAGCGCCTAGCCCTGCAGTTCCGACAACTCAACCAACTGAGATAGCCAGAACAACACCAAAAAAGGTTGATCGGATAGCCCTAATATACGTTACCATCACTGCATGACATTGGTAACGGATAATTTTACTGATAACAGTACTGACTATATGTACGGCGAGACTTATTACGGCCGCCACACTGCACAAATAGCACTGTTGTGAATTTCAAATGATAGTACCCCTAGCTGGGAGCGACCTCGTATTCGGTAAGAAGATTTCATTCTATTTTGTAGGAGCTTTCACTACTGGGTTCAAAATTTTAGGAGTATATAACACTAACGGATGGCGAGCAATTTCACCACAAATAAGTGATTTAATACTAACGGATTGCGAGGAATATCACACAAATAAGTGATTTAAAAAATAAAAAGAAAATCACATATACTGTAAATCTATGCCGCTTTTAGCACACGCAAAATAAATGCAAAAACACAAAATTCGAGATTTAATATAAACTAAGTAAGGTTAAAAGTTTCTGTCACGTATCAGTACGAAAATATTGAGTTTTTTTAATATCAAAATTAATAATGTACATTGTACAAGACCTGCAAACAAAGTAAATGTGATTAATATCATTTAGAGTATACAGTCAACTTTGATCGTCTTGAAGCGTTATAAATGCATTAAATAGAGTGTAAGATATATATATTTCACCGAGTGAGCTCCGGAATACGTATGGCGAAAATACATAATTCCGGAGTTCACGAGTGAAATATATTTCTATTTTTCACTGGTAAAAACAAATTTTCTTTTTATTTTATGCTTTAAGTGCAAAATCTGCATGAATTTAACAGAAAAGTTGCAAGAAATGGTACCAAAACCGCTTGTGTATGGCGTGACGTCATGACGTCAAATATACAAATTAGAGCCCGTTTTCTAAACGTTCTTATTTGGTATGTTATGTGCGTTTGGGTACCGACGTGAATAGATCAGTGAAAATAAAATTGATATTCCACTGTTTGAAAACAGTGAAATACCGCTTTTATTTCACCGGGAAAATTCTATAATTCACTGAAAAGCATAAAATAAAATTCACTCTCAACAGGTCCTCACATGTTCTAATTAGTCCGAAATTGCTCCTGTACAGTCATTGATATGATTACACTGCAGAACAATGAATATAAACTATAGCTGAGACATTGAAGTATTCCACCATGAACCATGTATAGACAGCTTTAAAATCTGTAAATTCTAATTACAAAATCTGCTAGGATTTAATTCACAAGTACTGTTTTATCACCAGGCAGCAAATGTTCACTTTGACAAACAGATCTTTACAATTGGGGCGCTTCGCAGTAAAAATGTGTCTTTGGAATCTTCCGTCATTTTGTACAATAACGACATAAAAGTAAGCAGACGACATTAGATATCATGCCTTTCACATGATAACCAAGATTTAAATGTGAAATTGTGTATTAAAACTATCTTTTAGTTATAAGAAAGTAATAGATAGTAGATAGCTTTCCAAATGCAGTAAACAACTAAAATGTCAGTAATTAAAGCTATCGAAGCTACATTTTTTTCCCGCGATGTTTTCAATGAATAACAAGTTAAACAGACACTGTACAGTGCTTAGCTGTACTTTGTAGTGAGTGATCGTCAGACTTACTTGAATGCCAAATGCCATTCAACGGGATTAATGGAGACCAGCGGCCTCGTGTATCGAAACTGATTCATTATATCTTACAAATTATTTTATTCTTCGCAATCAGTGTCACAGAAAGTCTTCATAAACATTTTGTGTATTTACAACATTAAGCATATAAAGAATAGAACAGAACATAACTGTTCAGTTCATATAAAGATGTGCGTTTAGTTTAAAAATTATTTGTTATTCTTGAAAAATAACACGAATCTTAAAATTTGAAACAAAGAGTGAAACTTGACATAATGCTTTAAGAACTTACTTTTGAAAGAATTAACGCATATGTTAAATATAAAATCTCTGATTAAATACTCAAAACTTAAAATATATTTTCATTTAAGACGTTTTTTTACATTTATTGCGAAAATTTAGTAATTTGAAAGATAAAATGAATCAATACCTATTTATATTTTAGTTTTTTCTCTGATGAGGCCTCTTTTGTACAAAATAATTATTAATCAGCATTTACAGCAACATTGGCTGTCTCGATTATCAAAGACTGGACAAGTTCTAAAAAAGTAAAACGCGCAGTTTAGAATCTCTAGTTTTCTTCCTTTAATAACCAGTCGATTTGTAGAAATGCTTTTCTTGGACGCATCAATTTTTTAAAATATATCTATATATATATTAAAAGGTTGTAAGTTCTTTCTGAATTTAGTAAAAACTAAAATATCTTTAAAAATGACCGAATGTATCTTTTCCCGTGACGTGCCCCATTATTAAAATATGGCAGCCTCGTTTTTAGGGCAGTATTCAAAATAAAATGTATATTACTGTCCACGCCGACTAGTCCCGTATTGAGCGCAACTCAAAATTTATATGTATAATGCTCAAAGCACTGATTGAATGTCCAAAGAGACGTTTACAGCCGCAAAACGGCACAAACATTTAAAAAGATGAAAAGTATAAGTCCAAAATTGATTCTTTAGCATAACTAAATGCGTGTCCTAACAGAAGAAAACAGAGAAAAATACGTTACCTGCTATCTAACTGTTCATTAAAAATCTCTGGCATTACATCAAGTATTTCCTTTAAAAGTTCGTTTTCAGGTAAAGCTTCGTATTTGTGTTTGTAAGAATTGGGGTCAACTAAAATCTTATTGTGATCTTCTAAAAGTTTATAGACCACTTCTTCACTGTCGCCGATGTTACTTCCGGTGAGTTGTTCCTGTTGCCGCGGTAGAGCGTTAGATGTTCGTTTCCCGGCGAAGTGAAATCCATTACATCTGCAAACGTTTCCCCCTTTGCCAATGTTACACCTACTTGCACAGAAACTCTGAAGGAAGCTTCGTCTGTCCACGGCATTATTACTTCGTTTTGATAACACAATGTCGTACGGGTTTACTCTATAAACAGACCGAGATTCGCACAACAAACCGTTCGTAACTATCACTATGAAAATTGGAGCTGCTAAAATTAAATTCTTCATCTTGCAACGAAACCGTCTTTATAAGGCGTTGAAATATTAGAGACCCAAATTTTCAAGACGAAACTAACAAGTGTGTATCCAGACAATTTTTTTTATTTAATAATGTTGCTGCAAATTAAAAAAATGTCATAACGCAGAATATCCAATTATATTTATTTTTCGTGAAAATTCAATTATATTATCTATGTCTCGTCGGAATAAACTTTATAATTCATTATTGGACTTCTTTAAATTTCCCAATATTAGATAACATTTTAGACCAATAAATATCCAGTATGTCCGGCTTATTGCGCAAAAACAATCAGCACACTTGCTCTGGTAAATCTCAAGTCTAATTTGCGTGATGTACACCCCAATATCGTCAAAGAGAAACTGAAATTAATTAGCACCAGCAGCCATTAAATAGAGACGGGTTGATTAAAAGAGCCAGTCGTTGAGTGAGAACCATTCTAATCACGTGACTTGTAGCTTTATGACAAGGTGATCACATTAATTTACGCTTCGTTCTGTCAAAGATTCGACTTACAGGCATTGCGGCGCTAAAGATGCGGTATCTATGCCAACGTTTCGTGTTCTGTTCTCATATTTGTGTAAACTCAGATCTTAAAATGAATACACTGAAATGAGAAAAGCGGCCAAAATAGTTTTAATGATTTTTCTTAGAATTGTGAAAATCTTAAATATCAGAGTGTTATAACATATAAATGGTATTAAATCTGTAATTGTAATTGTAATGGTATTCTTAACTTTCATAACTAGTCAAAGAGAACCATGAATCCGTATGAGGTACCCTAGCCTTGAAATATATCAGATATTTTAAGACATATACATGTATTGCTTATAACAATGCTTAGTTACATGCACCTATATATTTAACTTTCACTTTTGAAGTTGCAAGGCAAGAAAAACACCTACTAAAATGAAATTATGAAATTATTGGGACTTTTAACTTGCTTTAAGATTTCAATTTTAAAGTTAACAATAACGAATCGGGACAAAAATTCTAAGTGTTTTAATAATCAATATTTATCATATAAAATGTAGGATATCTATTTTGAAATTTTGATTTGATATTAGGCAAATTCTTAAATTCTTACATATGTGAAATCGATAATAACGAATTTTGTAAATTTTCACACTTTAATTAAAATTTTCGGCCTCATGTCCTTTTTTCAAGAATAAAAGTCATATTTGTATATCGGTACACTTAATATTAATAATCACAAATAAGGGGTTGAAATAATGCACCATGAACAAGTAATAAATTCAGTTGTTAACAAGTTAGAAACTCGCACGAAGAGAACCATTTAAAATTTTGTTTAGTAAAATCTCATCACACATCCAGTAAAGGGATAGAGAAAAGCAATGATAATAAGCAATTTCCTTCGCAGAGTTGCCGTTCCTTACACTCACTTTACATCTCTGCGAAAGGCTCAAATTCGACAGCCTTATTTTATACAGTCATAATTATGAATTTGAAAGCTTGAGGTAAAACAAATGACACAATTCTTCACTATCTTCCATTAAAACCAAAGAAACCCAAGCTATTGTAAATGTAATCGGTTAACTATTTCTTTAAGTTAAAGTAAACGTAGTTGAAAGTAGTCCTAGCCTATTACAGAGGTGAATGTAATGAGCCGATAGTGTAAGAGAGTGGATAATAAGCTCCGAAGTAATAGAATTGTTATATACTATTGTCCAAAAGAAACGATGCCACTTGTTTGCAAGGACATACAATTTATTGTATGCAATAGAACATTTGAATTTGTCTATAACATTTGAATTGGTCTAGTTCATTCCAGAGACCTTTTATCAGCATCATGCATGCGTACAAAACACAATTTCATCAATCCTTAATATGCTCAAACATAATTTACAAATGAGCCAATAAACATTTTATTGAAAGTTTGGTATCGTTTCTTTTGGACACTAGTATATTAAGAGACATAAGAAATTAGCGGGTTAACCCCTTGGATCTATGATACATGGAACTTATTGCAAGATGGTCTAAATTTCGATGCAGCGGACTGCGAATCGTTTGCTCTGACGATATATGTTTATTACAAGCTAATTAAGTTTCATTAATCTTTTCATTTAAACATGAGTTGCCATTATCATTGATAAATAAGAATTTACATAAACTGCACAAGCAAGAAAAAGTCACACTGGAGATGAAATCAATGGTCTTACACTTTTTCCTTAGATTTTTTTAACAGTGATCAAAATCTCTATACCGGCAAAATGCAGTTCAATAACACTTTGAATAAATAAATTTTATTAAATAAAATATCTTTATGTTACGTAAGTTAAGAAATATTAGAACAGTACAAAAATAGGTCGACCTAAACATTTCTTTAAACTTTGTTTGCTAAACTAGCTTTAATGTTAAAACCTTTTATTATAAACAAATTAAGATGATAAATATGCTGATTATGTTATTTGTCTTTCCAGCAGCTGATGTTTGTTTGGGGTATAATATGTCTGTCACTCTTAGTTAAATTTGTGTTTTGGCAGGCTTCAGAGGCTAGACAGGGGATTATCTTGTTGATTAAAAAACGTGACGTCATCATCCATGCAGTCAGACGGCAAAAAGTGTAAACTGTATTTAATTGCATACTATAGTATATGGTGATCTGGTCTTCATATTCCTGAACTCCAAATTGGTTACGTTTTGTCTGGTTACCGCCCAGTGTCTATATGCAAACCATACGCTGGCATGACACCAACTTGTCAAATGTTTCTTAGCGCCAACGTACGCTGGTCATGCCCGTGACCTAGATTTTATACATTGGAGATTATTTGTCTGATCCAAAGGTAAAACAATCATGTCTCAAAAATAACTGATTGTTCGTCGTCAATCCAACGCATTATATAGGGACGTTCGCTGCGGCCTACGTAATATTATTGAGTGGTTAAATGACCACCATTTGCTTTATCCATCAGATGGATAATTCAAGTAGTATAATAGTTTAAGGGATATGCGATGAACATGATGCGATTCTTAGATTTACCCGAATATAATCTTTTTCAAAATATTAAAAAAAAACTTATTCGAGAGGAAATTCAAGTCAAGCTAATACTAGTTTTATTCGAGACTTTAAGACAGTTTGTAGCGGAAAATACGATCTGGGCTTAAAGAGCGACAACTGACTGCAACTTTTAAGATTGAAGATGTGCCAGACAAATCGTCTTAAATATGGCTTTACCTGCCGGCATATCAGTGTTCTATTTTAAGAGTAGAGTCGTCCTCTAGCATAACTAGAAATGCGTAATATTCTCATACGTCGCTAGTCATTGAATGGTAGCAATCTGGAAACACCTCATTGAAGATTCAATGTTCACCGCCATTTTCACACCATGGATCAAATTTTGTAGTTTTCTTGTGTAGCTATTGAGCTGCGCTTTATCCGTGGATAAGATCGGTGTTAGTAATATGCATTTCCATTTATGCCCAAGGCAAACCAAGTCTGCAACATTTTCATGATTGTCGTGTCGGGTGGCTTTCCAATCCTCATTTCACGTCATTCATTAGGCAAACTAGTGAATCTTACTGTCAATTTAAACTGCTACTTCTTAAAAGTAATTTCACTTTTTATGTAGGATCTTTACAAGATGCAAAGTGAATTCACTATTTATGTAATTACTATACAGTATTTACCACCAGAAGGCTATATATTCAAAATTAACAAAATGCCATAACCAAATCATCTTGTAATTCATACGTATTTTTATTTTCAATTACTAAGACTTCTTTGCATCATTTCTAAATCAAAATCTCTTCTGTAAATCAAAATTTTGAAAATTTGTTTCAAATATTTTTTTATGATCCTATCAATTATTACTAGTTATTGTATTTATTATTTCCATTGAAAAACAATGAATGCGCATTAAAAGCCACACTAAAAACAGCTTCCTCAAACAGTCAATTAAAATTGAGATAGAGAGCACCAGTTTATAATTTGAGACACGTCACGAGATATTTTTGACATTTTTGTTGTTACTGTAGTTGCAAAGAATTTACAATTATCTACCATTTCCTCATAAAACAATGGGTCGCTATGTTACATATATTAAGTAAATAATGTTATTTTACCGAGTCGTCTGTTTAATTTCAAAATTTCATGTTTATGCGTTTGTGTTTTTCATATTTCAGTACAGCTAAAACGAATCGTTTTAATTCCTTATTCACTGCAAAGTCGCCTCTGGTTAAATATTTAAATATTTAAAACTTGCAATATGCTGCATGCAGAACTAGAGATGTGCCCAGAAGGTGTTAAGTTTCTCCAGGAATTATATTTCAGATTAATTAAACGAATTATATGTCAAAGTCAGGAGAAATGGAAACAACATTATTCAGGAAAAATTTTTTTACAAGGTTGTTTGACAATGTTGTTTGAAAGTGCTATATCAGATGACAAAGACAGACGGACGGACAGACAAACTTAAATTTCTGTACCATCTTTTGGAGTGGATCGAATTTTTACTGTTTACGAGTTTAAATATAGAGTTGCGTACCCCCGGGGGCTAGACTGCGTGGGCAGTAAAATGCCTTTCAATTAGGCACCATGAACAGGCTCAATCAAACCGAGTCTGTAATGTTGTCATATTAATTTTATCGTGTTCCTTTGCTTTGTTACCGATGTCATTCAGTGATGGTAACGTATATCCGGGCTATCCGATCAACCTTTTTGGGGTTGTCCAGGTTACTTCAATTGGTTGCGTTGTTGGAATTGCAGGGCTATGCGCTGCCGCCGTGACGGTGCGGGTTCGCTCCCAGGTAGAGGCAATATCATTTGAAAGTTCCCTTTTGATCAATTGTAAGCGTCTAACTCCGTGACAAAAATTTCTGTTACAATATAGCAAAATATTTTTACTATGTATCAGTTTATAATTATTATATTACCATTATAAGCACCCTAGGTACTGGGACATCCTAAATATTGGGAGACCCTTAAAACAAAAAAAAAACATGTTTATTGTTTTGTGTTTCTATATTTTGAGACACTGTTAGGATCTGTATTTATCTGTGTTCCTATGTTTTTGAACACTTTCTGGTATTGAAAAATTGAAAATCTATCCTTCATTAAAAAAAACTTCGGAAAAGATCAATAGTGGAAAGTTCAGATTGTTCAGCAATACATTTTTACATATTAAGTGTATTTTAGTATATTTAGTTAATAACGCAAAACCTAATCAGTAACACTACAAAATTCGCCACTTTCCGATTCGATTTGACTTATTAATGTCTGATAAATACAAGTAAATAGTCAAAATAGCTTGCATTAACCAACAATTAATTACATTATCATAACCTTATAAAGGTACATGTATATATGGATGACGTCAAGTGTATCATTTGTATGAAGTTTAGAGAAGGGCTACATTATGGAAAAATATTAGCAATAATAACAAAGAAAGTCAATATGCGTCAACTGGCTTGTTCCATGTAATATATACACTTCAACTTCGTCTTTTACGATGAAGTGTTGTTCATCTAAGGAATCATAATTTCTGATGGTAGACAGTGCGACGAATTACCTTCAAAGGCGTGGCTACAGTAGAACCGTTCACAATTATTGGACGTTGCACAATGTTTTGACGTGTGACATCGCCGAGCACGCATGTTTTGCCACGAGTTGCTGCGAAAAAGCGTGCCGACATTCACTTGTTGTCAACGCGACTGTTCCAACAGCCATTAAAAATCCGTAATATCACGAATTCTTCTCATAATTTTTGTATTAATGAGAGTATTTGTGTGTGTAAATATATGGATTGAATCGATATTTGATAGCTTTCATTTGGATTGTTTAAAGTACGCGAGAAGCCCTTTGAGCTTCCCACACTTAAAACCCAACTGTTTTCCATACCCAAATGAAAACCAACAAATATCGATTCAATCCTTACTGGTTGAGACTTTTAGCTTTCACGTATGTGTCCCCACGGACTGATTGTTACTGTCCAAAATGTTTTATCCGCTATCCAAACATACCCTTAAAGTCTCTGTCTGCATAGTCAATAACCAGAGTGACGTTCATTCCAACAAAATGTTTATAGGCATTTGGCTTGACATTTATACATATGTATAGATTCGTGCTATACACGGTTTATTGTTACGTTTTTCTATATAAAAGTGCGATAAACAACAACTCCTCCGTCAAAATTCTATTTCAGTCTACCCATTGCTTTACTCCGTGGAAACAGACCCTGTGTAGTGATCTCTGGAGAGTTGTATGCCGCTAGTTATAGGAGTGTGTATAAAAATATCGCTATTTCCATGATTAATCTTTCCCAGAAATTGAAAAACTTGTTTTTATTTGTATTTGTTAAGTAATGGCTTAATCATTTTCTGGCAGAATTTTTAACAATGTTGACAGCGAAATGCCATGCTTGGGGTTGCTTATTATTTTAAATTATCTATACAATAAAACACAAAGACTGTCGTGGATAAAATCTTTACCTTTTCCTCCATATATATACGCATTTTTTCGCATGTGCGACCAGTGTAGATCCACTGATCGCAATTTGTTTAGATATAACCTAACAAACCAAAAAGCGAATAGTTTAGATCCAGATCAGACAGCACGGATGTGCCGGCTGATCTGGATCTACACTGTTCGCCCTCGCCATTAAGGTTTATCGAGGAAAAGGTTAAATGAGATTCGTTGTGCCGTGAAAACATAAGCGAGTTTGAAGATTATTTTTCTTATTTCCTTTTAAGCCCTCAAATAAGAAAAGATCCTCGTTATCTAATGGTTTAAGTTGATGGAAAAAAAACTTTGAAAGTAGCAGTCATGTGACCAACTACGTAATGTAACCTTGTTTTCGACTTGATCAAAGTTAATTTGTTAATTGATATGTATTGATGTATATCTGGTGTATTAATTGATATGCATTGATGTATATCCGGTGTATGCATGTAGTTACTGGCAATGTGAGTGATTGGTTGGGTACATGGCACAAACGACACAAATTAAGATATTGCAGGCTTTGGTTAATCGAGCCTGTTCATGGGCTGAAATGGGAATGCATTTTACTGTCCACGCCGCCTAGCCACGGGTTGAGTGCTATTTGATATTTACACAAACATTCTGTTTCATGCTCAATGCCCTTGAAAGTTGGAAAAATATGGGGCACGCCACGGGAAAAGGTACATTCGGCCATATTTTGTGACATTTTAGTTGTTACTATATTTAGAAATAACTTGCAACAATCTTTTATTTTCTCATTACTATAAGGTGATTTTTTTTGCAAATTTTGTCAATAAAATGGTATTTTTACCTCGAAATGCATAATAATGAATGTCGTCTGCTCAAATTTACGACGTCATTTCAATAATTGACGTCAACTGTCCGAATGTACCTTTTCCCGCGACGCGCCCCATTTAATGATATCATTACTTAATGAATGTACGGTGAGACGGATCTGGGTGTCGGACTGTGAAAATGGCGGTTTGATTTGGGTCCCTCTATAAGGAATATTTTGTTTTAATTAAACGACTTCTATTTCCGCCTTGCTCACTCATTTCGCTTCCCTACTCGCCCGATTATGTAAAAAAAAAAAAGTCCATTTCCGCCCCGCTCATACGAGTCTCCTCACTAACTCAACTAAATTTCTGTTTCTGTTTCATCGTTGAACGAGACTTATAAGATATCAATTGCAGTTTGTTTCAATTTTTGTGACAATGATTACTCATGATTGTCAGATTGCCAGATTAATATTCTCGCCACATCGCATGAGAAAGATAGATAAGTTTCATGAAATATCGTATTCAACCAAAATAGATCTTCTTTCCAAAAAAATGTGTTTTCTATTTTCTAGTTAAACCTGTCAATTTTTAATGAAATGGTTGTAAAATACACGACATTAACATTTTCAACAAAGATAATTTTGGATACAGCATCATCACAGCGTGACTTTAATTGATAAATTTATGGATATTTTGTCAAAAGTATTTCATTTCACCAATATTGAAAATTTAAAAAATATTTTGCAATATGTATATAAAATTCATTAAATTGTTTGCGAGAGTATTTTCTTGTTCGGTGTTTCAAAATAAAAAACACACTCCAGGAAATAAACAATGAAATGTCAAAGTTCTTTTGCCCACATTTGCCTAACCCCTTTGCACTTATGTCAGATTTGACACACTTGATTAACACCTTCAATGAATATTTATTCTCAAATATACCTCAAAATGTCATCATCGCGAGCGGATTCTCGATATTTACTATAAAATGATGGTAATTCGCAGGTAGTTATTATATTTAAGCTGCTGGCCACAATATTATAACATTAGAAAAATTAGAAAAGTTGGTCCTTGGAATAAAGGGCAGCGTGGCGGTCTTAAAATATCTGAACTTTAAACACAACGACCTGTATAATGTATATAATGGATGCAAACATGTCTTTTCTGGAATAAAATCCTATATTAGACATCTATGTAGATATGAAAATAAAATTGTGTGTGTAATTGGTTATATTTACACTTCAACTTTTTCATCTACGACGAAGTCTTATTCATATAATGAATCATAATTTCTGATGGTAAACAGTGGGACGTATTACTTTAAAAGGCGTAGCTACAGTAGAACCGTTCACAATTTATTGGACGTTGCACAATGTTTTGGCGTGTGAGGTCGGCGAGAACACACGTTTTGCCACGAGTTGCTGAGGTCGCCGAGAACACACGTTTTGCCACGAGTTGCTGAGGTCGCCGAGAACACACGTTTTGCCACGAGTTGCTGATAAAAAGCGTGGCTACGTTCACTTTGTCGTCAACGTGGATGTTTCAACAGCCATTCAAAAAAGCCGTAATATCACTTATTCTTCTCATATTTTCTTTATTAATCAGGGTATTGATGTATGTCAATATGATGATTAAATCGATATTTGATGTTTTTCACTTGGGTATGAAAAACAGTTGGATTGTTTAAATGATAGTGCCTCTAGCTGGGAGCGAACCCGCACCGTCACGGCGACAGCGCCTAGCCCTGCAATTCCTGCGACGCAACCGACTGAGCTAACCGGGGCAACCCCAAAAAAGGATGATCGGATAGCCCTGATATACGTAACGATCATTGCATGACATCGGTAACGGGTTATTTTACTGATAACAGTACTGACTATATGTACGGGGAGACTTTTTACGGCCGCCACACTGCACAAATAGCGCTACTGTGAATTTCAAATGATAGTGCCTCTAGCTGGGAGCGAACCCGCACCGCGTAAAGGGCTTCGGGCTTCACACACTTTATACAACGCAACTATTTTCTATACCACCCAAATGAAAACCATGAAATATCGATTCAATCCTTAAATGGATAAGTAGGCAGTCAGATACACTATGTATATAATCAAAATTATTCTTTCAGTATACATGAATATAATCGATTTAAATATAAGTCCAGTGATTTATACTCATCAAGAAAACATCGCGATTTCAAATTTGTAATTTTAATTGTTAAATTAACTAAAACAAAGTCTTGTCTGTCACGTGACTGTCAAGTTCTTGATGACGTACTACACAAAACCCACTTATTGGTACAATTTATCGCCTGGAGTATTAGTAACATTCAAAGCGATTTTACCTATCAAGACTTAGTAAACTAATCATTTTTTATGATTAATTTAGTTTCCTGTATACCAACAGAGCAAATGCCAATCAGTTCGATGCATTGAATGTGTTAAATAGAGATCAGTCGTATGAACTGACATCGGAAACGGTGAGGAAACGGAGGGGAAATGAGCAAGGCTGTTCAGCAGAGGATTATGTTTATCAATAACCTTTTTATGTACGTGTCACAGCCAATCCTTTACTGTAAGAGTCTATAGGATTTATTGTAGCTGGTACATATTGAAAAACTGGTGCGATTTGTGTTTTAGCGTATCGGATTAGTGTCATTGTACACTCTCTAACTCTATCGGCTCATTACATTCACCTCTGTTATAGACAGGGACTACTTTCAACTACTTTTAATTTAACTCAAATAATAGTTCACCAATTACATTTAAAATTGCTCGGATTTCTTTAGTTTGAATGAAAGATAGTGAAGATATCTGTCGTTCGTTTATCCACAAGCTTTCATATCTATAATAATGACAGTATAAAATAAGGCTGTCGAGTTATGTAAAAAATCTTGACATTGAGCCTTTCGCAGAGATGTAAAGTGAGTGTATGGAACGACAACTCTGGGAAGGAGATTGGTCATTGTATTCTAAAAAGCTTTGATGCGGCAACAAATAGCAAAGCTACACAACAAATGTGCTTCTCATTCTGTTTAAAACGCCATCTACAGTCGTTATTGCACTGTCAAAAATTGTCGCCAGTATGAATTTTTTTCATTTTTAAAAGGTATCTTTTTTATCCAATACAGATTTTTTAATTGTATTCATGGCTTTCGTCAATCTGTCTCACTGAAAAACCTCGGCACAAAATAAACTTTGATACGAGCTTGAAAGTTGTTTTTCGCCGACAATCGGATTATATAGACGAAAAAAAAGAATTAATAACAGAATTATACCGAGTGCCAATGAAAACGCAACACTTTACTTTTTGTAATATTTTAATGTGTGTAAACGTTTTATAAATTCAACAGTTAATCGTTTTG
Source organism: Corbicula japonica (assembly GCA_038501625.1). NCBI lineage: Eukaryota > Metazoa > Mollusca > Bivalvia > Venerida > Cyrenidae > Corbicula > Corbicula japonica. Next base: position 1,222,479 of record JAZAYU010000117.1, on the reverse strand, counting down.
GTTATTCTGTTACCTCCACTGTGTTTTAGCAGAAGTGAACTGAATTTTTTCCAATGAACGATTTGAAGAGAACTCATTTCCTATATTTTTATTTAAACAAAATCATAAAATATCCATCTTAATGTGTGTTCGTTCATGTAAACATTAAAAGTTATGTGTTACTTCCTGAAATATCTTAAGATAGCTACACATTTCTCTTTTTGAGATGAATGTGTAATCAATCGTAGACAAAGAGAATGGTTTTTATTTCACCGCTGTAATAAACAGTAGCATATGGCATATTGACGTTCAGTTGTTCGGTTCACCAGAACTTGTTTTTACTATTCGGCAATTATTGCCAGCGGATATTAAAATGCATGTCCATTACTGACCATTAACAAGCTCAATCAAACCTAGCCTGAAATACGCCCATACTTATCGTGTTCGGTGGCTTTCAAAGTTTGTTTTTTTTCGTCTATTTCCCTACCGTGACCAAATGGCTTAACAGCAAATGATGGTGACAAAATACTTGTCTTTTACATCCAGTAGGAACAGCTATGTATACAAAATTCGCCAATGTTGAGTTTTTTTGTATTTTTAATGATAAAAAAAAGTAACTGAAGAATTAATTTTTAAAGTTTTGGTCCGTTGTTGTGACATTTCCTTTCTGTAATGGCATGATTACGCTCGGTCATTTGCAGACAATATTCATTACACCAGAACTTTTTTACTGTTCGTTAATGCTCTCTAAGGTAATAGAATGCCAAAAAAGTCTATAACGGTGCCAAACTACTTTACTATTACGTTAAGCGGTGTCAAAATGTTAAAGCGGCATTACTTCAATTTAACTCGCTCTTGTATGAAATATACATGTATTTGGAACTATAGGCACAAATTTTCAGCATTAGTTCGGGCTAATAAAATTTTAATTTAATAAAACAATTTGGTCTGCGCGACTAAAAGCGAAAGTAGGATTTCCGAAACGTCACAGAAATCGAGATCATGCATGAAGTGGTCTCTACGTCGGTGCTAAATATAGCTTCATTATATTTAGCTTATTAAATGTTCGTTAACGATAATTTAACAATATCATTGAAAATCCCGTCTATAAAAAAGAATTCGATCGGACCTTTTGTGTTCTGTTAGAGAGTTTATATATTGGAGTCTATATGGACAAATATGATTTTTCAATAGTATATTCTTACTTTAGGGCTGGGGCTTTAATCACAATTCTTTAATTTTCATTTTGCTGCATACTTTGTCTTTACATTTTAAATTATAATAATAGACCCAACTGATGAATTAATTTTCCCAGTTTTGGTCCATTGTTGCGACATATTCTCCGGTGTAATAAATAGTAGCATCTGGTATATTTATGTTAGGACATTGGCGCACAATATTCATTAGTTTGACCAGAACTTGTTTCCCTATTCTGCAATGCTCCCTAAGGTAACCAAATGCCATAACAGTCAATAATGGTGACAATAACTTTCAGTGGGGTCAAATGTGCATACAAAATTCGTTAATTTTCGTTTTGTAGCATACATTGACGTTTTGTTTGAATTATAAGAATGAATTCATTCTCCTAATAGTTTTGGTACGTTGTTGTAGTAAAATGACCAAAGTCATACAGTATTTTAAATTAGAATTAATAAATTTAAATATAATATTATACTTCTGTTGTTTTTTAAACCTGGTTCAATTACGCTATATTCTTTAATTATGATTAAATTAATTGTATACGAACATATCTGGAAATTTGATAAAGCAAGAAAATGTTGTTATTTTGTTTAGTCAATGGTATCTCCGAGCAAGATTTAAAAGCATATTTTATGGTGTTTGAATTACATATATTATTCAAATTCCAACATTTTTTTTGAATCAATGTATAACATTTAAATACCAAATAATTGAAGTATCATTTTCTTATCATGAATACAAATCGTCGATGAAAAAATATTATTTAAAGTAGGTACTTGGAAATATAATAGGTGAGGAGCTGAAAATTTAAAATAATTAAGCTGCAAAACATACGAATAGGTTTTTTGTTGAGTTGGGCAAAACAATTAAACACATACATTTTAAAGGCGTACAGTTCAATGACATTAGCATGATTCGTGTGTTTGCATCGACCATACAATTTAAAGTGCAAGGAGCTATTAATAAAGAATAAGTTTTCAAACGAATAAAATAACATTTTTGCATGTTATTCCGTACACGGTCTACATTTTATAGAAGTGGATTAATTAATGGTATTAATCACTTTATTTGTTTGTCTTAATGAAACCGTCTAAAAATATATGTTTTATTATGTATGACATCGATATACATAATCTAGTAAAAAATAAAAATCATTCAGCCTAGAAAAAATGTTCCTCTATTTGATGCGATGTAAACTATGAGATGTACATAATAATTATAAAGAACGTTACTCAAACATTCTAAAGAAACCTTGTTTTGGTGACACTTTAAAATTATGCGACTCTATTTTTTATGAACTGTAAAATAAAACACAATGTACATATCTAACCTACGTTTTTTCAAACTTTATAGACTGGCTTAATTTCCAAGGATGAAAGAACACAACCTCCACGCAGAGAAGTTATAAGGTCAGAGGACAATAAATAGAAAAGCCTGTCGCGGATAGGACAATTTTGTCTAGGGACGATTCGGGCTTACTTTATTTTCAAAGATTCATTGGCCAAAACTATAGAGAATAAAAATAAATTTTAGTTTTCAAAAATGTAAAATGACTTAAATTATATACTTTAAAATAAAAATGATTTTTTAAAACACTGTTTGAAGGGTGATTAGTGGCACTTTAATGAAGTTGGTACTTTCCTTATTTTGTGTTGAAGATTTGTTTACATTCTGGGGGTGGTTACTTTCGGTTTAAAATGCTGAGAGAATGAGTTGGTGAAGACACTGATTTCTGGCCATTTTTGATTTGCCCAAGAGTACCACTTTGCAAATCTGTTGTAGTTTTGGAAAGAGTCGTGTAAACTAAATCACAGGAGGACCAAATCTTATAATGTAAGTCTATGGGAAACTATTTCGTGTTCTCTGACCTATAATACGCTGCAATATCATTGGCGCAAATATAATAAGGGGAAGTAACCTTAAAGAAGAGTCTGATAATAAGATCAAAGAAATATTGCCGCACCAAGAAATGATTTATGGGCTGATTATCATCTTTTATGATGTGACTTGATGGAAGATATAATTAGCCAGCAAAAAGGAATAAAAATCATATAACATGTTGATTAATACACGCCGTTATTTCGTGAGTTTGATTACTTTGTCAAAAAGCTGTGACGTTGTTACGTGTTTCATTCGTCGGAATGATCAGCAGAGCCCCAATGTGATATAAATCACATGGGAAACAGTCCTACTGACACGTCCTCAAGCAAAGAGACTTGAAAAGGTTGAAACACGCAAATCTCGATATAAAAAGAACAAAACAGGCCATTATTGGCTATTGAAATCATATACAACCCTTCAGGCATTTCTCTGTAGTCTTGGGAAATCATCTTGATAACTTGTGGTTCTTCGACACCTTATGTTTGCTTTTCAATAATTACGCTGGCATAGACGCATGCATTATTTATTTCAATTATTATTTACTGATATCTTCCTACCCTATGCTCATCTTAATGACGAATTAAAGCGACCTTTACAGAGTGTAGGTTATTTGAGGCAACTCGTGACTGTTAACTATTCTGCTTGAATAATTTATGACTTGCTTCATGTTTATAAACCACACCTATCTTTTACTTTTAATTAATTGTTAATTCAGCTTAATCAAACGCCGGAAAGAAATTATATACGTTTAATCTATAATGATGACTGCAAGTGCGAATATTATTTATATTTTGATTATGGAGACCGAGCATTCAAGCAATCAACATTGGCTGTAGTTCGCTTGTGAACTCGTCTTAGGTTCATGATTGCAAAAATATTTTTCGCGCAGAATTGATGCAACGCATCAGAATTTTTTCTTGTGTTCCTCTTAAATCTCATTTTAACTGCATTTACAAAAGCATCAAAACTGAAGTGTCCGATGCTGTTAAGTTCACATTCATAGTATACTAGTCCCAATAATTCGACGGCAAGCACAGACCCATTATCATACTGACATTTTTCGTTGTCTGTCCTTTACGTCTCAAGCAGTTACGATCAAAACTGTGGTGGAAATCGCACTGCTTTAAATTCCCATTTTTTTTTCACTGCAACTTGAACATTTCAGCACTGCTAAGTTCATTTGTTGTTAGAAAACATAAATATTCTCTAAAGTATCAATCAAATAAAAAATATTCCACAAATAACACTTTAAAACTTCCTATTGTTTATGCCGTTTACATGTAGATTTTAATGTGCTAACCAATGAAAACGGCCCTTTTATAAATCGATACACTACACAGTGAGATAAACTTATAGCGGAGTAACATAAAAAATGCTGACATGGGTGGAGGTTTAAAATAGTTTTGAATAAAAAACGAAACCGTTATTTATAAAGGATTACATATATTGATTCTACTTGAATGTGGCTTTTCAGGTATGTAATTTTTTTTTAAAGATACATATGGTTTAAGATGCTTTATGGAGCCGCCAAAAGTTGCGTAAAAGTTGCGACTCAAATTCCGATCGGCGGCATATAGAAATAGAAGAAAAATATTCCGCATTGATTTGAATAGTAACTGGGTTGTTCGCGATGGACGAACATCGCATGTATAGAAAAGTCCATGTTGCGCACAAATAGTTGTGCTAATAGTATACGAGTTCCAATGGAAAATTGTAAGTGCTTGAGTTAATCTCGAAGTTGAGAATTAACTTGAAAATAACATGTGGTCGTGAGCAAGTATTTAAGGGCTTACCACACTCCTCCCAAGCACTTTCATCGATAAAAAGAAAATTATCAAAATCTCAATAACAGCAAAATGCGGTTCAATGAAACTATTAACAAATGAATTTTACTAATGTATCTATATTTTGCATAGAAAAGTAAAAAAAAAAGCTAGACATAAAATACCTTAAAATTCTATTTACATAAATTCACAAAAACTAAACAATACAAAACATAATTTTAAATTCTCATGTGAATGCAATGATACTGACAAGAAAATGTTGTGTACTTTGTAAAGAACTTTTAACCAATCAAAGGGAAATCAGTGATTGTCATCCGTTCACGCGACCAGGAAGCGACCAGAAAATTGAAGTTCAAACACACTTTTACTAATATCTCGTAAAGTTTATATATGTAAGTCACGAGGACACAATAAATTGTTCAGTATTATACTACTCATGTGGGCATTTTAAATGATGTTTTGTGTTGTTTAGTTTTTGTGACTTTATGTTAATAGAAGTTGAGGGAATTTTAGACCTAGCTATTTTTCTTTTCATGTTCTAACGTGTCTTACCATATGCAAAATAAAGATACATTAGTAACATTCATTTGTGCAAAGTTTCATTTAACGGCATTTTGCCGTTATTAAGATTTTGATAATTTTCTTTTTATCGATGAACGTGTTTGGGAGGAGTGTGGTAAGCATTTAAGTTGACAAAGACGTTTTTAGCGAGTGCACATATTAAACGATGAGAGTTGACATTCTGCTGCGTAGGTATTGTAATTCTCCGGCGCGACAGTCTTGCAATGCTTTCAGCGCTTTGATTTGGTAGAACAGGATTTATATATGTTCTTTAAGTTGAATTCTGGATATTTGAAATATAATTGCAAAGATCTTAAAATTGTCTTTACAAATCTGGTTATTCATTGTCGTGTTTCACACATGATTATATATTTAGCAGTCGGTCAACACGTGAATACAGTAACAGCTGTTTTAAAGCTAATCACTTGCTTTCCTCGTACCTAATCCCACATTCCATTCACCGTCAACGAAAAATACAGTTTTTCGAGGGGTCGTTGGAAAAATTAACTATTGTAGTAGATTTCACACCAGCGGCCTAGGTAGCTCAATTGGTAGAGCGTCGGCACGGTAAACCGGAGGTCCGAGGTTCGAATCCTGGTCGAGGCTACTCTCTCCAACCCAAATCTGCCACGATGCAAAAATGATGTATAAAGGGCTAATTGCACAAAATGAGCTATATTGGAATCGGTGAAATAATGAACTATCGTGAGTTCAGTGCAATAATGAACTATCAAGGCTCAGTGCAAAAATGAACTATCGAAAGCTCAGTGCAGTAATGAACTATCGTGAGATCGGAGCAAAAATGAAAAGGATGTCATGCGGTAACGTCTTACGGGGTTTATATCTCACGGCTTGTTCGCTTTTCTAGAGCTTGCATTGATGTTCAATGAATGTAATATTTGCATTACAAAGAAAAACTGTTCAAACAAAGTTATCGGTACCACAAATTACGGAAAACCTTTTGCAGGTTTTTTCGCCGATACCTAGATTTTATTCAAAAATACAGGTGCAGTTAAAAATCACTATTACATCAAGGTATTTCACAGCCAGTTTTATAGAGATTTAATTTATAAACTTAAGAAGATAAAAGACAATGCTAAATTCTCCCGGTTATTTGTAAAAACCATCTGTAAATTTAAAAACAAAGGCAACCATCATGATATTATACAGCTCTCTGCAGACCTGGTGATTAACCCATCAACAGTTGATCATTCTGATTACCTCTTTGGTTGCACGACGGTGGCAGGGAGTTAAGAGTTTATGAAGGTTTATGAGTAAATATTTTATAAGAACCTAGAAGCTCGATTTGTTTCTTTTATCCCTGTCATCGTGTTCTTGCTGATTTGAATCCAGGAGCTCTGGTCTCAGTAAGATCATAAAGTACCCGCCCCTTTGCTTATGAATGCTATAAGCTTCTTTGTTTTATATGTTTGTGTGCTTTTGCAAGCAGCAATGTTGAGCTGGTGGGTGGGTTGGAGTGATTTCACAACTTGTGTGTTGATATAAGAACCTGTTAGGGCAAGTGTGAGGTTAATGCACCCTAGATCCTGGTTTAAACCCCCAGTGGCAAATTATTTTGCCTTTGACCGTTCCAAGGCGGTAACCCCAAGGGTTCTCATTTTTCGTTAATTGTTTGTGGTGTCTTATTATTTGAATTGGACATACTTATAAAAACATGCTTTTCCTCTCTTCTTTTTCGCTGGGTGGGGAGGTTGTGTTTTGTGAATGAGGCGATTCCTGATATGCATATTTCACTTTCTACACGACAAATATGGCAGGTAGCATTTTTCTCTATAAGAAAATAGCAACATTATACATCATGGCAAAGAATGCAAATTTTTCAGGTCGTCTGTTTGTGGCTTGCTGGCTTATATGTTACCCTACTAGAATTTTAAATGTCCACATCGTGAACAGGTAAACATTGTTCTGAAATTATATTAAATTAATTATTTCTCATAACATATATATCAATACGAAACATGGAATAAACAGCAGTGTTGGGCCTTGCCAAGTAGGAAAATTCAATGTAAAGTTGTCCTAAATAAGTAATTTAACTGTATTATATGGATACATTATGCACACCAGAACGTTTATTTTTTATTGTTCGTCAATAGCGGACTGGTTAATTGTCGGGATGTTTAAAGGCATGATGCCCTTAAAGTTGACAGTTTGTAAAACAATTGATGATGCCCTTGCTTGCTTTATATTACTTTATTGTTTGTAAGCTACATGTATTGAGAATATGTTCAGTGATATTTATTTTCAAGTTTAATAATTCGTATAGATTAAATGCTTTATGGGAACAAAACTTGTAATTGACAAGGTTCACAAAGCGCTCGACGGAACCGAGTCCCAGATGGATCTATTTTTCACTTGTGTCCCAGATGGATCTTTTTACTTTTTTACTCGAAATTGGACAAACTATCACGATTTGTGCATAAATTAAATGTCAAAAATGACTTTAATAATGTATCTAACAATCGGCTCCAATCGGCTACAAAAATGAAGGGCTGCATCGACAGAACTCGGCGTCGATGTATGTTGTTTTTGGCCCGAGTCCTGGATGGATCTCTCAAAAAACAAATTAAAACCGAATAAACTCATAAATTGACTCATCTCACAGTAAATGCTTCTCGGAATAATAATATTGAGACTTATGAATATTTGTTGCGCTATAAAACAATTTTCAGCTACGAAGATTTCAAACATAAAAATTTAAGTTTACCTTTGAAGCGACGGGTTTGTTTACAAAAAAAGTCCGGGATGGATCTTTTTGGTAGGTGCTCGTGACGTAGTATGATACCATTGTATATTATAAAATACGTGTGCTGTGCAATTAAGATAAAAAAAAACAACATAAAATAAATGCATGGGTACTTAAATGAAAACATATATAAAATTCATGTGCATATAAAATGAAATTATATAATAAAGTACACGTTTACTTACAGAGCAAACGGTTTACCAAACATACATGTTTAAAATTTAAGCTCACCATTTTGGGAGTCTTGATTGCACAGTGGTAGACACTAATTTAAAAAAATACAACTCACCATTAGAAATTAATCAATCCGATGTTAACCTAATTTATAAAAAGATAACACAACTGAAAGAATTTATAAAATAATACATTTATTTAAAAGGTCCTGAGCATTCTGAATTTAAAAATTAAATGAAAGATCAATGGAGGCTCTCTACGTCGAATTTAAAGTTTATGATGTCATGAACACCCTAATTATATATTCCCAGCCAATTTAATGACATTTGGTGCAGGTGGTATGGTACGTTTCATCTGATATGAGTAAAACTAATGCAAATAATATAATACAATTCGGTTTCTGTTAATTATTTCATAAACACAGATCACGTGTAGTTTGAAAAATTGAATTTAAAATTGAATATCGTTTTTCCTGCGATTCTTTTTTGTGTATTAGATTTCATATCAAGTGATTGGTAGAGCGCCGGCACTGTAAGCCGGAGGTCTGAGGTTCGAGTCCTGATCGAGGCTACTCTTCCCTACCCAAAACTGCCCCATCAGGAAAATGATCAGGTATTTAATAAATATGCAAGACTTCTTATTTTACTAATTAAAATTTTACACAGAATTCCAAAATCTTGTATGAAAATAAAAAACATAATACCCAAAAACAGAATAGTTTACTACAATAAAAATTGAATTAGAGAATAACGATTTGTTGGGCTATAGAAAAAACACCAGAACTTCGTATTCGCTAAACATACAGCTGATTCTATATTTTCAGTTGTCTGTGAGTTTAATTGCTGACATAATGTCAGATAATCAAAGGCAGTGAAGCAGTCCAATTTCCAGCTGAGAATGAATATAGATGACAGCGATAAAATCGAACATACTTTTTACAACACCTTTTAACAACAACTACATGCTCCGGCGAATTATCGTGCAGTTTCCGTGCAGAAATTTAATCCTTTCACGCGCATTTGCAAAAATGGTTGGTTTTTATTTTGCAGCAATTATATGTATTCATGCCATGCAACTGTCACAGCAAGTTTTTCATCCGTATGCTTCCGCTCTCGAATCACGTGTTTCTGGATGAAAAAAAAATTCGGATACGAATGAACAAATCTTCAGTTTAGGTCGAATTTCTGATCTGCCTATTGATACAAGGTAAAACAAGTAAAAAAACATGTGATGTAATTGACAGAGAACGTTGACGTTAGACAGAAATGAAAGATCAGTGTTATCATGTTATGGGGTTTTCTCCTGATGAGGGTAAATTGTTGTTGCAGATTGCTAACAATTTATCATAGATTGTTGTTTTATTGCATAATTTATTCCAAATAAGGTATTTTCTTCAAATTGAATTGAATTATAAGACCAAATAATTCATTGTCTTAACTCGTAAAAAGTATAACCAATGATACAATCTTATAGTGTTTTTCTAGTATGTTTGTGTAAAATATAAGTGAATATGGATGGTAAATAAATTAATCAACTATGCAGCAGTTCTAAGAAAAATAAAGATTTGTCAGGTTAATATCAGTGACATATCATCATATGTTTCCCAAGATTTCACTGATTACTGTATGCATATTGGGTATGATCTATTGTTGCTTGTTTCTATTATAATTGGTAATTAGTGGTTGAAATATATCTATAAATAAACTAATTCAGAAACAGTTAACATGTTGTTTGTGTTTTTATTATGGCCTGACTCTTATTGTTATTAGATTATTATAGTTAACAGACCTGTTAAAAAATACAGGTAGCCATGTATTATTTGTTATTTTAGAAGTGATCGTTAAAGTTGTTCAAAATAATGTCTTGATTGGCTCTAATGGGTCTGCTCAAAATATATCGCACAGTTGAGTACTAATAACTTAGTTTGTATTTCCATTTATTTATCGTCGCTACCGGTTGCCCATATGAGCAACGCCTCCAGAAGAGTGTTAGTCATTTTAGGTTTTTGGAGGATAGTGCAAGATACAGAGGACTCTCCAATTCCAGAATCGTCCCTGGTCCTTTTAAGTGCCCGGTGTATAGCACCACTACACTGGACCTCGGTTTTAAGTCCCATCCGAACGACTATATTAGTTATTTTAGTTGGAGTAGCAGGGGATCGAACCAGCGATCCCTGGACTCAGAGGCAGACGCGCTAACCACTGAGCTAATGATCCGCTCTAATAACTTAGTGGGAAGACAATAAGGGCAAAAAGCTTTGAGGTGAAGGCTTTACTATGCCAGTTCATCACCTAATGATATTGTGCTGCAAGGAAATATTTGTTTAAAGATATATATATTTATTACACCTCACATGATTAGTTTACTATATAGCGTAATGTGACGTCACAGGGAGATAATCGCTACTGTCACATATGCGACAGCATCATGTCACCCTCGCGTGGATCTAAAAATAAATATCTTGGAAATCCGATTACAAATTAACTTCTTCGCATGCGTAATTGACCAAGGGAGATAAACGCATTTTGATCATTATTTGTAGCCGCTTATTGAGCATTATTGATTTTGGACTTCCGGCGCTTGATTTTGTTCCCAAACGAAATTTGGTCATAGTCAAAATCTCTAAAAAAACAAATGTTCGGTGTAATAAAATAAATATCACATCCCATTGGGGGAAACAGTACGAAATGTTAACCCTTGAGAAGGTAATGTTAACCGAGGCGTTAGCCGAGGTTGACATTACTTCTCTCGGGTTAACATTTCGTACTGTTTCCCCCAATGGGATGTGATATTTATATAGTATACTTATTATTTTCAAACATGCATTAATTTTCCCCTTTTGACATTCTATAGCCCATTGGCAGCTAAAAAACATGAAAATCAAACTCCTGCTTAGTATAATGCTACCTGAGTATAATTTAAAAAATATTATAGGCTTCGGATGCAAAGAGAATGAAGTTGTCAGAGGAGGAAAGGAGTAGCAAGCTAGAGCCTCTTCATGCAGGTGGATGGACAATGGTTGAAGGAAGGGATGCCATCTATAAGGAGTTCCTGTTTAAGAACTTTAATGAGGTGAATATGAAATGTGCATTCTATAAATTGTTTTTTCCAGAATTATGCAAGAAGACTGTCCAATTCCAGAATCATCCCAAGTTCTTTTAACTCTTTTCTCCATAGATACACCTTTATTGTGAGGGTGAACAGTTTAGATCCAGATGAACCGGCACATCCGTGCCATCTGATCAGGATCTAAAAAAACATAATACGCAAAGACATTTTGATTTGTTAGATTATTTCTGACTGAAATGCGACCAGTGCAGATTCTGATCAGACGGCCCGGATTTGCCAGCTGTTCTGGATCTACACTGGTCACACATGCTTTAAAAGGCGTATATATGGAGTAAAAGGTTAAAGCACCACTACACTGGACCTAAGTTTAAAGTCTTACTTGAAAAAATGCTAGTACAGGGCTTTTCTTCCTTATATAATATAACAGAGGCCAATAAAAGGCCTCTTCCCAATCCAGAAATATAGTATTTTTTTCCAAACTGCGGCAGAAACTCTTCCCAAAATGCTAGGTAAGATGTCCAAAATATGGTTAAACTCCTTTGATGGGTGTTTGAAAACTGAAGCCTGAAAAATGAAGTGCTTGAAAAATTAGATATGAGTTAGAAATACCTATTACTATTCAATTTTATACCCTAGAACCCATCTTTCAATAAATTTTGTTTTCCCAAATTAAACAATAAATCACGCCGGGGCCTCTTCCCAATTTACTGATGAAAAGCCCTGTAGTAAGCTTAAGTTGCAGAAACAGGAATTGAACAATCAATCCCTGGACTCGGAGACAATGATGCTTATCACTGATCTACTGATCTGCCATGTTTCTGACAGTCTTTAACTGTTTCCTCCATATATACGCATTTTTACGCATCCGTGCCGTCTGATCAGGATCTGCACTGGTTGCATTTTGGTCAGAAATACCCTAACAGATCATAAAGCGAACAGTGCCGATCCTGATCAGACGGCACATGCCAGCTGATCTGGATCTACACTGTTAGCACTCGTAATAAAGGAGTGTCTATGGAGGAAAGGGTAGATCCCTAGGTTTGCCTTGTGTTACACCTTACCCTTTTCTTATTATTTGTTATTCCATGACAAATAGTTTAGATCCAAAGCAGCTGTCTGTCTGATCAGGATCTACACTGTTGGTCAGAAGTAGCCTAGTGAATAGAAGAGCATACGGATGGTGTAGATGTGCTGGCTGATCTGGATGTACACAGTTCGCCCATGTATAACAGTCACATCCCATGGAATAAAGCGTTAAGAGCATGCCATGTTTTGTTCTGTTGTATTTTACAGGCATTTGGCTTCATGTCTAGAGTTGCTCTTCAGGCAGAAAAAATGGACCATCACCCAGAATGGTTCAATGTTTATAACAAGGTAGGCTAATCATTTGTCATATTAACGCTTTCCTCCATATCTACGCATTTTTTATGCATGTGCGACCAGTGTAGATCCAGATCAGCCGGCACATCTGTGCCGTCTGATCAGGATCTACACTGGTGGCATCTTGATCAGAAATAACCTAACAAATAAAAAAGTGAACAGTTTAGATCCTGATCAGATGGCACAGATGTACCGGCTTATCTGGATCTAAACTGTTCACCCATGCAATAAAGGTGTATGTTTGGAGGAAAGGGTTAATACCAGTAATATATCAAGGTTCCATTTAATTTGGTAGGAAGATCTTTTTGCGCCGAAGTGGAAAATGATAGTTTGTAGAGGTTATATTTTTAGCTCACCTGAGCTGGCTCAGGGTGAGCTATTAGGATCAATGAATGTCCGTCCTCTGTCGTCCGTCGTCCGTCCACACTTAGTTCGTTAACACTCTAGCTGTCACATTTTTGCTCCGATTGTCATGAAACTTGGTCAGGATGTTTGTCCCAATGATTTCTCGGACGAGTTCGAATATGGGTCATCTGGGTCCAAAAACTAGGTCACTGTTACTAAAAATAGAATTTTCTTGTAAGCACTCTAGCAGTCACATTTTTGCTCTGATTGTCATGAAACTTGGTCAGGATGTTTGTCCCAATGATTTCTCGGACAAGTTCGAATATGGGTCATCTGGGTCCAAAAACTAGGTCACTGTTACTAAAAATAGAATTTTCTTGTTAACACTCTAGCGGTCGCATTTTTGCTCTGATTGTCATGAAACTTGGTCAGGATGTTTGTCCCAATGATTTCTTGGACAAGTTCGAATATGGGTCAACTGGGTCAAAAAACTAGGTCACTGTTACTAAAAATAGAATTTTCTTGTTAACACTCTAGCGGTCATATTTTTGCTCCGATTGTCATGAAACTTGGTCAGGATGTTTGTCCCAATGATTTCTCGGATGAGTTCGAATATGGGTCATCTGGGTCCAAAAACTAGGTCACTGTTACTAAAAATAGAATTTTCTTGTTAACACTCTAGCAGTCACATTTTTGCTCCGATTGTCATGAAACTTGGTCAGGATGTTTGTCCCAATGATATCTCGGACGAGTTCGAATATGTGTCATCTTGGTCCAAAAACTAGGTCACTGTTACTAAAAATAGAATTATCTTGTTAACACTCTAGCGGTCACATTTTTGCTCCAATTGTCATGAAACTTGGTCAGGATGTTTGTCCCAATGATTTCTCGGAGGAGTTCGAATATTGGTCAACTGGGTCCAAAAACTAGGTCACTGTTACTAAAAATAGAATTTTCTTGTTAACACTCTAGCGGTCATATTTTTGCTCCGATTGTCATGAAACTTGGTCAGGATGTTTGTCCCAATGATTTCTCGGACGAGTTGGAATATGTGTCATCTGGGTCCAAAAACTAAGTCACTGTTGCTAAAAATAGAATTTTCTTGTTAACACTCTAGCGGTCACAATTTTGCTCTGATTGTCATGAAACTTGGTCAGGATGTTTGTCCCAATGATTTCTTGGACGAGTTCGAATATGGGTCATCTGGGTCCAAAAACTAGGTCACTGTTACTAAAAATAGAATTTTCTTGTTAACACTCTAGCGGTCACATTTTTGCTCCGATTGTCATGAAACTTGGTCAGGATGTTTGTCCCAATGCTTTCTCGGACGAGTTCGAAAATGGGTAATTTAGGTCCAAAAACTAGGTCACTGTTACTTACATTAGAATTTTTCTTGTTAACACTCTAGCGGTCACATTTTTGCTCTGATTGTCATGAAACTTGGTCAGGATGTTTGTCCCAATGATTTCTTGGACGAGTTCGAATATGGGTCATCTGGGTCCAAAAACTAAGTCACTGTTGCTAAAAATAGAATTTTCTTTTTAACACTCTAGCGGTCACAATTTTGCTCTGATTGTCATGAAACTTGGTCAGGATGTTTGTCCCAATGATTTCTCAGACGAGTTCGAATATGGGTCATCTGGGTCCAAAAACTAGGTCACAGTTACTAAAAATAGAATTTTCTTGTTAACACTCTAGCGGTCACATTTTTGCTCCGATTGTCATGAAACTTGGTCAGGATGTTTGTCCCAATGCTTTCTCGGACGAGTTCGAAAATGGGTAATTTAGGTCCAAAAACTAGGTCACGTTTACTTAAATTAGAATTTTTCTTGTTAACACTCTAGCGGTCACATTTTTGCTCTGATTGTCATGAAACTTGGTCAGGATGTTTGTCCCAATGATTTCTTGGACGAGTTCGAATATGGGTCATCTGGGTCCAAAAACTAAGTCACTGTTGCTAAAAATAGAATTTTCTTTTTAACACTCTAGCGGTCACAATTTTGCTCTGATTGTCATGAAACTTGGTCAGGATGTTTGTCCCAATGATTTCTCAGACGAGTTCGAATATGGGTCATCTGGGTCCAAAAACTAGGTCACAGTTACTAAAAATAGAATTTTCTTGTTAACACTCTAGCGGTCACATTTTTGCTCCGATTGTCATGAAACTTGGTCAGGATGTTTGTCCCAATGCTTTCTCGGACGAGTTCGAAAATGGGTAATTTAGGTCCAAAAACTAGGTCACGTTTACTTAAATTAGAATTTTTCTTGTTAACACTCTAGCGGTCACATTTTTGCTCTGATTGTCATGAAACTTGGTCAGGATGTTTGTCCCAATGATTTCTCGGAGGAGTTCGAATATGGGTCATCTGGGTCTTAAAACTAAGTCACTGTTACTAAAAATAGAATTTTCTTGTAAACACTAGCAATCACATTTTTGCTCTGATTGTCATGAAACTTGGTCAGGATGTTTGTCCCAATGATTTCTTGGACGAGTTCAAATATGGGTCCAAAACCTAGGTCACTGTTACTAAAAATAGAATTTTCTTGTTAATACTCTAGCGGTCACATTTTTGCCTCGATTGTCATGAAACATGGTCAGGATGTTTGTCCCAATGATTTCTTGGACGAGTTCGAATATGGGTCATCTGGGTCCAAAAACTAGGTCACTGTTACTAAAAATAGAATTTTCTTGTTAACACTCTAGCGGTCACATTTTTGCTCCGATTGTCATGAAACTTGGTCAGGATATTTGTCCCAATGATTTCTCAGATGAGTTCGAATATGGGTCATCTGGGTCTTGATCACTGTTACTAAAAATAACTTTGTTGTACTCAGGTGAGCGATAAAGGGCCATCATGGCCCTCTTGTTTTACCAGTCCAGATCAAATTAAGCCTGCGATTTGTTCCCCCCATGACTCCCCCTGACGACCACCACCACTAAATCCTGTTTATGGTTTAGAGTTTAGGGTTTGATTATACAGTTTTGCTCAAAGAAATTTTTTTTTGATTTGACGTAAAGGGATTAGGTGATGCTTTTGTAGATCATTTCTACCCCTGTTGACTGTTCTGTACTTTGTGAAGATCTTGTTTATGTTCTGTTTATCCCTTTCCTTTATAGACAGTCCTTTATTGCCTGGCAAACTGTGTAGATCCAGTTCAGCCAGCACAACCCTTTCGTCTGATCAGGATCTGCACTGTTCGCTTATATATTCATTAGGTTATTTCTTACCAAAATGCAACCAGTGCAGACCCTGATCAGACAGCATGGATATGCTTGCTGTGCTGGATCTACACTGGTCGCACATGCGTAAAAACCCATCCAGAGGTGTAGAAATTTTTTTGGACCCGCTCGCCCTGCAGGTCGAGTGAATGAGTAAGTGCACTTGCCCTTACAGAAAGTACACTCGCCCTTACATTTTAAATAAAATACTCTTTCTGTTGCAATTTTTGTTTTTCTATTCGTTCTATCTCTTTTTTACTGTCTCGCTCGCTTTCTCATTTTTAGCTCACCTGTCACAAAGTGACAGGGTGAGCTTTTGTGACCGCCTGATGTCCATCGTCCATCGTGCGTCGTCCGTCGTCAACAATTGCTTCAATCGACTTCTTCTCTGAAACGGCTTGGCCAATTTTGATGAACTTGCCACGGATGTTCCTTGCATGAAGCTCTTCCAAAGTTGTTCAAAGAAATCAATTCCATGCAGAACTCTCGTTGCCATGGCAACCGAAAGGAAAAACTTTAAAAATCTTCTTGTCCGAAACCACAAGGCCTAGAGCTTAGATATTTGGCATTTATCATCCTCTAGTGGAGCTCTACAAAGATTGTTCAAATTATTTCCCTGGGGTCAAAATTGGCCCCGCCCCAGGGGTCACTTCATTTTACATAGACTTATATAGGAAAATCTTTAAAAATCTTCTTGTCTGAAACCACAAGGCCTAGAGCTAAGATATTTGGCATTTAGCATCCTCTAGTGGAACTCTACAAATATTGTTCAAATTATTTCCCTGGGGTCAAAATTGGCCCCGCCCCGGGGGTCACTTCATTTTACATAGACTTATATAGGAAAAACTTTAAAAATCTTCTTGTCTGAAACCACAAGGCATAGAGCTTAGATATTTGGCATTTAGCACCCTCTAGTGGAACTCTACAAAGATTGTTCAAATTATTTCCCTAGGGTCAAAATTGGCCCCGCCCCAGGGGTCACTTCATTTTGTATAGACTTATATAGGAAAAACTTTAAAAATCTTCTTGTCTGAAACCACAAGGCCTAGAGCTTAGATATTTGGCATTTAGCACCCTCTAGTGGAACTCTACAAAGATTGTTCAAATGATTTCCCTGGGGTCAAAATTGGCCCCGCCCCAGGGGTCACTTCATTTTACATAGACTTATATAGGAAAAACTTTAAAAATCTTCTTGTCTGAAACCACAAGGCCTAGAGCTTAGATATTTGGCATTTAGCATCCTCTAGTGGAACTCTACAAAGATTGTTCAAATTATTTCCCAGGGGTCTAAATTGGCCCCGCCCCAGGGGTCACTTCATTTTATAAAGACTTGTATAGGAAAAACTTTAAAAATCTTCTTGTCTGAAACCACAAGGCCTAGAGCTTAGATATTTGGCATTTTGCATCCTCTAGTGGAACTCTACAAAGTTTGTTCAAATTATTTCCCTGGGGTCAAAATTGGCCCCGCCCCAGGGGTCACTTCATTTTACATAGACTTATATAGGAAAAACTTTAAAAATCTTCTTGTCTGAAACCACAAGGCCTAGAGCTGAGATATTTGGCATTTAGCATCCTCTAGTGGAACTCTACAAAGATTGTTCAAATTATTCCCCTGGGGTCAAAATTGGCCCTGCCCCAGGGGTCACTTCATTTTGTAAAGACTTATATAGGAAAAACTTTAAAAATCTTCTTGTCTGAAACCACAAGGCCTAGAGCTTAGATATTTGGCATTTAGCACCCTCTAGTGGAACTCTACAAGGATTGTTCAAATTATTTCCCTGGGGTCAAAATTGGCCCCGCCCCAGGGGTCACTTCATTTTACATAGACTTATTTAGGAAAAACTTTAAAAATCTTCTTGTCTGAAACCACAAGGCCTAGAGCTTAGATATTTGGCATTTAGCACCCTCTAGTGGAACTCTACAAAGATTGTTCAAATGATTTCCCTGGGGTCAAAATTGGCCCCACCCCAGGGGTCACTTTATTTTGCATAGACTTATATAGGAAAAACTTTAAAAATCTTCTTGTCTGAAACCACAAGGCCTAGAGTTTAGATATTTGGCATTTAGCACTCTCTAGTGGAACTATACAAAGATTGTTCAAATGATTTCCCTGGGGTCAAAATTGGCCCTGCCGCAGGGGTCACTTCATTTTATATAGATTTATATATGAAAAACTTTAAAAATCTTCTTGTCTGAAACCACAAGGCCTAGAGCTTAGATATTTGGCATTTAGCATCCTCTATTGGAACTCTACAAAGATTGTTCATATTATTTTCCTGGGGTCAAAATTGGCCCCGCCCCAGGGGTCACTTAATTTTACATAGACTTGTATAGGCAAAACTTTAAAAATCTTCTTGTCTGAAACCAGAAGCTGAGAGTACTTTTGTACTCAGGTGAGCGATATAGGGCCATCATGGCCCTCTTGTTCATCATCACCCCTACCTTGTGTAAAAACGTTATCTTCATTTGTTTCGACATTTTGACATTTAGCGAGAAAATACATGCACTTGCAGCCTCGTTCCGATTTGGGAACCCAGAGAGGATAAAAATAAATCGCTGCTGTTACCTTTACATCAGAAACATTCCGAATACACCAGAAATCTACCAAAATACCGGAAATCGAATTGTATTTTGAAAACAAAGTGAAAATATTTCATTTTCCAAAGAAAACACGTGAATTGCTGAAAAATTTACTCGCCCGATCGGTCGAGTGTTTTGGCCGCTTCGCTCGACCCAACAGATTATTTACTCGCCATGGCGAGCGGTTGAGTGGAATTCTACACCTCTGCCCATATATATGGATGAAAGGGTAAAATACCTTAGAAACCTTGAAAGTTGAAATTCAAGTGTCAGTAAAACCTCTGTTACATTTTATTTCAGGTACAGATAACTCTGAGCACTCATGACTGCGGTGGACTTTCAGACAGAGATATTAAACTGGCTACTTTCATAGAGGGCGCTGCAAAGACGGCATGATAAACATGATTTATTGTACATATCGGGGGTTGCATGCAACACTGTCCTAGCTACATCTTAGCTACATTAACCCTTACCTGTATAGATACACCTTTATTGTTAGGGCGAACAGTTTAGATCCAGATCAGTCAGCATATCCGTGCCGTCTGATCAGGATCTAAACTGTTCGCTTTTTGATTCATTAGGTTATTTCTGACCAAAATGCGACCAGTGCAAATCCTTATCAGACGGCATGGTTGTGCCTGCTGATCTGGATCTACACTGGTCGCACATGGGTAAAAATGTGTATCTATCAAGGAAAGGGTTAAAAGTAACCCTTTACTCCATAAATTATTTACACATTTTATTGCACATCTGTGCCCACTGATCAGGATCTACAGTACTTTTTGAATTATTAGGTTATTTTGGAACAAGATTCGATCAGTGTAGATCATGATCAGATTGCACAGTTGTACCAGCTGATCTCGATCTACTCTGGTTGCACCCACAATAAAACCTGTATAAATGGAGTAAAGGGTAAATGTATTCAGGGTAAATGAAGGAGTTACAACAGTCTTGGTTGCAAATCTTGATATATTTTAGAATTAGGTGATGGTTTAAAGTAAAAGAGTTGTGATATGAGGTATTAATACATGTACTTATAACCCTTTCCTCCATAGACACACCTTTATTGCAAGGGCGAACAGTTTTGATCCAGATCAGACAGCACATCTGTGCCATCTGATCAGGATCTAAACTGTTCGCTTTTTGATTTGTTACGTTATTTCTGAGCAGAATGCAACCAGTGCAGATCCTGATCAGCCGGCACAGATGTGCCGGCTGATCTGGATCTACACTGGTGGCACATGCATAAAAATGTGTATATATGGAGGAAAGAGATAAATATGAAATGTGCTTTTAACCTTAAACCCCATGGGATATGGCTGTTATCCCATTGTGAACAGTGTAGATTCAGACCAGCTGGCATATCCTTGCTGATGGATCAGGATCTACACTGACTTATAAAGGGAAAACTTTAAAAAATCTTCTTCTCTAAAACCACAAGGCCTAGAACCTTGGTATTTGGTATGTGTCATCATGTAGTGGTCCTCTACAAAAATTGTTCAAATTATTCTCCTGGGGTCGAAAATGGCTCCGCCCCGGGGGGTCACTAGTTTTATTACATAGTGTTATATAGTAAATCTTTAAAAATCTTTTTCTCTGAAACCTTAAGGCCTAGAGCTTAGATATTTGGTATAGAACATCATCTAGTTACATTTTCTCCACAATAGCAGCTTAATTTTTTTTAATTTTTGACTTGATTTTACCAAACTTGCAAACAACTCTTGCAACCATTGAGCAGTTGTTGACAGGTGAGCGACCCAGGGTCCTATGGACCCTCTTGTATTCATTATGTTATTTCTGACCATGAGGAAACCAGATAAGATCCAGATCAGACAGCATAGGCCACATAGGCCAACAGTGAAGATCCAGATCAGCCAGCACATCTGTGATGTCTGATCACAATTTACACTTAGCTTTTAGATTTATCAGATTATTTCTGACCAACTAGCAACCAGCATAGTTCTAGCCCAGATGACATGGATGTGCCGGCTTATCTGGATCTACACTAGTGGCACATGCGATAAAACTGAGTAAAGGTTTAAAGCATTAAAAGCTGGTCTGTTATAATTTTCCTCATAACATTTTTTTGAATCTCTTAGTGCTTTTTCCTAAAATGGTATAATAAATTTCCAATATAAGCAAGCTTAATTTTTTAAAATCAACTTGCAAATGTTTCACAATCACATTTTAGTCTAATTTCATTATAATTTGGTTCATGTTCTATCTGTGAACTAGTTATTATGATGCTGATAGAAAAATTGTTGTTGTTGTTGTTTTAAAGGTAGTTGAAATTCCTAATTTCAAATTTTAGTTAAAACATTGTTTTTAGACATTTACATTTTTTTAACCAAATTTTGAAGGCCTGGCCCCTTTTGTAAAATGGTGAAAAATAAAACACTGCCAGATGCTTGAGATTTGAGACTGGTCTCCAATCTCAGTTTTATGATCCTGGGCCCAGGATTTTAGACATTTGCATATTATTTACCTAATTTGGAAGTCCCGGCCCCTTTAATAAAATGGTGAAAATACAACACTGCCAGATGCTTGAGATTTGAGACTGGTCTCAGTTTTATGATCCTTGGCCCAGGAAACAAGAGCCATTTCATATTTATGTGTTAACTGCTGAAATTTTATCTAACCCTTTCCTTCATATATACGCCTTCTTACACGTGTGTGACCAGTGTAGATCCAGATCGCCGGCACATTCGTGCAGTCTGATCAGGGTCAGATTTTTGTCAGAAATAACCTAACGAATCAAAAAGCGAAAAGTTTAGATCCTGATCAGATGGATGATCTGGATCTTAACTGTTCTCCCATGCAATAAAGGTAAATCTAAGGTATAACTATGGAGGAAATGGTTAATGCAAGAACATTCCAAACTTTGCCATTATTGTTTTATGTTTATGTTTTATGTGACAGTTTTCGGGTGGGTGGGAGGATTTAGTGTTGATTTCGGATTGCAAGTGAATCAAGGTTTGTTGAATTGTCAACTGAATCATTTTCATACTGTCTGAATATGGGTAAACTTGAGATTTTACACATTTACTACTTACAATGAGTAAGAAGTTCCCATCTCAGAAAATCAGGGCCCAAGATCATAAAACTTAGTTTTGAGATCAGTCTCAAATCTCAAGGATCTGATTGGCTGAAATGGCGACCAGTCGCCATTTCAGCCAATCAGATGCTTGAGATTTGAGACTGATCTCCAGATTTAGGTTTATGATCTTGAGCACTGAAGTTATACATATATTTTAAGTCACCTATATTTAACCCTTTCCTCCATAGATACACCTTTATCGGCGGGCGAACAGTTTAGATCCAGATCAGCCAGCACATCCGTGCCGTCTGATCAGGATCTAAAGTGTTCGCTTTTTGATTCATTAGGTTATAACTGACCAAAATGCGACCAGTGCAGATCCTGATCAGACGGCACGGATGTGCCGGCTGATCTGAATCTACACTGGTCACACATGCGTTAAAAGGCGTATTTATGGAGGAAAGGGTTAAATTCTTGTCTTTTGTAGTATTATATAATTTCACTGAGACGAGACTCCTTGCAAAATCATTAAAATAGTGTTTGGTGCAGACCAGATTCCTGCGTATTCCATCTAATTTCATGACACCAAAATGGACCATTGAATTGTTTCAGACAATTAATTTGCACAATTACTAAAAATGCAAACCATTGGTATCATGATCACAATATAGATTTGTACAAGGTCAGTTCGAGATTGTTAAAAACTCAACTTCTGTATAGCAGAAATAAACCGTGTAGATTTTGGTAAAAATACTTTTGTATTTTTAACAGATTATCCCTTTCCTCCTTATATACACGTTTTTGTATATGTGCGACCAGTGTAGATCCAGATCAGCCGGCACAATAGTGCCGTCTGATCAGGATTGCACTGGTTGCATTTTTGTCAGAAACAACCTAATGAATCATAAAGCTAACAGTGCAGATCCTGATCAGATGTGCCAGCTGATCTGGATCTACATTGTTCGCCCACACAATAAAGGTGTGTCAATTGAGGAAGGTTTATAAGAGATTTTATAAACAATGCATTAATTATATATATATGCATAAATATTTGTTGTGACTTGCAGTTTTAAAGAAACTTTTATATAATATTATCATGTTGGTTTTATTTTGATATAATATACATGTACATGTATAACAGAGATTGGAAGGTTTGTTAACTTGTTTAATAATATTTAAAAGAATATGACAAGCTATTCTTCCAACTTTTTGTCAGCTTCTGCGGTGCAGTCTGCATTGGGCTATTTTCCAGGTTTTTGTTAAAGTTTGCTTTCAACCTCATTACATCTTACCAAGTACTATAGCTACTGCTTTCAACTTGGTACCTTTTTCACCATCCAATTCTGGATGTGTATACTAAGAAACATAACTCTTAACTTCCATTTTCACAAATTACCCTTTTCAACTCGGAATTTAAGGTTTAAGTTTGCAAGCAATCTGGTGTACAAGTTCATAACTTTTAAACTACTTATGCTACAGGTTAGAGACTCTAAAAAATGCTCATATCCTCAGTTGATTTGCCAAGCTTTACCCGGTAAAACTCTACAATTTCATGAAAGTTTGGCACTTTTTCACTTTTTCGAAACTTTGCTTGAAAGCTCCTCACATTTTTACCATCATTATAACAGCTTTAAAATTGTGTTTCTTTGTTAGCCCTCATATGCCTGGTTGGTTATTCAAATACCATACTTCTTAATAATTTATAATTGAATTTTGTCCCTTTTTGGACTTAGAATACAATAGTAAAGACTGCATGTAGGTTTCATGCAGGTGTAAGTGGGTACCAATTTGTTGTTACTGTTGCAGATTTTAAACTGAAACAAAGGAGTTCTTCACAGGTTGGAGTGCCTATGGGGTAACACCATCACATAAATATCCACCCACAACAAAAATAATTTAAATCAACAAAAAGTTTTTTAAGGGTGGTGTTGGAATGGGTTTGGCATATCCCCCACAAAAGAAAAGTTATGATTTTTTTTTAATCCTACCTGGCCCCCCCCCCCCCCCCCCCCCCCTCCCTACATCCTACATTTCTGACCACCTCATTTTCAGCTTACTGTCATTATTTCCTTTGCTTGCTCATGTTACTTTATGAGATTTATTTAAATCAAAACTATGATTGTGTTGATCATAATAGTATAATAAATTGGTCTTTGGTATTGCCGAATTTGTTTTTATTAATGTTTTGTCTCTTCTGAATTTTGATGGTGCTTTGAAATGAGTGTAGTTAGACCCAGATCAGCCCGTTTGGGCGTTATTAGTGACGTTGTCTATCGACTTGCTACAGTAACCTGAAGTACGGAGTACGGAACGGTATGCGGTACGTGCCGGACCTAAGTTAGATCCAGATCAGCTTGTAAATCTCAGCTACTGTTTTTACATGTTTGAGAAAAAATAAACATAATTATTTAAGGATCAGCTGTAAATTCTGTATTTTTAGCTCACCTGTCACGTAGTGACAAGGTGAGCTTTTGCGACCGCCTGATGTCCGTCGTCCGTCGTGCGTCGTCAACAATTGCTTCAATCAACTTCTTCTCTGAAACGGCTTGGCCAATTTTGATGAAACTTGCCACGTATGTTCCTTGCATGAAGCTCTTCCAAAGTTGTTCAAAGAAATCAATTCCATGCAGAACTCTGGTTGCCATGGCAACCGAAAGGAAAAACTTTAAAAATCTTCTTGTCTGAAACCACAAGGCCTAGAGCTTAGATATTTGGCATTTAGCATCCTCTAGTGGAGCTCTACAAAGATTGTTCAAATTATTTCCCTGGGGTCAAAATTGGCCCCGCCCCAGGGGTCACTTTATTTTACATAGACTTATATAGGAAAAACTTTTAAAATCTTCTTGTCTGAAACCACAAGGCCTAGAGCTTAGATATTTGGCATTTAGCATCCTCTAGTGGAACTCTACAAAGATTGTTCAAAGTATTTCCCTGGGGTCAAAATTGGCCCCGCCCCAGGGGTCACTTCATTTTACATAGACTTGTATAGGAAAAACTTTAAAAATCTTCTTGTCTGAAACCACAAGGCCTAGAGCTTAGATATTTGGCATTTAGCATCCTCTAGTGGAACTCTACAAAGATTGTTCAAATTATTTCCCTGGGGTCAAAATTGGCCCCGCCCCAGGGGTCACTTCATTTTACATAGACTTGTATAGGAAAAACTTTAAAAATCTTCTTGTCTGAAACCACAAGGCCTAGAGCTTAGATATTTGGCATTTAGCATCCTCTAGTGGAACTCTACAAAGATTGTTCAAATTATTTCCCTGGGGTCAAAATTGGCCCCACCCCAGGGGTCACTTCATTTTATATAGACTTGTATAGGAAAAACTTTAAAAATCTTCTTGTCTGAAACCACAAGGCCTAGAGCTTAGATATTTGGCATTTAGCATCCTCTAGTGGAACTCTACAAAGATTGTTCAAATTATTTCCCTAGGGTCAAAATTGGCCCCACCCCAGGGGTCACTTCATTTTACATAGACTTGTATAGGAAAAACTTTAAAAATCTTCTTGTCTGAAACCACAAGGCCTAGAGCTTAGATATTTGGCATTTAGCATCCTCTAGTGGAACTCTACAAAGATTGTTCAAATTATTTCCCTGGGGTCAAAATTGGCCCCGCCCCAGGGGTCACTTCATTTTACATAGACTTGTATAGGAAAAACTTTAAAAATCTTCTTGTCTGAAACCACAAGGCCTAGAGCTTAGATATTTGGCATTTAGCATCCTCTAGTGGAACTCTACAAAGATTGTTCAAATTATTTCCCTAGGGTCAAAATTGGCCCCACCCCAGGGGTCACTTCATTTTACATAGACTTGTATAGGAAAAACTTTAAAAATCTTCTTGTCTGAAACCACAAGGCCTAGAGCTTAGATATTTGGCATTTAGCATCCTCAAGTGGAACTCTACAAAGATTGTTCAAATTATTTCCCTGGGGTCTAAATTGGCCCCGCCCCAGGGGTCACTTCATTTGACATAGACTTATATAGGAAACACATTAAAAATCTTCTTGTCTGAAACCACAAGGCCTAGAGCTTAGATATTTGGCATTAAGCATCCTCTTGTGAAACTCTACAAAGATTGTTCAAATTATTTCCCTGGGGTCTAAAGTGGCCCCGCCCCAGGGGTCACTTCATTTGACATAGACTTGTATAGGAAAAACTTTAAAAATCTTCTTGTCTGAAACCACAAGGCCTACAGCTTAGATATATGGCATTTAGCATCCTCTAGTGGAACTCTACAAAGATTGTTCAAATTATTTCCCAGGGGTCTAAATTGGCCCCGCCCCAGGGGTCACTTCATTTTATAAAGACTTGTATAGGAAAAACTTTTAAAATCTTCTTGTCTGAAACCACAAGGCCTAGAGCTTAGATATTTGGCATTAAGCATCCTCTTGTGAAACTCTACAAATATTGTTCAAATTATTTCCCAGGGGTCTAAAGTGGCCCCGCCCCAGGGGTCACTTCATTTTATATAGACTTGTATAGGAAAAACTTTAAAAATCTTCTTGTCTGAAACCACAAGGCCTAGAGCTTAGATATTTGGCATTTAGCACCCTCTAGTGGAAATCTTCAAAGATTGTTCAAATGATTTCCCTGGGGTCAAAATTGGCCCCGCCCCAGGGTTCACTTTATTTTATATAGACTGATATAGGAAAAACTTTAAAAATCTTCTTGTCTGAAACCACAAGCTGAGAGTACTTTTGTACTCAGGTGAGCGATATAAGGGCCATCATGGCCCTCTTGTTTATGTGTACATGCGCTTGTGTAGCGAGTGTGAACAAAATCTGTCAAGATTTCCCGCTGTAAGCTAAAAGGGAAACAACCGAGATAATGCACTGACATGTAACATGTAAGGATTAGTCTCCCTTGCTACAAATGAGAACTTACTTCAGTGCAAATTGGTGCTTTTTCCTATAGGCGAACAGTATAGATCCAGATCAGATGGCACATCCGTGCCATCAGATCTGGATCTACACTGTTCATTGTAAGATTCTTAAGGTTATTTTTAACCTGTAAGGGACCAGTGTAGACCCATATCAGTTGAGATGGCACGGATGTGCCAGCTGATCTGGATCTACACTGGTTGCAAGTGCAATAAAACAGTTATATGGAGTTAATGGTTAAGATAATCAGCTACTATTGACTTGTGTGAAAGACCATTAACTAAATAAATACTGGTACTATTAAAATGGTTCTGATTTCTCGCTAAGTAAAAAAGACGGTGTCTTAAGGTCGGAGGACAGTTAATAGAAAAGCCTGTCGCGGATTGGACAATTTTGTTTAGGGACGATTCGGGCTTACTTTATTTTCAAAGATACATTGGCCAATACTATAGAGAATAAAAATAAGTTTTGTTTTCAAGAATGTAAAATGACTTTAATTAGATACTTTAAATAATAA